>CM053785.1:10705000-11305000 GCA_028749045.1 Cupressus sempervirens | reverse complement strand
CCAAAATGTATTTAATACCTTGAGGTTCTCCTACACCAATAAGGAAGAGTAGAGGTACCCAAGGGAAAAAGTGACAATTGATTGAGAAGTACACAAGTTAAGAGAGTTGCTACAAATTGAGGAATAAAATGGGAAATGTGTAGAAAAAATGAAAGGATGAAAAATGTGTCACAAGGTTTGAAAAGAGAGGCATAATGACTATAGAGTATATTGATTAAAAGGTGTGTGTGGCTACATAGATTAAGGAGAAAATTGCATAAGAGCAAGAGATGGAGGTTTAGAAGAGATAATGTGTGAATAGGGAGAAAAAAATAAATAGTGTGTGAGAAGGATTTGTTTTTCTATGAATTTAAAAGAGGCTAATAAGAGGAAAAAATTGTGAATAATATATTTCCAATTTAGTGAGATCTACTTTTTTTAGTTTGAGTGTAGAAACACATTTCAATCTAGTATCACCTTTTAAGGAAATTATCTTGGAGAATGAAGTAAAGCTTAAGTATTCACCTATAAAGGAGAAATTGTTAACAATTTTACCAAGGCACAATCTAAAGATATTATACAATATGAAAATTTTAGCGAATGTGGCTCTTGATTATTCCCCATTTTCAAATACACAATTGAAGGGAAGATGCCCCAAATATATCAAGTTGAAAACAATCACTAAGTAGGTCATTTAGCTTCATTTATAAGTATATATTGGGTTGAAATGATGTGGAGTATATGATTATGTAGAATAGAAGGTTAAATAAATAAATAAATAAATAAATATATATATATATATATATATATATATATATATATATATATATATATATATATATATATATATATATATATATATATATATATATATATATATATATATATATATATATATATATATATATATATTTTAAAAAAAGATAACTTAATGAAAACATGCAGAAAGTTTGTAAAATTATTGGAAATTGCTTCTCAATTAGATTGTGTTGAATTTTTTGCCATCAACATTTCAAATCAAACTACATGATTCATCATAAGGATGAGAGAGAAAGAGCTAGAAATATAATCTCTCTAACTCTCAATATATGTGTTAATTCTAAAACATGTAAATAATAAGTGCAAAAACCATAGAAAGATAACCATACACTATAAAACTATATTTTTAAACTAGGGAAACCCTTGATCTAAAGGAAAAACCTAGTGGGAATGATGCTCACAAGATGATGTACTAATATAAATTTTCCTTGCAAAAGGATGGACCTTGTTAGGTGTCAATGAAATACATTCAGTACATATTAGTTGATATTAGGAGACTTTGAATCAATATTAGGAGATTACAACCCTATTAAGATTTTTTCCAACCATCTTAGGAGTTGAAGGGAAGTTAGAAGGACCCCTTGTCCAAATAGTCTTTGAACTATCCTCACTGAATAATACATATGTACATTAATATTGTCCAAAAATCAACTTCTTTTATAGATACAATTATTTGTCATCTCACTATGCTTCTACTATACCAAATACTTCTTTGATAAAAATATATTTGTTATTAGGTTCATCAAATCTCACATATAAGTTTGCATACTCACATTACACAAAAACCACTTCTCTACCACAAGGAAATCACAATTCCTTTATACCAAGTCCTAAGTTATATTTTTCAGTTGACCTTAGGGCATTTTAAATTTAAAATGATAATATAGGACCATCTTATGATATTACATTACACATTTCATTCCATCATTACATCTTTTTATAATTGCACACTAATTGTTAGCTCATAGTCTTCATAACTCTGCACACATGCAACATGATATTTTTCTCACTTAACTAGGCCATATTTATCACATCTTATTCCTCTATCACAATGAACTTAACTAGATAAAATATTTTTTAGGATATACAATAAAAAATTGTAAATAATTCTCAAAAAATCTGTCAAAATATTGCCTTAAGCAAATCTTTAATAACTTGAGTTGGACTTCACATTTTTGCATGCACACACAATTGTAGCATTGGGAGAATTTGAAGAAAATTTCCTTAAGTGTACATATCCTCATCTCCAATCCATGAACCATGTGAATCCAAATAGGATATGTTTCTCGACTAGTCTTCACAAAATAACTAGTATGTTAACATAAATGACAAACACTGTCATGAATGCAATATATGATCATTGTATCATCTCTCCAACATGATAGTATGTCCCCCATAGGAATATAATTATCATTCATACCAACACATGAAATATATATAATTTTATCCTTTGAATGAATTGTTAATCGGAGATGGCATTGAGGAATTTAGAAAACTAAAAACCAAATCGAAAACATGTTCAAAACATTTTGTGAAGTCAAGGGGTAGTAAAGGATGAGCATTTTTAATGATTAGAGGGAGGAGGGGAGAACTCAAGATCTAGGTGAGGAAGAGTAGAGGTACCCAAGGTAAAAAGTGACAATTGATTGTGAAGTATACAAGCTAAGATATATGCTACAAATTGAGGAATAAAAAGGGAAATGTGTAAAAAAAATGAAGGGATGAACAATGTACAGATCACAATACTTGAAAAGAGAGGCATAGTGACTATAGAATATATTGATTAAAAGGTGTGTGTGGCTACATAGTGTTGGAAATATAATGATAATCAAGTACTTTGTGGGGGGGGGGTGAATCAGAAACCACTTCTTTCATTTAATCCCACTTTATTAGATTGTCTAATCCATTTGCATGCATGAAACATAAAGAAATAAAGTAACAACACCATAACACTTTGACACACTATTTGGTAACCCAGAGACCCTCCAAAGAGAAGGTAAAAATGGGGTGGGAGTGACACCCACAATGCTTCACTACTGGAGTAAAAAAGTTTCCCTATTAAGGCTTACAATTGATCACTTATGGTGATCTACTCGATTAAGAGTAAGTAGGACTGCTAGGTCCACCTTGTGAAAGGATTTATACAATACAATAAAGTATGCACTCAGTTAAGAGATTCTATGAGGACTGCAAGCTCCACTTGGTTAGAGGATTTGAGATTGATACACCTATTAGAGCGAATCAATAGGTTGATCTTTGCTATGCAATTTTGTTTGTTGTTGAAGATCCTTTGAATAATATATTGATCACTTGACTACGATAAACGAGTCTCTAATTTTCATTTGTACTATTTGATAGCCTCTTAATCAATCTACTCTTCCATTATCCAAATTTGCTTATGATAATAAATGGAACTCCATGATGATTATTTGGACAAAACAAAGTGTCTTCCTTATATATTGATCCAAATAGTAACTTTGCATTAGGTCAACTAAAACAACAATTTAGTAGTTTCAAAAACAATTATCAAGTTGGCTCAATGCTGGTTCTTAGATCCAATAGCTTACTCAGGTGATATGGAGATACTTGAGCAACATTATCAACTTGAGTAACTCTGGCACTCGGTTGACTCTAGATGCTTAGTTCACATTGATCACTCAACAAACTCAACTAGCCCAATTTACACCACTCTGCTTGCTCAGTTGCCATTCTAAAACTAGAATGAAAAACTAATTTAGTTAACACTAGAGCTCAATTGCCACTGTTATCTCAATTCATACATGATATTGGTTAACACTCTCCTATCTAGTAGCTCAAGCTATACTGACTTCTATGATGATTTAAGTGTTTTGCCACTAATTGATAATATGTCTTTCCATAGGGTCAAAAATCACCCCCTTTGGCATTAGTGACAAAAAAACTTTTCATGCACAAAGTCTTTGATCAAAAATCTTTCAGTCAAACTCCCCTTATGTATGTGGTATGTTTTATAACTTGGTTTGTACCTAAAACTCTACAACTCAGTTTGAATTGAAAGCTTTGTTTTTTATTTTTCAAAATTTGTTTTTCTTTATTTTTTTTGTCTTTTATATAATTCCTTTGTTGTACATATTTCCTCCATTATAAATATATCCCTTTATATGCATATATACACATACTTTCCACCTTCTTTTTGTTACAAATGCCAAAATTTACAAGGTTATGCAAAAATGAGAGAGGAAGTCATGATGTACCTTCAAAATTAAAGACATGGTCTTATCCCAATTATCTTGCAATACCTTTATGATGTGTAGATTTATCTAAAGCTTGAGTGATAAATCCATCATGTGCTCTACCATTGAAAGGTTTGTGTCTTTCACTAGTGTCTTTGCATGTTCCATTCTCATCTACATAACATCCATATGGGGAAGCACCATACTTTGAATGTCTATCAAAGTTGCTCTTGTTCTAGCCTCTTCTTTTAATAATTCTTCCTAAAGATCTATCAAAAATATGACTTTTACAAAATGAGTTGAATTAGAACTCAAGCTAAGTGCCAACTGACTAGACCTAGCCTTCAAGTCCATATCAATCTTAGCTAGTTTATCCTTGATTTCTTTGATAAAAATTATTGAATCACTCAATTTTACAAATAAGGATACAACATTATTTACAATATTTTCCATTGTAGTAATAGGAGTAGATAACTCTACTTTTTCAATAGCAATTTTTTCTGGTACATTTTCTAGAACTTTTCTTTCAAACTTCCTTTCATCCTTTTCTAGATGTTTGTCCTGACCATCTACATTTTCATTGAACTTATGTACAATTTCAACTAGTTGTTCAATCATGGAAAATTTTTCATTTACCTCTGTGGATAGTGCATCCAAACATATTTATTTGATGTCCTCAAGGACTTTGCTTCTCTCTCTTTTTTCCCCTTAGCATCTATTGCTTGGCTCTTT
Source organism: Cupressus sempervirens (assembly GCA_028749045.1). NCBI lineage: Eukaryota > Viridiplantae > Streptophyta > Pinopsida > Cupressales > Cupressaceae > Cupressus > Cupressus sempervirens. The sequence continues at coordinate 11,300,258 of CM053785.1, read as the reverse complement.
TCTTCCACAGTTCACCCAATATGTCCATTTTCTTGGCAAATAGATTAGATTGGTCCAAGTTTGGAATCACAATCTCTTCATCTAGTTCAATATCATCAAAAATCTATCCCTTACCTTTGACGTTTGTAGCTAATGAAGTTGTGATTTCTTTCCCCTTTCCTTCAACACTCTTTTTTTTCAATGCTCGGTTGAAGCTTGACTACCTTATCTCCTTGCCTGATTAGGCTTGCCCCTAGAGAAGTTAGAGCCTATTTCTTAGTTACTAATGGGGTAGGTGAAATATTTTTTTTCTCCTCCTTATCACTTATTTGAACTACTCTCAACTCTTTATAATGCATCTTAGGTGTTGACTTGTTTAACATGGAGCTAGATGGAGTGGGTACTTGGCTCAGAGAGGTTGGAAGAGATTTCATGACCTCCACTGCAATTCTCTCAAGATCAGACTCTTCAATATTTTGAAACAAAACTCTAGTAGGTTTCCCTCTTCTTTTAGGTCAATTTTTTTTTCCACATATTGGATGTGGACTATGCAAAATCCTTAATTTCATTAAACAAAATTTGAAAGGCTTTGAATCTAGGAGTTTGTCTATTTTCATGCTTAGACATTGCCTCCTTTACTTCCTTCTTGGAGAGACTTTGCATTGGTTTTCTCAGGGTCTTCTCTCTAATGTCTTTCTTTATCTTGAGTGAATGAGCCTAATGGTGAGAGACAACATTTAGTAGGGCTTCATGAGCTTTCCCTTTGAGTTTAGCAAGGTCATATTTCAATCTAGCCATTTTCTCCACTAATGCATCTTCAATCTATTTTTGCTCCTCCTTGCTTGTAGATTCATATTTGAGGTATTTTAAATCAACCATGCCACTTCCTTCCTTATCTAATTTCAACCTTTTTTCAAAACTAGGTGGGGGCTTCTTCAGTAAGATGATTGGAGTGTTATCTTCATCTTCATCATCATCCCCATCCTCAAGCCTTAATTTACTTTGTAGCTTGCTAGGCTTGGAGGTAGTAATCACATGGGTAGAAGACCTTTCTGATTTCCTTATGGGAGTCTTTACATTCTTATTTGGAGGTTCCTATACTTATTCTTCTTCATGATAATTTTCCCCTTCTACATCATCACTTTTACCCTCAATGAGTATGAGAGGGGAATCATATTTGGAAATTTTCTTCTCAAGGTTTTCTAACCTTTTCTTTCCTCTCTTTAGAATTTTAGAAATTTGAATCTCAAGTGAGATTCTAGTTTTTGCTTCTTCATAAGTTCCAAAGTAGGTAGCCTTAGGATCTACAGGTTCATTAATAAGGGCTGCAATGATGTCTCTTGTTTCATCAATGTTAACTTCATAACACAATGGTCTCACCCATGCAATCCTAGGTATGACTACTTGAATATGAACTTTTTCATAGTCAACTAGGAAATAGATGTTTTTCTCATAATCATCAACCAATTTTTTAGGGATCCTAAACATATTTTGAATCTTCTCCTTGAAGTTCTCAAAATATGCATCCATGATGCCCTCAAAACTTTCACCCATTTCATCAATGAAACCACTGATCTAATATAAAACAAGTGTTTCCTTCTTCCATACAACATTTCCTTTAGATGGAAAGAATATTTGCACATAGAAAAATAAACACATTAGAAGAGAGCCAAACTTACATAGATTATTCTTGGAATCTCAGATGCTCTCCATGTTTTTCTTCTTCATGGCCTTGAATGCTAGGTCAACTACTTCACAAGGAACATTGTTGAGTCAGCTTAAATTGTATATCTTATGGGCTATGATATGGATTCTAAACTTGATTTCCATGTTAGTAATGTTATTTAGCTTCATGTCTCTTCTTTCCCATTCAACTAGGGTTATCTTGGACAATTCTCCTCATGCTTGGGTTTTGGTTGCCTTTGACTTTTCTATCATTGGGTAGCCAGTGATTCGATGGATCATCTTCTTAGTGATTATGATTGGTTGCTCAAGCTAGAAGGTCATGTCATGGAATCGGCTCAATACAAACCTAATCCACTTCACTTGAAATTTCCTTGACATATGAGGGATGTGGGTCAATCCTTTAATTTCCAAATGCTTGTGTTTGGATTTCAATGCTCAATTTTCACACAACACATTGTATGCTTGATCTAGCTTTAAATTACCCAATTCTTGAATTGAATAGTAATAAAAATATCCTTATGTCATGAATTAAGAGTACCTTTGGAGGGATGCTTGAGTGTGCTCCCTTGGGATCCTTTCCTTTAGTGATTATAGGGTATAGCTTAAAGTTAGGTGCTTTACAATCTGCATTCTTGACCAACATTTCAGAAGCCTTTCTAACCTTTGTACTTGATGAGGCTGCTATAATGCTCAATTGGTGAAGAATTTTAGATAGAAAACTTTCCTATAACTTAGTTCATCAATAACTTCGCTCAAGATCACTCAAGGGATTGAAGAATGGTCTACATAATTTGAACTCTAGATTCATAGTGAAAGAATAAACTTTAAATTTCTCCATTTATTAGAATTTCAAATTTTTGGGTCTCATTAATGCTCTATACCATGGTAGGTGAAATAAGCTCAGTTAAGTCTTCAAAATTGAATACATCATGAAGCTCAGTTAGAACTAGCTATTAACTTCACTCAGTTAAGTCATATAACTCAGTTGATTCATAGAACCCAACCTTGCTTAGTTATGCTTGAGTAAGTTAGTAAGGTTTGACAACTCAGTCTTGATCTTATCAATCTTGGTCTTGCCTTTATTTTCTTGATTAGTATTCATAGTAGCTTTGTTCATGTAGTTCCTTGCATACATAGCATTTTTTTTTAGGATTCCTTTTTGTGAAGTGAGTCCTCATACAGTAGCTCCAATGTGTCCATAATCTCCACATAGATAATATATGTACCAAGTGTTCTAATCCAATTGATAAATGCTTTGGGTCTTAGTCCAATTTTCCATTGCTTTGTTATGCACTTTGAGGATTAAAGCACTTCCCTTCAAGCATGTATACCTTTCTTGTTGCATGTAAATCACTTCCCTTCAAACTTTGGTTTGTCTTTACATTCACTAGCTCTTACTAGGCTTATTGCAACTACAGAAATTTCCATTGAATTTTTACTTTCCATTAATCCAACATTTTTTTGATAAGCGTCATATCTTTCCACAATGGTTGCATGTAGAATTTTTGTTCTTTTGAGCTCCTTGTTATGATGATTCTCCTTGTTCAATGTAACCCAATCCTATTTACCCTTTGTGTCTTTTATGAGATAGTTCAACCAACTAATTCATGCTTTCTTGTGATCTCATCATTCTTTCATTGGTTTCTTTTTCTAGTCTAAGATCATTCTTAATTCTATCATTTTCTATCCTTAAATTCATGAGATTTGCACTATTCAGCTAATTTATCATATTTTCCTGATGTAGTGAAAGCTAGTGGATTTCATTATCCTTTTCTTCCAGTATGGAGTTGAGTAATATTTTGTCTTCATCTACCATCTCTTTGTCATTTTTTTCTTTTTTCTTTTGCTCCATGATTTCACATATCCCAACCTAATGAATCTCCTATTCTCTTTTCAAATTTTTGACTTTTTCTTGCAGAATGAAGTTAAGAAGATCTTCTATAGATGCATCAACTTAGTTAGAATTCCTTTCTCTACAAATATCTTCAATTCTTTCTTCTGTGTATAGATTACCATTCATCTATACTACTAACTCTTTTCTTCTCTTTAGGGATTAAGAGAGTTGATTCTTCAATTTCTTGATTTGTTCCAAGGCCACATGTAGATCCATCTTTTTATTCATAATGACTTTCTCTAGCTTGTACAATTCCAATGTCTTTGATCTTTACTCTCAAGCTGCTAAAATTCTAATAAGAGAACCTTTCTTTGATACCAATTGTTGGAAATGTAATGATAACCAATTGACTAAGAATGGGGGGGGGGAGGGGAATCAGGAACCACTTAAAATTTCTTTTACTTAATCCCACTTTATTAGATTATCTATTCTACTTGCATGCATGGAACATAAATGAATAAAGTAACAACACCATAGCACTTTGACACAATATTTGGTAACCCATAAACCCTCCAAGGAGAAGGTAAAACTAGGGTGGGGATGACATGCACAATGTTTCACTATTGTAGGAATAAAGTTGGCATGCTAAGTCTTGCAATTGATCACTTTTGGTGATACGTTCAGTGAAGAGTAAGTAGGACTGCTAGGTCCATCTTGTGAAAGGATTTATAAAATACAATAAAATATGCACTCAATTAAGAGATTCTGCGAGGACTATTAGGTCCACCTGGTTAGAGGATTTGAGACTGATATACCTATTAGAGTGAATTAGTAGATTGATCTCCTCTATGTAAATTTTTTTCCTAATGAAGATCCTTTAAATAATATATTGATCACCTAACTATGATAGATGAGTCTCTACTTTTCCTTTATACTGTTTAATAGCCTCTTAATCAATCTGCTCTTCCATTATCCATATTCTCTTATGATAATAAATATAACTCCATTATGATTATTTATACGAAACAAGGTGTCTTCCTTATATATTGATCCAAATAGTAACTCTACATTAGGACGACTAAAACAACAATTTAGTAGTTTCAAAAAAATTACCAAGTCGGCTCAGTGTTGATACTCGGGTCCAATAGCTTACTCTAGTGTGTTAGTAAATGGATTTTTCTTTTTAATAAAATTAAAAATTAAAAATCCTTTTTTCAAATTTCTCAAGACAAACACAACTTTCCAATAGTTAAAGAATTATTACTTCTTTAATTCTTCTCTAAATTTTACTAAGGTTCAAAAAGCACTTTTAAATCTACATTAATTTTAACCAAAAAGTAATAAGGAATCCTAACTATTCTAAGACAGGGGAGAATATCAAATAAATATGAATGAAATATTATAAACCAAGCATATAACAATGGAAATGCACAATTTTCCCATCAACACATATATTCAAGAAGAACAGTAATGAATCAATTAGATATTTAGAATATGCATTGTATTTGAATCTAGTAATAGAGAAAAGCTCTACAATTCAAAATTGATTCAACAATAAACCAAAAAAGAATAATGCAAAGCATAAAGTCTTTGAATGGTTTATGAAACCTTTGTTCATTCAAAAATCATTCCATTTATGTATGCTATTAAAGATTCAAAATACTTGCCAAGAAGTTTGAAAAGTAAAATACAAACTAAAGTCTTCAGTTTTGATATCAACTAAAAAATGCCAACCCTTACTACTACTGAGTTTCATGCATAAATAGAGCTATGTCTAAGAATGTCCTTTAAAGCTCAATTCTTGGATAGTTTTGAGAAAGTGGTTTGAATAACCAATCCATAGGTGCGTAAACCCAAAAAACTAACTACTAAAGTTTTTCTCAAAAACATAAAGCAAAATTTTTTTATAACTAATCATCCTCTTCTTGCTTGAGTGACTCTCTTCATCCTTTTCATCCTCTATATTGATTGTTCTTGTGCTAGTTTCCATCCCCTAAATGCACTTATGAACTCTGACATGGTTGTTGTATTCGAACTCTTTATGCTCTGGAGCTAGTTCTTCCATGTGTCTTTATCATGTTTCATCTTAGTGACAATTTCAAGGTATTCAAGAAGTTGATGATTACACATGTCTATCATTGCTTTGACTTTGGATACCTTGGTAAGATCAGAGGTGATGAGTTCTTCACTATTTTTAATCAAGTTCAGGTGTCATTCATACTGCTTAATCAATGTCTCAATATTAGGGCCGCCTTCCTTGAATGAGGCAAAATGAGTTGAACCTATTGTTTGAACTCTTTCTCAAAGGATTGCATGAGAGAGATGGTTGAACCATAATTTGACACTCTCTAGCTATGTTTTTCCTTAGCACATGAATCAACCCCACATCAACATGTTGTAATGGATTATCTTCTAGGAACTTTTTTTAATTGCAATCCTCTATCCACCAATTGCATGACCATGGCCAACAACTATTCAACTTCTTCTTTCCATAGCGTCACTTGAAGGTAAGATTCATTAAGTACAAATTCAGCTAGAGTGAAGATTTTGTGTAAATGTCTTATGAGCTTAGCAACCAAATGTACGACTTGATCAATCTAGTTATAGAATATGGTGGTCATAGCCTTTCTCTTTTTTAGATCATCCATTAATTGTTGATTTTTAGGTGCACATGGATCAAATGTGAGCCATGACTAATCATTAGATGTTGAACTCTATCCTTTCAGTGAACTTATATACTCAGCCATCGCACCTATCTCTGCCTTCAACTTTTTCTTCTTAATTCCATTCTTTTTAGACTATAGAACAATCATTTTAGTTGATGCTTCCACCCAATGTTCTTTAGTTTCATGATTGATCACTCCCAAGTCTGTGCTAGTAACTTCAAAGTGTCTCAGGTAAAGTTCATTAGTACCTTCCTTGTGATTGTACATAGCTACCTCAACAATTATTTTACCTTTTTCATTGTCAAGCATTATCCTGGCTATACTCTTAGTTCCCTTAGGCTTTAGAGTTTTAGTAGTGTATTTTCTCACAATATCATCCACTAGAATACAAACAGGTACTAGACTTTTCTATTTATTTAGTGAAGCAACTAACCAATTCAGAGTGGAAGCAACATCTTTTTGAGGTTCATTATTCTTGGCTGGGGAACTCATAACTTAAATCCTGTTAGGAGATGTTCCCACTATCATTTGAACTCATTGGAAATTATCAATCAGTTCACCAACTTGTTCTTTGTCAGGTTCATTATCGACCTAGATAGCTTCATTGGACCCTACTAGTGTTAACATTTCAGCATTGCTTTTGGAATGAGTTTTGAATATTGAGGAAGTATCGGTAGCCTTCACACTACTAGTTCTTGAAGATCTCCTTCTACCTACAAATTTAAGGGTAGCATTAGAACATTTTGGAACATACTTTCTCTTTCTCATTTTTAGACAAGAACTTTTTCTTTCAAAGACAACCTTTTTCCTTTTAAGGATGTTATCTTCCTCCTTGGAATCCCAATTTATGACAATTTGTTTGAAACTAGGAACTCAATTGCTTGAGTATCAATGAGATCTAACTTATCTTCTTCAACACCTGATATGTCCTCATCCATATTGAGTTTAAACAATTTAATCTAAGAAATGGTAAATATGGAGGAATCTCTTTCCCATACTTCCAGTTCATTGGCATAATCTTCCCAAAAATCTTCAATATTATGTGTAGGTACAAACTTTACATTGTTTTCAAACAAGCTATGAAATATCCCTTTATTATCAAAATCACACCTAGCATGATAGAAGCTGAAACATAAATTAACTAAGTCTAAACCTATGCATATAGCATATTCCATACTTCTATAAGTTAGTTTTCCTAATTTAAGAAGGAAGATAATCTATGATGCATCCTCAGTGGAAAATTTGTTTATGACAACAACTAGTTGCCAAGACACTTCTGCTAAGATAAAACAATCAAAAGCATATTTGGGGAATCACATAGGTTCATCATCAAAGCCTCATATCTTTAGGTAAGTAAACTTAGGATACTAAATGTATATACTCCCATAGGATTGAATAAGTTTCTAAAATTCATGAGAAAATATACAATGAAGAGAACTCTTCATTTCAAAACATAGCCTTCCAAAGAAAATATCATGGACTCTCCTAAAATTTTCCATGGCTTTGTCTTCATGAAAAACATGGCAATAATTATATACAGTGATACCTTGTTCATGAGTTAAGTGTTACAAATCTTGGGTACAAGCCAACATGTACATCAAATATGACGACATATAGAAATCTTTCTTTAAGTTCAGAGTCCCCTTGAGCTGATTTCCCAAAGAGCTAGTAATTAACTTGGCCTAGTCCAAAAATCATGACCCTTCCAACACTATTTGAATATAGAAATACATCTAGTCTTCAATACTCACATCTAGAGAACCACATATCCTGTGCAACAAAACTATTATGTCATGAACTCATGGGGACATATGATCTTTCTTAAAGGTTTTCAACAACCTAGAACTACCTTTGTAAAATAACACAATCCATCTTCTTGAAATGGCATTCCTATAGACTACTGGAGTTGCTAAAAAGTTCACCAGGAATGATGTAGGGGTCATGTCGGCAAAATATTATTCTTCAAGGTGAAAAAATTGGAGTCAAATTCTCTAGAAGTACTTAACAACACACTACCATCCTTTTTCAGAATGTTATTATTGGGCACATCATACATTAGGATACATTCTTGGATCAATTCTAGAAAAGGATAGGTAGGTGGAAAAGTTGAGGCCATAATAAAATTACAATCCAAGAATTCAGTGGAAAAGGGTTCTGAAACTTCTCACACAACTTCTCTATTATTCCCTTTAAATTAACCCCCAAGAGATTTGTATCTGATATGATGGATGGCTTACTATATAGACTACAACTATTCCCAAACATAAGCAAAGTAGACTTCGTGACTCAAAATCTTGCCTTTTAGAAATAAAAGAAACAATCGCTACCCTATTTATCAAAAGATGAAATGTAGGAATGGGTAGTATGAAATTTATTTGGTGAACAACAACTATGGAAACTATGAAAGTTGTCTCTTTCTCCCAACTCTCGTAACTAGCATTTAAATTACCTAATGAAACTTATGCATCTCTTTGTAGGAAATGATTCGCTTCATATAAAATTTGAAACAAGGACAAGGAATTAATTATGAGATGGACACAATAAATATTTACATGCTGTAAAAAAAGGGGAGATGAGACTATTATGATGTTTAGCATTAATTACCAAGCAAGAAACCCAAATGATATTTCAAATCCATAAATCAAAATCTTGGCATGATTATTAATGATGTCTTGATCTCCAAATATTAACCATTTGTCACCTTTCTGTAAATGATTAAATTGCACACGAGCATATTAGTTCCAAAATGATGTCTAGCTATAGTGTAAATTCTTGAATTTTACATCACATCTAGCTAGGGCCCACCAACAAGTGTCATGTGAGAATCAAAAACCAGTTGAACTAAAGGAAATGCTGAATTATTGAACCAGATACAAGGGGTACAAGAGGTTCAAGAATGATTTGTACCATTTGAGAGTGGTACAAATTGGTTCAATATTACTTAAATAAACTGTGAACCTCTTAAGTTAATAACAACAATATACTTGGTGTTGAGATTCCATGAGTCAAACTTGGTCAACAATAGGAAAAGAAATGTAGGAAAGTACTCTTAGGATAAGGTTTATAAATGAGCTTCTAAAAAAAATTTATTGCATCTCAAAAAGACCAAAAAGAGGCATAGTCGATGGTTAAAATATAAACAATTTAAGTAGGAGTGAATTAGAAAAATATATATCAAAGGAAACAACTCTGAAAAATCTTGAACTAACAAGGTGATATGGAGGTACTTAGGAAACACTGTCAACTTGAAACACTCTAGCACTTGGTTGAATTTGGATGCTCAGTTCACATTGATCACTCGAAAAACTTAGTTGGGTCGGTTCACATTTCTCTACCTAATCAATTTTCATTCTAAAACTGGAATGCAAAACTAATTCGATTACCACTAGAGTTTGGTTGCCACTGTTAGCTTGGTTCATACATGAGCTCAAGTAACACTCTCCTATCTAGTAGCTCAAGCTATACTAACTTCCATAATGACTTAATTGTTTCAACACTAATTGACAATATATCTTTCCATAAGGTCAACACATAGATTAAGGAGAAAATTGCATAAGAGCAAGAGATGGGGGCTTAGAAGAGATAATGTGTGCATAGGGAGAAAAAAATTAGGGGAATGTGAGAGGGATTTATTTATCTATGAATTTAAAAGAAGCTAATAAGAGGCCACAATTGTGAAAAATATATTTCCAATTTAGTGAGATCTACTTTTCACAATATAAGTGTAGAAACATATTTCAATCTATTATCACCTTTTCAGGAAAAAATCTTTTGAGAATGAAGTAAATCTTGAGTATTCACCTACAAAAGAGAAAATTATTGACATTTTTACAAAGGCACTATCTAAGGATACTACACAATATGAAATTTTTAGAGAATGTGGATGTGGATTATTCCCCACTTTCAAATGCCCAATTGAAAGGAAGATGCCCCAAATATATCAAGTTGGAATCAATTCCTAAGTAGGTCAATAAGCTTCATTTATTAGTATATATTTGGTTGAAATGATGTTGAGGATTTTTTTTATGTATAATAGAAGGTTAAATATATATAAATAGTTTTAAAAAAAGAAAAATCAACAAAAACATGCATGAAGTTTGTAATATTATTAGAAATTGCTTCTGAATTAGATTGTGTTGACTTTTTTACCATTTCAAATCACACTAAGTGATTCATCATTAGGATGAGAGAGAATGAGATACTTCATCTACCTTTGGACCCTTGTAAGGTATCAAATCTTTGACATTGTAGGTGAGAGAGATATCCATGTCTTTAGGTAAGTCCACTTTGTAGACATTGGGTCCATATTTATCTAGTACCTTGCATGGCCCAATCCTCTTCATCTGCAACTTGCTAGGGATGCCCTTCTATAGCCTAGATTTGTTCAAATAGACATCACCAAATATCCTACTTGAAATTATAGCTCCCTTTTCCCCTCATCCTTCTTTTCCTTAAATTTATGATTTGCCTCCATCAAGGTTTTCTTAACTTGATCGTGCACCTCTTTCATAGACTGAAAAAAATCATTAGCATGTCCACTGATATTGTCATGTGTTGGTAGGTCTCTTAACTCCATTATTCACCTTGGATGTGTTCCATACACTATTTTAAAAGGACTTAATCCTGTTGTCCTTTTCTTGCTATCATTGTATGCAAATTCTTCCTGAGGCATGACTTGCTCCCAACTATGTCCATACTCCTTGGTAAGACACCTTAAGAGGTTTCCTAGGACCCTGTTGATGACCTCTATCTATCCATATATTTGGGGATGGTAGGTAGAGATATAAGCTAGGTTTTTCCCACTATGAAATCCATGTTGATGCATTGCCAAGGCCTATTAGGGATGGGTAGAGGTCAGTAGCGTCTTGCATTAGATAAAGTGCCCTTTTCCTTCTGACATATACTACATTATTATATATACCTCCTTACATCCCTTTGCATCTTGGAATAGTAGTAGAACCTTTCCACCCACAAGGTCTAAGGTCTTTTTAAAGCCAAAATCCCCACTCACGCTCCCATTGTTCTTCTCTTGTATGAGATTTTCCCTTATAGATCCCCTTGGGATGCACAACTGCTGACCCATGAACAATAACCCATTTTACAAAGTATATTCACAAAAGTCACTATGGAAATGATTTTCAAAGTTAGTACATACCTTGTAGGCCTTTGAAAAATTAATTTCCTTCTCATATAAGTCCTTGTATCCATTTAGTCCTATACTTTGCAACTTGACCTCTTGTACAGTTAGCAACCTCTTGCTCAAAGAATCTTCCACCTTGTTATTGGTGCCCTTCTTATGTTTGATAATGAAAATGCATTACTAGAAGAACTCCATCTATTTAATGTTTCTCAAACTGATCTTCTCCTATGAGTTGATAAAACTTAGTCCTTCTTTCTTAGTAAAGACAACAAACTCCTTAGGCAATAGGTAATACATCCACTTCTTAAGAGCTTGAACAAGTGCATAGAATTCTAGATCATATATTGAATATCTTGTCTTAGCTTCATTAAACCTCTCACTAAAAAATTCCACTAGCCTACCCTCCTAGCTTAAAACTATCCCAACTACTATGTTACTAACATCACACTCCACCACAAATGGCTTCTCAAAACTAGGAAAAGCCAATACTGGTTAAGTTGCCACTTCCTTCTTCAACCTCTTAAAATTTTCATCTACTACCTTGGTCCATGTGAACTTGGTTTTCATGCCTCCTTTGATGGTGTCATTCATTGGTGCACAAATCTCACTAAACTTCCTCACAAACTTCCTATAGAACTATGCTAGACCATGAATAAATTTTGACCTTAGTAGAAAATCTAGGGGCAGGCCAACTTAAGATTGCCTCTAGCTTACTCGTATCAATTTTTAGACTTCCTTGGGATACTTCAAAACTGAATTATACTAGCTCCTCCTTCATGAACTCGCTCTTGTCAACGTTTACTGTCAACTTTTCCTCTTGAAGCTTCTTCAACACCATTTCTAGGTGCTTTATAAGCTCCTCCTTTGTCTTATTGAAGATTTGGATGTCGACAACAACAAACACTCCCGTATAGACTTTCAAGACCTCATTCATGACTCTTGTGAAGGTACTTGGTGCATTGGTAAGGAAAAATGACATTTCCAATTACTCATAGAGACCCCCTAGTGGTCTTAAATGCAAACTTTCCTTCATCACCCTCCTTTATCCTAATTTGATAATAGCCACTCTAGAGATCAATTTTAGAAAAGCATCTAGCTTCACCTAGACAATCGATTAGATCCTCTATCCTAGGAATAGGAAATCTATACCTAATTGTGATTCTATTGATTACCCTAGAATCAGTACACATTCTCCACTTACCTTCCTTTTTAGGTGCCAGGACAACTAGTATTGCACATGGACTGATGCTCTTCCTAATAAGCCCCTGATCAAACAACTCTTGGAATTTTCATGCAATCTCTTTGTTTTGCTCTGGAGTCATCTTGTATGTAGCTTTATTTGGCAGTGATGCTCCTATTTTGAAGGCAATTTGATTACTTATGGCTCTCTTTGGAGGTAAGGTTGGTGGTGCTTCATCATAGATTATGTCCTTGAACTAATCTAGTACTTCTTGCACTTTTGCAGGTATAGGTTCTTGTGCAGCTGACTTCTCCTTAGGCTTCACCATGATGGTATACCCTACTCCTTCACCTTCCTTCAACTCCTTGATGAACTCTTTCCCACTCATCAAAAATGTCTTAGCAATAGCCTTCTCTACCTTATCTTCTTCCTTTATGGATTGTGTCTTATAGGTGACTCCATCCTTCTTGAAAGAGTATTTCTTTCTTTCCCACAATGCACTGCCTCCCTGTCATATTGCCAAGGTCTCCCTAAGAAAAAATGGAAAGCATCTATGGGAAACACTTCATGTAGGATTTTATCTTGATACTCAACAATAGTGATGTCTACCCATACTTGTTCATTCACTAATATGTTCTACCTCTTGTTTAACCAAGTTACCTTACAAGGACACACATGGGGAATCTTTGTTAGACCAAGCTTTTGTATTGCCTACTCTGAAAATACATTGTTAGTAGACCCTAATTCTATGATCACTTTGCATACCTTACCTAGTATCTTACATGTAGTTTTGAATAGTTGTCTTCTCTACTTAGGTTACTCCTTTATTGACTCCTTAAACAAGACTCTCCTCAACATGAGATTCTCACCCTTCTCTATGTCAAGGTCCACTTCCCCTACTTTTTGATTTTCTTCCTCTTAGTTATAAGTGATATTCTTCTCCCCATAAGATGTTGATGCCTTCTTTGGACATCTATAGGCAAGATGCTCCAACTTGCCACAGATGTAAAACTTCATATTGTTGAAGTGTGAGCCTCTATGGCTATTCCCATATCTACCTCTACCACCATTATTGGATCCCCTACCTCTACTAGAGCCTCCCCTTTGATTGGTCTCATTGGCTTTCTCATTCTATTTGGAATCTCCATAGCCCCTCTATTCATTGGTCCTTCCACTAGAACCACCTCTTGAGCCACCTCTAAAGTCTTTACCTCTGCCTTTGCCTTTGGAACTTGAGTCCCCTTTCTTTCTCAATTTATCTTCCACTATCCTAGCCATTTGAAAACAACTTTGTAATGTGGTGAGACTAAACAAGCTCAATTTTTCCTTAATAGACCACTTAAGGCCATTTAGATATCTTTCCACCTTGATGCTCTCTGCCTCTTGTACCCTTTACCTTAGAGCCAACTTTTGAAACCCCTCAGTATAGATAGCCACATCAAGATCCTTTTACTTGAGATTTTCCCCCTGCTTGTGAATCTGAATCTCATAATCTTCTAGAAAATAGGTCTCTTTTATCTTTGCTACCATAGCCTTCCAATTGGCTATTAGTTTCTTCCCTTCACTCTTTCTTTCCTCTTGCACAAACTTCCACCAAGTCAGTGCTTGTCCCTTCAATCTTGACTTTGCAAATCTCAACTTTTAATCCTCTATTGTCCCTTCATATTTGAAGTAATTTTCAATACATGCAATCCATTCTAGGACCACCTCTGCATCCATCTTGCCATGGAATAATGACACATTTTCAAGATTATTTCCTCCAAATGTTTTAAGGGATTTGAGGAATGGTTCTCTCTCACCAATTGGAGGATCAAGTTTAGATATTTCATTCTCAAGCTCACCTTCTCTTTACCCTTACTAAAGTCTTCATCTTCTTTTACCTAGGCTGCATCTTCCATCTCTTTCAGCTTATCTTTCATCTCTTCTATGGCCTCATCAAGAAGCTTGGTTTTCTTCTCCATGAGCTTCTTCTACTCATATACCTCATTCTCAAATTTTGCATTGGTAACCATCTTTGAATATTCTCTTGATTAAGTGGAATACAACATACTACCACAAGCCACAATTTTATGGCTCTGATATCACTTTGATGGAGAGCTTCTTCACTCTACAGCTTTTCTACTCTACCAAGGCTACTCCTAGCCTATATATGGTTCCTATCCCAACCAATATCTACAAGACTCACTTCCAATCCTGTCTCTCCAAGAAACTCACCAATCAACTTAGGTTTCATTCCTTCTGTCTCCACAACCTCAATTATGCATCTCTTGACCTAGTGAGCCAAAAATCCACCAAATGCATTCCAATGGTCAAAATAAAATTTTCACCATCTTTATATGGTTCTTGATTCCCTTCACTCCATTTTACATCCTTTTGGTAGGTCTATCATACCTACAACTCCAAATTGTTGTGTTTTCCCTTGTAGTCCTAGGAGCCCCTATTAGCCCTCCTAAAAACAAGGAAAGGGAAAAAACTCACAAAAAATCTTAAGAAGGCTTATTTATGCCTTTAATAATTTATTTCCAATTGACCTAGGCTTGGATATTTTCTAGGTTATAGGTCTCCATGGTGTTCGTACAATATGACCCCAAAAAACCCTTGTTTTAAGGGTTTTAAAGATAATGAGAGTGACACTCTCTCTCTAATTGCTCCAAAATCCACATCCAACCTCCTCCTCTAAGTTATGGACCCATGGTAACCTACTCCACCATTTTCTAAGTAATATTGGCATGTGCCATTCCTCTGTTCTCACCAAAACTCCATTACAAGCTTTCATTGCACATTACCAAGCCTTTATTCCTTGCCTAGGGCTCACTTGTAAAATTAGCTACCTGACTTCCACAAACCCAAAAATCACTATACACATAATGTAAAATTTATATATTTCCAAAGGCCATTGTGTTTTGACCATGGAAATTCAAGCCATAGCCATTTGAGTACTGGTTATTCAAAACTAGTTGACAACAGGAGCACAAATCTTAACTAATTTTGCAAACCTTATAAAATGAATGCTCAAGAAAAAAAAAAAAAACTATGCATACTATTAACACATGATATTAAGACACTACTCCATGCAAAATAGTAAGATATTCAATCAATTTTATTTTCCCAATCCTCCAAAACTATGTTTTATGATCACGAAAATGCTCCACATACAAGTGTTGTCCATACAAATGCATGTCCAACCCATGGAAATGTATTTTAAGGTGCTTAAATAGGTTCTCCCTTCCATATTGGCCTTTGGTTTGATCCATAACTACCCATGTTTCCCTTTCACCAAAACAGTGCAAAAAATTTGTATTGCAATTTTGGGAATATTGCAAAGTTGTCAATGAGCAATTTTCACAACTTTTGCAATTTTGCAATCTAAGCCACTAAACTAGACCAATTTATTTTAAAACCTCATAAAATAAAACTAGGACCTCTAATGAACTAATTTGAACATTTCTTACCCCATTCGAGGCATTTTTCAATTTTTGCATCATCGAGCCACCTTGAGCAATTTTTAGGCTTGTCAAAACCTAGTTGGTAAAACCTTGACTCGCACTCCACACTTACCTAAATACACCTCCTAAGAATAACTTGGGACTTTATATGTATTCCTTATTCTCTAAATGGTTGGTTAGACCATTTACAAACCAAAACTTGAGTTAGGGTTTTACCTTACCCCTAGGTGGTCTTGCACCAATGATGAATGTTCAGAAGATGAAAGATATTTGTTCATGTGTAATATGCTTGCAAATGAAGAACTTTTTTCAGCTCTTCCTAAAAATGAGTAAAATCAAGTAAAATCTTTTGGATCATCTCATGTAATTTGGAAAGCATTAAACTCTATTTTCAAAGGTGATAAAAATGCTAAGAGAATTAGATTGCAAAATTGGATTTCTCTATTTCAAGAAGCTAAAATGATGGAAGATGAATTTGTAAGAATTTATAATGGCATAATATCAAAAATTATTGTAGGAATCAAGGCTTGTAGAGGAACTAAATATGAATATGAGATCATATGGAAAATTATGAAAAGTTTGACACCACCATTCAAGTAGATAGCACAAATTATGAACAAGTAATTGATAAGTTTCATGCAATATAATTTATATTAAGTTTAATACAAGAGTTTCTAGATTTAAGTTTTGATTAAAACTTTCTACATAAGAACATCATAAAATTTTCTTTTTTAAATTTCTCAAAAATAATATAACCCAAGAACTAATTTCTCTTTTTGATTTTGTAGACAAAACTATTCATAAATTCTAACAATCACTACAACACAACTTGGCAAACATGAAGAAGATGATCTTTTGAAATGAAAGATTTGCAAGGTTCTCAACTCCTACCTCAAATCTACTAACATAGGTTCTAAGACAACATAAGCCCAAAATACGCAATCCAAAATATTCCTAAGTTTCAATTTACTCTTTAGCTTCAATGTTGAATACGAATAAACTTGTGAATACTGACTCTCCAAGAAAAATCTTAAAACCTTTGTGTAGACCTGTTAATTCTGATTCCCCACGATGGCCCCTTGAACTGTCTAACTTCTAAAAAGACCAAAATGACCATAATAAACAAAACCTATCCCTTTAGGATTTCAAGCCTCTAAAACCTAAAAAGGAAAACCCAACTTAAAATTAAAAAATCATTATTTTAATTAAATTAATTCCTCCCTCATGCACAATAACTAATTTATATAAATTTATTTAATGATTATTCTTTAGTCAAGTTATTTAACTCCATTTAGATTTGGAACTTCCAAATTGATTCTCTCAATTGTTGTGCATCACTTACATGTTTAATAATTACTAATTTAGTTTTTAATTTCACTTTATCTTTACATGTACTTTTAACTTGTACAGTATTATTTTAATCCATAATTAATATCCATAACATACTAATTATATGTAACTCATAGTTAATGATTACATATATTAATTAGGCATAAATTGCTTACTTATCTTTATTATTTTATTAATCTATCCACTTTTACAATTTGCCTTATAAATTAAGTTTCTAAATTACATAAATATATTTAGTTGATTAAATATTCTTGTATTTTAACTTTTTTATTCTACAAAATATAATAATTTCAACTTTTGATTAATATTAAAATTAATTTTCATAGCCAACCTAAAAAAAAATTCTTCAACAATATAAATGATGCACAACTAGATTTTTTCTTTAACAAAATCCAAAAAGCCAAAACATACTCAAGGGGTAAGTTCACAAATTTATCTCACCTTGACAAATTCTGATATTGTTCTCCTTCTCAAGATAACAATATGCTTAGGTATGGATTTGAGCTTGAACATTATCTCCCCTCTCTTACCAATGAAGTATTGGAATAGGGTATGATCATATTGACAATTCATGGAAGTTGATGCTCAATATCTACAAACTTGTATAAAACATGAGCTTGTACTAATATAAATATAATCAAACATGCAATCATGGGGAGTGGTACATCGTGTATTTCCCAACTTGCAAGTGACTATGAATCCCTCCCATCAAATCACATTAGACACATCAATCAAAAACGTAAATTAGACATGCACACCATACACATGCAAGAATGGGGTATGTACAACTATTAATCTATGAATATGAAAATAATAATTTAATAACATATGAATTCCATTATCATGAAGATAACTGTAATTATCAATTAACATTACATAGTCTAACATCATTATGAAAATATCTCTAACTTCAACTGAAAGCACACAATATAACATTATCATAAGAAAGTAATCATCGCTATCCACTAACACGATAGAATCAAATATATTATATATCAAGGTATTTCATTTCTAATATAGCTAGAGAACTAACATATCACATAAATGCTTTGGTATGGTTTTAACAATACAATTTATAGTGATAGCAAAGAGACGAGTATTATGTGATGTCCCCATTTTGACATATAATTTAAATAATAAATAAGTATTATAATTAAAAAGTAATATTAATAATAATTTTAAAAATAATAATATTTTATAAGTAATGTTATATTCATATACTAATAACATGTATTATATATATCATATTATAATAGTAATATGAAAATACAAATAAAATAATAATCTAATAAAATAAATAATGATATTATGATTAAGATATATTGTAATATAGCAATACTATATTAATAAAGTT
The DNA here is from genome assembly GCA_028749045.1 of Cupressus sempervirens. NCBI lineage: Eukaryota > Viridiplantae > Streptophyta > Pinopsida > Cupressales > Cupressaceae > Cupressus > Cupressus sempervirens. The sequence continues at coordinate 11,281,623 of CM053785.1, read as the reverse complement.
TATAATATAATAATAGATATGGAATAATAATGTTGGTAAGGGTATCAGAGGGAAATAATATAAAACCTATACAAATTAGAGACAAATCAAAAAATGTCTTGAAACGTGACATTACAAGTGGTATCAGAGCAGTGATTCTGTTTGTGTATGAGAAAAATATTATGCAACCTCCCTGATGATAATGATCTATAAAGACGACAAGAAATGTATGTGTAGGAAAAATCATTTTTCAGAGATCATAATTGAAATAGAGTCATTTTATAGCAAAAAATAGAGGATTGGCCATGGACATTGGGGTGGAGATTGAGTTAGAGAACTGTACAAGATACTCATCATCCTTACAATGTTAGGAGGATCATAAATATAGTGAGAGGGTTAGCGGCTAATATCATGAATATTAGATCTGCCAAAACAATAAAAAAGGTAGGGATTAAAAGAAAAAGATCTTCACAGACAACATTAATGGAGGATTAATATATATAAATAGTAATGGGAGATATGCTGGAAAGACAATAAAATGATGAAAGTATCAAACCCTTTATAGATTACATATTACTGGCAGACATTACACTTCCTTTTTAATCAATTAGATCACTAAAATACTAAAAATATAAAGATTCTAGTGGTCATATTTTTGTTTTCCCCACATTCCACTTCTTGCTACTTCACTACCCCACTATACATCTGACATGCTTTGCAAACAACCCCTTCATGTTTTCATGGTTTTCTTGTCCTACAACAAAACTGGTTAGTTCTCATATAAAACTCATTATCATCATTATCTATAATTTACATATTCACATCTAATGAAATCAGTATTTCCTGAAAAGTTTATAATAGCATGAGATAATCCAGAACATCTTTGTATCTAATCTGTGATGCACAATACACAACATGTTATTTATCTACAGCAATAGGATTATATCCTCCATCATAACAATCAACTCAGTATTTATATTCTGCATTAAATTACAGTAATATCATAACTGTATAGTTATAAAGGTGTAATCTCAAAACTAAACATACACGTCTGAATATAACATACCTTCAATTGATCAATTCAAATTGGAATTATTGATTATCTCACTCTACCATTGATCCCATTTTAAAACCAATAAATAAATAAGCGGTGTCAAATTCGTCAGAGGTTATTCATATCGAAATTGAAACCAATACAAAGTTTCAAAGTAGCAGTGATAACATGTAAGGAACAACAGCAAATCCCATTCGCAATTAGAGGCATGGAATGAGGAGAATATAAGGATTAACACCATGACAAGCACAAGGATCATCATCAGGTTTTCACGTGGACACTAACATGGAAGATGTAGAGCAAATCAGAATCGGTTACAAAGCACGTCGTTTAGAAACTCTATTCCAAGTCATACACAAATCGATGCCTCACGTCAACAGATAATACCATCATTACACTTTGATATTGCAAACACGCTAGCTATAAAAAGACCCTTGTGCAGTAGAGTGTGTTTAAGCGTATTTGAATTGATTTATCTTTGATACGACCAATCAAATACACACTCCTTTTACAAGTCTGAGATAGTGAAAAACCAAAGAAAGAGATGTATTGACTATAATACAGATGCACAAGGGCAGTTTCAACATTTCCAAGCAATTAACATTCACATTAGCTAATTATTGTTCTTTACCTGAAAAAAAATTTAAAAAATATTAGAGGTGTGTCAAATTTTGGTTTTCATTGTCGAAATAGATCGCTGCCAACTAAGCATGAGTATCTAAAAACTATATAGCATCTCAAAATTTACCTTACACAAATATTGTTTATGAAGTCTCAATGCACCTGTGCATGCCTTTTTCGCATCAAGATTGCCATTAAATCATTCAAAATCTGATTGGTGTGCAAAAAAAATTTAATAAAGAAGTAAATATCTAAGAAACATTAGAAAATTTGACATTAAGGAATGAATACTTGAAGCTATTAAATTAGGAACTAAGAGCGATTTGAAGTACATTCAAAATGAGATATTAAGAATTCTATGTAGAAAAGTAGCTCATAATTTTAAGGTACTTCCCTCATCTAAAAAGGATCAAACAAAAGGAAGATCGAAAGTGAATTCAATATATAGGTATATATTGAAATTAAAATGTGAAGTTTATATAACACAAAGAAATAATTTAGAAGGTGCTAATATGTATTTGTGAATATTCTCCATGGACCGCATGCATAGAGAAGTTAAAGGTAATGTTGAGGTAAGTACTATTTGTCTATTTCATTATGAATATATAATTTAAATAGATTATTCAATGTATTTGCTAATGATAATGAGAAAACATGTGTGTGTGTGTGTGTACTCAAACCATACATTTCAATTAGATCTTCATTTTATCTGTTGAATGTTTTAATATTATATTAAATTCAAATGTAGAATTAATTTCCAAATCATATTAATATTTAATACAGGGAAAATATTGGAATGTATCATTTTTGAATTCTAAGTGAGATTAGTTTTCAAGAGTTATCACAAATAAAGTTGTTAGGTAAAATTGATTAAAATCATCATCTTTCAAGATAAGATAAAGTCTACGGTGGAATGGGGTGGGTGACACCACTCAAAGGTACTAGGTAAGGCTTGCAATGAGATGGGCATTGGGATACATCATCCAAGGGTACTAGGTAAGGCCTATGGTGGAGCAAATACCCAGGGTACATCATACAAAGGCATTATCTTAGAGATGATGATCGGAGAGAGATAACAATAATAAGGGAGAATGGTGAGGCCCATGACTGAGTAACAGGGCACCCTATTATGGTTTCTTCTCCTACACTTAAGGAATGATAGATTAAATATTTAACATTGTATCAAATGATGAATTATATTTTTGAATGATTTCTTATTATGTTGATCTAACAAAATCACTTTTTATTCTCTAGAATTAAGAGTATAAATACCTTGCCAGGGTTTTAATATAAGGAAATCCTAAAAGGGAAAAATTTATATGTAAATGTGTACTAATGATTTTGATGATGCAGGTTCACAACCAAGGAATTGCATAACATGTGTATTGTGTGTTTACATCATGTATACTTTGTGTCTTTATTTGTCTACATCGTGTATGCTTTGTGTTTTCATTCATGTATATTTCATAAATCTTTTTGTTCTTTTGAATGCAAATATGTTTTGTGTCTATGATAGAGCTTGTGTATGAAAGATTTTGCTCGAGGACAAGCAAATTTGAGAGGGGAGGACTGTGATGTCCACATTTTGACATATAATTTAAATAATAAATAAGTATTATATATAAAAAGTAATATTAATAATAATAATATTTTATAAGTAATATTGTATTCATATACTAATATCATATTATATATATCGTATTATAATAGTAATAGGAAAATATGAATAAAATAATAATATAATATAATAAATAATGATATTATGATTAAGATATACTTTAATATAGCAATACTATATTAATGAAGTATTATAATATAATATAATAGATATAGTTGATATATTATTAAAGTAATATATATGTTATACTATAATTATATTATTATTAATAATATAATATAATTAATAACGAAAGGATGTGACTCTTTCTATATATATATACGGAATAATAAAATTGGTAAGGGCATCAAAGGGAAATAATTTAAAACCTATACAAATTAGAGACAAATCATAAAATGTCCTAAAACGAGACATTACATATTACAAAGTCGTTGTGTTATTGAAATGTGATACATTTCTTGAAAAAGTGATAAGAATTGTGTTCCATTGTAGGCCAATAATATTCTATTCATGAGAGCTTCTTTGCAATAGTGAGACCACTAGAATCTCGGTTAACTCTTGCAATATTATTTTAGCTTCTTTTAATCCTAGAATGTAAGTGTTGGAAATAACAATGGGAAAGTAAACTCTAAGAGGGGGAGGTGAATCAACACTTCAAAACTTTAACTATAAAACATTCACCACACATCCATCTCACAATTTAGCTTGTAAACTGAAATAGCTAACTACAAATGTTCATACATAGCATAAAAAAAAACACCTGACACAATAAATTTGTTACCCAGAAAGCCTCTAATGAGAAGGTAAAACTGGAGTGGGGATGACACCCACAAATCTTCACTACTACAGCTGTAAAGTGTATCCAATTAAGGTTGCAATAAGTTTGACCATAAACTATGATTTACCTTGTGAGGGGTCTACCCTATTAAAGGCTTACAAATACTGTTAGCTCTCACCCTATTAAAAGATTTCAACACCTTGCTAAAAGTGCTCCTTGTTAGAGGACTTAAAATTACAATAAAGAAAACACTCGGTTAAGAGATTTAGACAAGTCTATCAAGAATACTGTGTTAGGATATTTACTCTACATCACCTATTAAAATGATTCATCACCATGATCTTTTAGTTAGCACTCTATTGCTAGATTTTAGATCTTCTATTTCCTGATGAATCCTTGATCCTTTTGGTCAAATATGTCTCATCTATCCTCTCTTTATTTTTCCTTTGTTCTCTCTAACTGATTCTACAATTCAGATCATTATCACAACCTCCATAGACACCATGAATTCTCTCTCTACACTTAGAATTCTCCACCTTCCGTGCATTCACTCATCTACAATTCCTTTTGGTTTGTCTTCTTAAGTAAACATAGGTGGGCTAAGGTTAGGTAAGAATCAATGATTGAGGTTGATCCATATTGCCACTTAAAACATCCCTTAATTTGATTGGTTGCATGTACTACATAGGGATTCATAATATACCTCCATACATATCTTCTAGAATCATAAAATAATCGTTAAGTCAGCCCACAAATAGTTTACATAGAAGTTTTTGCCATTACAAACAACTATGTCCAAAGTTGTTCACTTAGCATCTGAAGGCTATTATGCTCGACCATCACTACATTCTCAATGTTATAACTTAGCTTCTAAATGGCTCAACATACACTATTTACTTGACTCTTAAATCACTCGGCATATATGGATTACTCAGCTCATGAGTGACTCAACACATAATATCTTCTCAACATGTATTGTCTGATAATTGATGCTCAACATGCTTTGATCACTCAACTCACACTAATTTCTCAACTTGCTTTGATCACTTGGCATGCACTGAAATATTGATAGATAATGACTAAGTGTTTTGTCACTTCTTTGTCAAAACCAATATGAGATTAACAATCTCCCCCTTTGACATGAGCGGAAAAAGTACTTTGTCATGCATATACAATCCTTATTATGAGCATAACTTAGAAAATAAATATTTGTGACTCGACTCTCATACAAAGTTTCAAAATTTTAATATTTTGCAAAATGAATGACTAACTACCATACCTTGTTTCTCCATTACTCCCCTTGAATAAATATTTCCTTTCAATATCTGAATATGATAATCCTGCTAGGTAGATTTTTTGTTCCCTATTTCTGCATTATTACTCCTCCTTACTCAAAACTTCATAATCCAAAACCATAATCACCCTTTTTTGACACTTATGTCATGGTTGGTACACTGATAGTGTATTTATCCAAAAATGATTTATGGATCTCCATTATAATCTTCAAGGTTGCATCCCAATTATTGCATGCTACCTATAGAGATTGATATTGAATATTTGGTTGGGCAACAAGGTCAGCTAAGCCATCATGAGTGGGGTAAACATGGATTGAATATTAATCAACAGTAACTCAAATGTTTACATCTTGTGATGTCATCTTAGTAAGCATACCTTGAGTGGATAGTAATCTTTGAAAATGAGCTTGGCTTTGACCAAGAGATAACTTAAGAGTAGTACTTGTAGTTTGTAAATCTCCTTGCAGTTGGTTAATAGCCCTCTACACTTCCTATGTGAAAAGGTTCACATCATATAGCTTGGTGTATAGAGAGAAAATATTCTCTAACACCTTCTTTACACTCCCCATTTCGGTTGCTAGATCAACCTGTCTTAGTGCAATAGCACTAGATAACTTCTCAAGTACCTTAGTGTGAAATTTCCTTTTAGACCATTCTAAAAGTTTAGGATTTGTGTCCATGTCTTCATCCTTAATGTTGTCAACAATAGTGACAAGTTGTTTAATGATGGGCTCATCTTCATTCATCTTATAGAGACTGAAAGAATCATAAAATATGTCTTTTATCTCGTGCAAAAGAATCTTTTTCTTATACTCCCTTCCCATCATTTCTTGTGCCTTCTTCCTCTACAGAGCTTCCTATAGAATGCTCATCTCTTCAATTGTGATTGTTGTAATATCAAACTTGGGAAAATTAATCACCTCATCTAAACTGACATTACCAAAGGATGTATCATCTTTTCTCCTTGATGTACTAGCACTTGGCCTTGTTATTTGTAGTGGTGTAATATGTGTGCTCATCCTCTAAAGAGCTTGACTATTGGGAGGAGTAACAGAAATTGGTAGCATAACTAGATCTGTATGGTAATTTGTTCCTCTAGTGTAGTAGTCACCTGCAACTCTTCAGGCTTATCATTTTTACTCTCTACCTATTGTGCTTCACCTTGTGATTGTGATATAAGTATAGGACTTGCTTCCTAACCAAATATTACTTTACTTCCATCTTTCTCAATTTTTACCAAAGCTTGTAAACTAGAACTGTTCAGACTTGGCACTAGTGTTGTGACATTTTGTGCTTCTAGTTCTTTCAATTCAAATACAATAGTAGGCATAATAGATGGTATATGGTGTTTTGCATCTTGCTTTCCTTGGTTTAAACTTGGTTTTTCTTGATTATCTTGTGAATCTATCTCATTTACCTTAGTAGATTGGGGGGGCACATTGGATTTCTCTTGTGGTTTCTCCCCTATAGATGCAAGTTCTTCCTTTAGTCTCATCCATTCTCACCAATATAGAATTTGTATATAATTGTGTTGCCTTGGTAGAATCCTTCAATATCTTTTGCAAGTCTTCTTCAATCAAAGGATTAATGTTCTAAGCTAAATTATTAGGAACATCCTTTATGTGTACTAAGTCATATTGACTAACTTGGTCTACATGTGGAGGACTAGCACTCAACACTCATTCATCTTGAACATCTTGTGTATCTTGTCGTTGTTCCTTAGTTGTGACCTGTTTTTCTTTTGTCTCCTCACTACCTTCCACATTGCCATCCTTGACTAGAACCTCTTTTGTAGTCTTTGTTTTGGCTTGTTCACTTCTCTTAGGATCTTGCATTGCTAGATCACCTTTATCTTTAATTACTAGAGTGGATGAGCCATATATTAATTTCCAAATTGTGCTTTTGTTAACCATGTCCTCAATATTCTTATTCAAGATATGGAAAGCTCTATATTTGGGGCAAACTTAGACTTGTTCTTTTCCATATCTTTAACAATCTTTCTTTTATCTAACTCTGCCATAACTTGGGCTAATGTTGATTCCCTAATATGTCTTTCAATTTGCAAGCTATATTGTCATTTCTTCTCAACTCAGTCATATAAACTCTTTGTTAGTGAGTTGGAAATTTCTAGAGGAGTTGATTTGAACGTAGCCATCATGAAATATATGGATTTTTCAATAATATTTTATTCAACTTTCCCTAGCTTGTCAAAGTCAATGTGTGTGAAACTATATAAATCTACATTTGACTTGATATTATCACACAAATTGTCTAAATCAGAGGAGGGATTTTGGCTTACCACTTTGAATTGACTCATGTCATCTAACTATGTTTTATCCTCATCTGACTCAGGTTGAGGTACTAACTTCTTCTTCAATCTCTTGTATGATTTCTTAACAAGCTCACTCAACTCTACTATGTCAGGTCTCCTTTTTCCTTTTGGCTTTACAACATATTTTACTTGAACATTGGTTGCCCTCGTGCTAGACCTAGTAGTAGGTAATACAGGCTTCTTTTGTGGCTTCTTCATAGGCTTCTTAGGTTTCTCCACTATTTGATCTTTTGCCTTTCTCTTATTCTTAGCTGGTTAAGGTGCTTGCTTGGCTTCTTCTCCCTTGGCACCTTCTGTATCATCTTCCTGATCCTCTCCTTGACCTTGAGTTAATGCCAATGGGGTTTGGCCTTGTTCTTACTCTTCTTCTTCTTCATCATCATCAGCTTCTTCTTCTTCTTCTTCACCAAATCTTTCTTTCAACATTTTCACAACATTTTTCTTCTTCTGAAGAGCAATAGTTTTTTTCAAGTCTATTGTTATCCTTGATTTGGCTTCCTCATAATTTCCAAATGAGGTGGCACTCTTGTCAATTTCTTCTTCTAATAAAGTTGTAATAGCTGCAGAGGCCTCATCTACATTTATCTCATATGGAAAGAACTTCAGCCATCTGACCAGGGGTATGGCTTCTTGCGTAGATGTGTAGTTTGCATCCACTAGGAAGAAAACATCATCATAATGTTTCTCCACAAGTGATACAAGGATCCTTAACCTCTATTTCATGGATTTTTTGAAATCCTCAAAGTAGCTTATCATTATAGAATCAAAATTATCACCTAGCTATTCTATGAATTCTGAAATTTATTGTGCAATTGCCCGGCTGGTCTTCCCAACAACTATGCCAAAGGTATAAAAGGTGGTTTTCAAATAAATTAATATGCAAACTGTTCACCTAATTTTTCACCCTCCTAAAAAAATTTAAATATCTTGTGAAAATCAGGAAGAAAATGTGTTTTATTGCTTAGGATTTTTGAAAATGTGTCTTTCCTCATAAAAATGCTAGAAAATAGTCATGTCTTGTGATTCTTATGAATTATTCATAAATTGACATGCAAGTATAATAGGGATACATCAAAACCATGGTTATTAGTTTAATTTCCATATCCCTAGGTTCCTTGGCTATTTTTCATATTATATGTTTGTGCATCTATAATGTTTTAAATTACGATGTTGTGAAATTGCCTTGGTCACAACATCACCCCATTTTTATTTCTAACTGACTTTGCAACTGTGAGGGTGCAAAACACTCAATCAAAGGGTCATTGCGACATTGCAAATGTTAATGGTAACTACAAAATCAAGGTTGCAAATGAATGATTCAATGGATATCACATGATTGTGGATTATTTCTAGATTGAAAAATCTTTAGTTGTGATGATGCGAAGCGTTAATATGGCAATTAAAGTTTAGGGTAGTCATACCTTCACACAAGGTTAAGGTTAACCCATGATTAAACTAGTGAAGTAGCAAAAATCCTTCTTTGCATCTTCATGAGGTTAAAAGTGTTTTAACAATACTCCACCAAGATAACTAAGAGAGGGGATGAACTAGTTATCCAACAACTAAAACATTTATCTTCTTTATATAAACTTAACCATTCAACCGAAGTAAATGAAAACCATAATAAGATGCACATAAGTAATTACACCAGATATGTTAACTAGGGAAACCCTTGATTAGAGGGAAAACCCTAGTGGGAATGATGCCCACAAGATGATGCACTAATATAAATATTCTTTGTTAGAGGATGGACCTTGTTACGAGTCTATTACAAAATTTAGTACATATGAGTCACTATTAAGATACTTTGAATCCCTATTAGGAGATTCCAACCCTATTACAAGTTGTAGTACAATGTATGCAAGATGAGCCCACTTTCCAAACATGCAATTTCAACTACAAGAAGAGGTCACAACTCAAACATGTAATTTACTATTATGTTCATCTTTCCTTTGTTCTATCAACAAAACTTATCATTGCTAGACCTTGTAGACCAAGTCACAAACCTCATATCCAAATATCAAACCTCAGATCACTCAAAAAAACCTTGACAATGAAGTTTCCTTCACTTCTACTCTTCTCTGCTCAACTTCACATTCCACTCTCTCTTCTGCTTACAATCACTTCTTCATGTCATTATTCCATCTCATATGATAAGGGAAAATGTCCTTCCTTTATACTGAGTCCATAAAACAATTCCCTAAGTTGGTTGTTAGATATTCTCAATTAATCATTATAGGACCACATTAACAACATGTTACTCTTAGCGATAACATTAATCTTCCTCCTTGCAACTTAAATAATTTTCTATACATGTAATATTATGATTAACAAACATAGCCACATTATCACCAACATATCTTCTTCACATCCTCAACCTTAATTCTCAGAATAACAACTTTTCTAAGAGATATAACACGTTTACCAGAACATGCCTCTGTAAACTCTATCTCTGAATAGACATCACCAAAACTTACATAACTTCTTTTAGACTTATCATTTCATCATCCAACATCAACTGCATATACTAGATGCTTAGACATATCTCTCATAACCTCAAATAGTGAAAATACTCAACTAGTGGTCCATAACAACTTGATCTTTTTGTTGTTCTGCTATCATATGCCATAGAGGACTATTATGTTGACATTCATGACAAACTCAGTCATGAATGTAACATATCATCATAGTAACATATCTACAATATTCTCCAATAGGAATATCATCAACATTCATACTTCTAACAATCTCCCCCTTTGGCATTGATGGTAACATAGATGAAAAACATCTAGTTCCAAGAATACCAACAAAGGACTATTAATCTTTCTTTTCAAATCCTCTTCATCAATCATTCTCCCCATTGATATGCCTCAAATTGCTTTCTATCAAACTTTCATTCCATGTTGTACTTCTTTCGAACATACTATACTTGTTCTTGCTTGTCTTCTCCTCATGATGTTCATCCTCATGACCATTTTCTTCTCCCATATGATGTTTTTCATGTCATACTTCTCCCCCATTAACATCAATGTCAAAGGTTTCAAAAACCATCAAACTCAGCAACAATTGATTCTTACTAGCTCAAGTGCCTAAAGACATTATTCAAAACAACATCCAATAAGAGTCTTAGATGACTCTATCCATCACAGATACTGCCCCATACAAGAAGTATCAACATTCAATCTAGACAAAAAATAGTGCTCTATTACATTGGACCAATGCACTCTTGCATCTTCTACTCTGATGTAGGAAGGGGCATAACTCCCAACATACGTCACAAATACTCAAAAGTCTCTTTGGGAAGAGGCTTAGTGAATATATTTGCAATCTTCTCTTTAGTGCTCACATACTCCAATCTAATTTCATTTTCTACAATTTTCTCTCTCAACATGTGATACTTAATAGAAATGTGCTTGGTCCTCGAATGAAACACTAGATATTCTTAGACATATTTATTGTACTTGTGTTGTCACAATGTATGATAACAGGTTCATTGATTTCTATCCTTATATCCTTTAACATTTGCTTCATCCAAACAACTTGATTGTAATTGTTTTCTGCTGCAACATATTCTACTTCTATTGTACTTTGTGAGGTACAATACTACTTCTTGCTTAGCCAAGAAACCAATCTTCCTCCAAAAAAGAAGGTTCCACCACTGGTGCTCTTTCTGTCATCCATACTTCCTGCCCAATCAACATCGATATAAGAACTTAGAATAAAATTATTAGATCTATAATACCACAATCTAAACTCCGATGTTCCATTTAGATATCTAAATATCCTTTTGACTACTGCATAATGTGCTTCTTTGGGATCAACTTGGAATCTTGCAACAATTCCAACTGTATTTTCTATATCTGGACTTGTGTGAGTCAGATATTGCAATCCTCTAATCATAGATCTGCACTTCTTCTGCTCAATAGTAGGTGTCTCATCCTTTGTAGATAACTTGTGTCTAGTTACCATAAGTGTTCCAATGGGTTTACATGTTTCCAAACCAAATTTTTTTAGTAAATCCTTCAATTACTTAGTCTAAGAAATAAAGATTCCTTCTTTATTCTACACAATTTTTAATCCTAGAAAATATTTCATTTCTCCTATCATACTCATCTCAAATTCCTTTTTCTTCTCTTTTGCAATGTCATTCTATTCAGGGGTTCTCAGAGTTGATAATTGTCTTTTGATTCTATTTTCTTCACAAAACATGTTAAACTCATTTGAGATAAATTATCCTCCTCTATCTGATCTTAAGCATTTAATCTTCATACCATATTCATTCTTGGCTCTATTCTTGAATATCTTGAACTTATCAAATGCCTCAAATTTCTCTTTAAGAAATGCAACCCACATCATTATAGAAAATTAATCAACTAGAATCATAAAATACATTTCACCATAGAATTCTTTAGTCTTTGAAAGACAGTTGAGATCTATGTGTATAAGATCCAATTTTGTTGTAGTAGTAAATTTCTTTCTAGGAAAAGAACAACTATTATGCTTTGCCAAAACACACGCCTTGCAAATTGTGTTAGTAGGTTTTACAGTCTTGGGCAAATCTCTAACTGCAAACATACTATTAGTCTTCACAATACTATTAAATTTTATATAACAAAATCTCTTATGCCATAACTAGCTATCATCTACCTTTGCAACCAAACATGTCATTTTAGTAGGATTCAACTGAAATACATTACCTCTAGATTCGGTTTCTTTTCCAATTACCTTTCCATCCTTGTCTCTAATCATGAATGTCTTCTCTATGAACTGCAACTCATAACCTTTGTCCACTAGTTGTCCAACACTTAAAAGATTTTTCTTCAAACCATCAACAAAATATACATCCTCAACGTTATTTTTACCATCAAGAGTTACTGATCCAATACTTTTAACTTGGCATGTTGCATTGTTTCCAACTCTGACAATGCCTCCATCCTAATTTTTGAAGTCAAGAAACTTGTTCATATCACCAGCCATATGATGTGAACAACCACTACATTAATTATCCAACTAGATTTCTTTTTAACCTATGACACTAAAGCTACTTTCTCCAAAATTTCTTCTTTAATTGCCACAAATCCTATTTCATCATCACTAACACTTACTGCTTATTCGTCAAAATCATTTTCTTCATTTGCATACAAACACTCTATATCTCTTCTAGGTTTGTAATTTCTTTTATACTTTTTCTCTCTTTTAGGACACTTAGATGCATAATGACCATATTCATCACAAGTCCAACATTTAAATATTTTCTTACCGCCTTTTTCTCTTCTTTCTAGAAGGGTTAGTCCTTCAATCTTTTGGCCCTCATAAGATCTTCTATAGCTAGCAAAATCTCCTCTAGCACTTGTGCTTCTTGATAAACTAGGTCAAATATTCAAGGCACTAAAAGCTTTCTCTATTATGGTCAATTCTCTAGATTGTCTAAGCTCATTCTCAACTGCTTCAAGTCTTCCAAGAAATGTCTCCTTTGTGAAATCTTTAGTACAAGATATCAATAATTGTATCATTTGAGTTGTTGACTTAAACAGTGGTGTTAAAGTCTTCAATATCTTCCATATAACCCCATCATCTTCTTTGTTTTTTCATTGAGATTTAATATCTGTAGTAATTTATGATATCTTACCTATAGATGTTCTTACAAATTCATCGTCCATCATTTTAGCATCTTGAAATGCACAAATCCAACTTTGTAGCCTCAACTTCTTAGAATGTGCATCACCTTCAAAGCTTTCCAAATCAAATGTGAAGTAACAAGTTATTTTACCTGATTATATTTAATTTCAGGAAGTGCAGTCAATAGTTCTTCTCTAGCTCTCATGTTGCACATAAAAAGATCTCTTTCATCCTTGGTACAATTTCCCAAATCCTTTTCAACAATGATTGTCTTCACTGATTTTGTCAAGATCCAATATCTCGAACCCATATACAATAGATGTGTCTTCATATTTTCCTTCCAGCTATCATAATTTGTTCCATCAAACTTTGAACTATCTTTCCTAAACATGCTCACCATGGACCTCCCAAATTTGTTAAACTTTATCTTCAAGGACCTGATGCTTTGATACCAATTGTTAGAAACAATAGTCCACCGAGATAATTGAGAGGGGGAGGGGGGTGTGGGGTGTGAATCAGTTATCCAATAATTAAAATATTTATCTTCTTTAAATAAACTTAACCATTCAACCAAAGTAAGGAGCACATAGGCAATTACACCAGATATGTTAACTAGGGAAACCCTTGATTAGAGGGAAAACCCCAATGGGAATGATGCCCATAAGATGATGTACTAATATAAATATTCCTTGTTAGAGGATGGACCCTGTTAGGAGTCTATTACAAAATTTAGTACATATGAGTCCTTGTTAGGAGACTTTGAATCCCTATTAGGAGATTCCAACCCTATTAGGAGTTGTAGTACAATGTATGCAAGATGAGCCCATTGCCCAAACATGCAATTTTAACTACAAGAAGAGCTTACTACTCAAACATGTAATTTATTGTTATGTTCCTCTTTCCTTTGTTCTGTTAACCGAACCAATCACTATTAGACTTTGTAGACTAGGTCACAAACCTAGGATCCAAATATCAAACCTTGGATCACTTAGCAAAACCTTGGCAATGAAGTTACCTTCTCTTCCACTCTTCTCTACTCAACTTCGCATTCTGCTCTCTTTGTTGCCTACAATCACTTCTTCATGTCATTATTCCATCTCATATGATAAAGAAAAATTCCCTTCCTTTATACTGAGTCCATAAAACAATTCCCTCAGTCAGCTATTAGACCTTCTCAAGTAATCATTATAGGATAGCATTAAGAACACATTACACTTAGTGATAACATTAATCTTCTACCTTGCAACTTAAATAAATTTCCGTACATGTAATATTATGACGAGCGAACTTATCAATGTCATCACCAACATGTCTTCTTCACATCCTCAACCTCGATTCTCAGAATAACAACTTTGCTAAGAGATATAACAAGTTTACTAGAGCATGCCTCTATAAACTCTATCTTAGAATATACATCCCCAAAACTTACATAACTTCTTTCAAACTTATCATTTCTTTATCTGACGTTAACTACTTATACTGGCATTAGTGGGTGCTAAAAACTTGTCACAAGGGTAATTTACGATGCAATGCTCTAGTCTATCTAAACATGCATGTAAGCATGGTAGAGCTCAAAACTGTATTAACCACCACCTCAAGTAAAGTCACAGTGCAACTATTTGTCTCCTATACTCCAAGAGGTGATTCTATTATTTACATGTATAGTAATGCCAATTCATCTTATGCATCCTATGCAAGGTTATGTTTGAATGAATTCTAGAACTGATCTTCTTCAAAATTTCTAGGGTTATATTTGAATGAATTCTATAATTTATGCAAATGTTCAAATCATTGCAAAATAGTTGAACATACCATTATTCTTTTTTGAAATGAAATGTTTACGGTTTATACATAGGTTTGAATAAAATGAAACCTACCCATATACAGTATTCACTAAATCTCATTATCTATCTTTATTATATTCAGAGAAGACTTTTACTAGAATCGTGAAATGAATACACTAATGATATCTTTAGGTATTACATGAGATAGTAGAAGGCAAAAATATAATTTTCTTTAGAACATATAAAAATGAAATTATAAAAGCATGGCATCTCTTTCTTAGCCCAAAATGCCCACCAAGAAAGAAGAGAAAAAAAGGGATGAGCTTCAACAAAGGAAAAGTCTAACAAGGTATTTCATTGGTACCAAGGAAGAAAAAACAATAAAAGTGAAAGTATCCTACCAAATGTTTTGTTGTGCACACAAAATGTTATGAGAAAAGTTTTTCCTCAACAATATGTAACATCATTTAATATCTAACACTATCGGCATAAAACTTGCTCCTTTCAAAGGTGCAAGGTGCAAGTGCTAGTATATGTTCATGGATGAATGTGGAAGAAATTAAGACTAGACATCCAAGATGAAGTCATGTCTTCAAAGGGTGTCATTGAAGCATAGTTGTAATTGTTGTCCCAATTTAAACTCATATGTTTTTATAAGTGTTATGGTTTCCTAGACTTAATGGTGTAATGTACCCCATGCTACTACAATAAGAGGTCCTACTAATCCATGTAGTTGAGTTTGTTGGTTTAAGTTATATGTTTGAAGAATATATAAAGAAGCTGGTGATTTGAATATTTTTGCTTCCAAAATTTTGTTGATTTTTTTAGTGTGAATGGGGAAAAGCAACCTTAATGGAGATTTTAGTTTATTGTTATGAGAATGTGTGTTTTGGGAGTACCTTGTATCACTTGATATCACTTGTTGAGGGAAGTACCTTGCTCTTGAGTGCGTAAATAGGTCACTTAATGTGAAAGATGAGATAATTTACACTAGGGTCATAGATTGAGGGTATGCATATAGTTGGTTGTCCTATAACAAAAATCAGACCTTGGTAGACAATGTAAATGTCTTCCACTATGAAAATGTGGATTGAAGGGATTTTAAGAGGTGCATCTTTGATAACGTTTTTTGGTTAGAGCTATCAGATTTCCACAATCCATCATATTACTATTCAGTTTTCTAGATTTGATTGTGTAAACGATTTTTTATCATCAAGAAAACTTAATAGTAATGTTTTTTGGTGCTTAGGGTATTTGTGATTGTTTGATTGTTTTGTTGCAAGTGGCAAATTGTGCAAGTTGTATGTGAATGAAAATAGAAAAATGAAAGAAGAAGAAGTTTTTCTGGGAAATGACTTTAGAAACTTTAGTTTTTGTAATGAGAAAGAGTATTCATCATGTAAAAATACAAAAATATCCTCATTAAAAATTGTCTATTGATTAAATGAATATTATATTCTACTTAATTGATTTATTAATCACTTCCTTCTGTTAAAGATCATTTAATCATATCGCCGTGTTAAATTCATCTAATATTTCTAATATGTCTGATCACTAAAATCCTTTTTTCATAAACATCTTTGAGAGTCTCCACTTATAACTCCTTCCAAACCCAACAATTATACCTACTTACCAAATGCGGGATAAATTTTCTTCGACAACTTACAACCGTCTTTTCTTTATCTTACATCTCTCCGTCAACTCACTTCCCTTTGGGGATGACCATAAATCCATTTTTCCTCTCACATTCAAAGTGTTCTTGCATCTTTAATCTTTTGTTCACTTGCACATTGTTTTTTTACTTCTGGACTATTGCTAATTTAATCATCGTGCTACTTCATTTTTTTTTTTCTCATTTGAATCTGTGAAAATTCAGACATATCTCCACATAAATTACAATTTGAGTTTGCATTCATCTCTTTAAATTTCTCCATTCTTCATAAACTCTTCTGCAAGGTGCTTTGAGAGCAAAATACTTTAAACACTAGACTTTTTTGATAGGAGGGCAATGGAGTAGTTTTTCATTTAATCCATTAGCTTTGTTCGATGTGGATATTATTTGCATTTGGGGGAAAGAATTCATTGTCGTGATGTTGAGACAAATCTGAATCTCTGATTTAGATCTCCATTTTCAGCATCATCAAATACATTATTGTAAAATACAAAGACTATGATTGTACACTAGTAGAAAGGACAAGAGAAGAAAATGGCTAAAGTTGAGACACTAATTTTTTTAATAATGATTTACTTGTAGATGAACTTGTGTGTGCCAGAAAATATGAAGAAGAATTTCTTGTGCAAGACAATGAAGAAGAAAAGGACAATATGGCAGTATCAACATTTCTTATTGAAGCGATGGAATAAGTGGTAAAAGAAGTGGCAGCAAAGGGTGGTGAAGAAGAGCTTGCAACTGAGAATGAAGAGGATAAAGAAGAGGTTACAACAGAGCTTGACGTCAACCTTTTTACTTAGATTTTTTATATAGATTTAAGGGCTAGCTTTGTATATGGCTTATCTAATTAGTTCACAAAATCATGTATTGTTGGATGCTGAAGTAGATATTTATTTTCAAATATTGAGTACATTGATTGCTGGTCTGTGCTGTATATGTTAGGAATGTATTGTTGTTTGTACATTTAGATTGGTTGCTCACTTACCTAAAATCTGTAAAATCTCACTTGTAAGGCGAGTTGTTTCCAGTATTGTGCTAGTAGTTAAGGCAAATAATCAAGCAGCTAGTTAATAGTTTTATACAAAAGCCCCTGAAGAAGCATTGCAGTGTGAATAATGAAATATTTTGTATATAGCTTAGTGTCTAAGAGTTAATTTCTAACTCAGGAAGCTTCCCCTTATAATTTGAATTGAGAATTTACGTCACATACTGTTCCAGTTTGCATTGCCTTGAAAGAGAGAAATTAAAATGCCAAAACATGTCTGGGAGTGTATTCTCTTGATTTATCTGGATAAATTTGATTCAATGTAACTAAAACCTGCATAGCATGTTTAGCATTTGTAAATCTACATCTAGGGAGTTTTTCTATGAAGTTCATGTGAACTAAGTTAAGTTTTATGTATAATCCTGCACAAGCTTTCATCACAAATATCTTTTTTAATGTCTCCCTTTATTTGATTTAGGGAATGAACAATTGAAGTGGTAAGAGATCTATCTAGGAAAACAGAGCACAAACGAAAGTCTTAGCTTTGACATATTGGTTGTAGTTTAACCCCTGGATATTTAGCCCAATGGAAGACTGGAAAATTAGATAAAGGGTGTGTTCTGATCAATTCACGAGTTTTCTAGACATCATAGCTTACGAATCATAGAGACATCATGGAAAGAAATTTACACAATGTTTAATTAGGTTTCCTTCTCGATATTTCAGATTAATGCTGAGGCTGAAAGTTTCATATGCAGGCTATATGAATTTGTAACCTGGGTTCTTGCAATTCAGACCTGTGAATTGATATTGAAGTTACTCAGAATGGAAATACCATTTGACTAAGTGCTAGCAGATTTCCATGATCCATAATGGTAAGATCTTTTTGCTCCTGGATACTGATTGGGTAATGGTGCAGGAGCACCCAATGAGCATTGGAAGACAAAGAAGCCATATTGGCATGAGAAATGTAATCAAGGGTCTTATGGACCTAAACATGATGTATTCAAGCCTTATATGGCATAAATTGTAATGAGTTTGGTAATCGGGTTAAATATTTCTCAAGGGTCTTATGGACCTAAACATAATGTATTCAAGCCTTATAAGGCATAAATTGTAATGAGTTTGATAATAGGGTTAAAGGACCTAAATATCCTGAAAAGATGTAATAAGGGTCAATATGACCAAATGATAGGAATATGTGAGTTTTGGGTCTAGAATTCTTCAGTTAGGTGTATTCAATCATATTGGTCATTAACAAGGCTTTTGGTTGCCTTGGAAGTCATTAAAAGGGTATAGGGAAAATCACAAATTTAAATTCAAACTCGAACAGCTAGTTGGTCTAATTAGAGTTTTGATTGTTTGTTAATGTAATGGACAGTTGAATTTGGTTTGGGAAGGTTTGTAGTTGTTTATAAGGCATGTTAAATGCCTGAGAGTGAGGAGAGAAAGTCTCTTTGAGAATCTAGAATCTATTTGTACGGACTGTTAGAGCAAATGATTAATGAATAAGGAGTTTTGACAGTTTTGATTGCCATTTTGACTTGTATTCTTTCCAACTTGTCTTGTAAACCCTTATACATGATTGAATACTGTTTCTCGGTACTTTAAGAAGAGTTCTGAATTCATTTATTGCACATTTTCCTTGAATCTAGTTGACTGTCCTGAGACAGCATTAACAGTTATCTTGAAATCTTGTAAATTTTTGATGGAGCGAGGCCATCCCCACGCTATGTGTTTACTGTTACTTGTGGGATGGACCTAGATCGGTGTAATACACACCAACTGGATTTGTGCAGTTCTGAAGAGTTTTAGAGGGTGATCACCAAGTTTGCAGGAGAGTTTGCGTGTGAAAGGTACATGCAAAGTGGGAACAGGAATTAGTTTGAACAATTTGTCGACAAGGGCATCATTTTATGGTTGATTTTGTTTGAAAATGTTGTGTAGATGGTGAAATAAATAAATGTTCAGATTTGGAAGTGAGTAGAAGGGTATTTTTGAAGAAGCCCTAGATTTAGCACTCTAAAGGTGAGGGTTTGGTGGTTTGACAATAAGATGGCCATGGCTAATTAAATGAGTGCCAAGATCTATTTATTGGAATCTAAATAGAACTCTTTCAATTGGGTTTGAGTCTTGGAAAGTCCATTTGTGGGTAGTTGCTTTGTAAAGGAATTAGGCCTAATTGGGTACTGGTTGGAGTATTTGGTCCAAAGTAACCTTACCTGAGTTTTACATATGTTGTGAAAGTCCTAAAAGGGTGTCTGAATTAGTCATTTTTTTGTGCATAGTCTTTGAAGGGTTTGGAGTAAAGTTGAAAAAACCAGCCAGGCATGGATACTAGGAAAGTCCTAGAGCACACCCAAGTATGAGGGTTTAGAGTTGTTCAGTAAAAGTGGGCAAGTGTTGTTGATTGAGACAAGTGAAATAGGATGAGAGAAGACTCTAGAAGGTGTCAGTTTGAGTGTGGGAAGTTGGAACATAATTGGAGCATTTTGGTGTAGATTGGTGAAGGAAAAGCCTAGTGACCTTGACGGTTTTGAGGGATAGTTGTATAAACCTTAAGATTGATCTATTGGAGGGTTTTCTATTCAAAACCTCTTCATCAGGTAAGAATTTTTTAATCAATATTTTGGGTCACATTTTGTTAACCATCATTAGAACAAAAGAAAGCTTAATATATTTTTTTGGTGAAGGAAAAGCCTAGTGACCTTGACGGTTTTGAGGGATAGTTGTATAAACCTTAAGATTGATCTATTGGAGGGTTTTCTATTCAAAACCTCTTCATCAGGTAAGAATTTTTTAATCAATATTTTGGGTCACATTTTGTTAACCATCATTAGGACAAAAGAAAGCTTAATATATTTTTCTATCTCTTTGAGCTCTCTTTTGTACCAATGATGGGTCAAAAAGAGTGACCCAAAACATTGATTCAAAAATTCTTACACAATCAGTATACAGAAGCAAAAAGACCATACCACTTTGAATAATAGTGCTAATGGGATAGACCATGTTGTCATTGGTTATGCACTTCGACATGCATTGCATTGTCAAACAAATATTCCTCTATTTCATTGGCTTATTGCCTTATCTAATCTTATTTAACTCAGCAGAGTTTTGTTGAATCTCCAACTCTATATCTTGTGAGCAAGTTTGAATAATCAATTTAACCTGCAAGTTTTGGAATTTGGTGAAATGCTAAGTATTTTGTGTAAACCGGGCCTATCCAGGTGCAATACCATTATTTTTAAAAGTTCTTTGGAGCATCTGGCTTAGTGATGTCTGGTCCAGTTAAATCCCAAGACTTTGCATTATGAAACATGAACTTGTTCCTTCTTACCCTGTCAATATAGCTTATGTTAATGCATTCACAAGGAGATGGATCAGATTGTATATTTCTATAGATTAGGCCCCATGCATTCTTGACTATCCAACTGCCAACATTTTTCTCCTCATTTTCTTTAGCCTTTCTAGTGTGGAATTCAGCTGCAAAGTCCTAGCTACAAATCACATTTAGAGGCTTGGCAGTGATATTGTGTTTCATATTTTGATGCTTCTCTTGTGTTCCATGATACTTGTTTGAGTTAAATCCCATATTTGGACTTTTTCACTTCCAAGAATTTAGAAACCGAAGACATGACGTGTTTTGATCTTCATAGGATAGTATTGGTTGGCAGTGATAATGGATTTTGGAGAGGCTTTTTCTATATACTGCTTGTTTCTTGTTGATATAGAATATCAAAAATAATCTTTTGCTATACATTGTTTATTGGCTATTTCGTTTCAGTCAATGACGTAACCAAATAACAAACTATCACGCTCACTGTAATTCTAAAATAGAATGAGTAAACATTTTGCATGTAAAACACTCAACAGAAAGCTTTTAACATGAGATTAGAAGTTTTCATAGATGAGAAAAAGCTGAGCAGAGAGGAATGATGATAATATTGATAAATGTAATTTTGATAGAAGTCAGTGTAAATGGGAAAAGCTGAGAGGCAAGTGTATCTTAGAAGTCTTTTAGTGATCATTTTTTGTGTTAATAGTTTAAAACTTTAAACTAAATTCTTAGGGATACTCACCCCAGATGTTTGAGAGCTTAATATAGAAACATTAAACATGAATTCGATGACACACTTATCACAGTAGACACTGCACAAATGCTTGTACCTGTGTGAATTGGTAACATTGAAAAAACAGTGAGGCTCTTTATTGACTCTGGAATCAAGTTTTTCTTCCAAAAAAATTAACTTCTGCTTGTACAAAATTGCATGATAAAGGATGGTCACAGAACAGTCTTGGGTCCAGTTCTCACTGTAGCATTCCATCAGTTGGATGCATAGATTCAATTTATTTCTTAACCATTTACTTCTTTTACCTAGGGATAAGTTAGGTTTCAATTCTTTTTCCCTGGATTTTACTTGCTCTAAGTGTTTTACGCCTTGTTGCCTTTAAAGGCTGAGACCTTCTCAAGAGCAGTTCTTTGTTTTTGTTGTCTCTGATTGGTGAATCTTTAGGCCCAATCTTCACCGTTGATTGACTCAGGTTCACATTTCCATTTGAATTTTTGATATCTACCTTTAATTTCAATTTTCAATGGAAAACAATCCCTTTTAATGGTACTCTCTTCATCCAATAAAATTAACTTCCACTGGTTCAAAATTGCATGATAAAGGATGGTCACAGCACAGTCTTGGGTACAGTTCTCACCGTAGCATTCCATCAGTTGGATGTATAGATTTAATTTATATCTTAACCATTTACTTCTTTTACCTAGGGATAAGTTAGGTTTCAATTCTTTTTCCCTGGATTTTACTTGCTCTATGTGTTTTACACCTTCTTGCCTTTGAAGGCTGAGACCTTCTCAAGAGCAGTTCTTTGTTTTTGTTGTCTCTAATCAGTGAATCTTTAGGCCCAATCTTAACCTTTGATTGACTCGAGTTCACATTTCCATTTGAATTTTTGAGATCTAACTTCTACCTTAAATTTCAATTTTCAATGGAAAACAATCCCTTTTAAAGGTACTTTCTTCATCCAATAAAATTAACTTCCGCTGGTTCAAAATTGCATGATAAAGGATATGTCACGCACAGTCTTCGGTCCAGTTCTCACCTGAGCATTCCATCAGTTGGATGCATAGATTCAATTTATATCTTAACCATTTACTTCTTTTACCTGGGATAAGTTAGGTTTCAATTATTTTTCCCTGGATTTTACTTGCTGTAAGTGTTTAACACCTTGTTGCCTTTAAAGGCTAAGACCTTCTCAAGAGCTATCCTTTGTTTTTGTTGTCTCTGATCAGTGAATCTTTAGGCCCAATCTTCACCTTTGATTGACTCGGGTTCACATTTCCATTTGAATTTCGAGATCTAACTTCTACCTTTAATTTCAATTTTCAACGAAAAACAATCCCTTTTATGGTACTCTCTTCCACCACAGCACTATAACACAACATACCATCCTTTGGTACTTGCACTTGGACCTATTAAAGAATGTTTCAGCCAGGTTCTTTTCAAAAAAGGTTTTCAAGTTGATCATTTGAATTTTGTTACCAGTTTATGAATTTATAAGTGCCTGTGTCTTGCAGTCAACTTCTACTGAATGAAGATTTCATAATCAAGTACCTCCAAATAAAAATGTAAATCACTACTTATCATTTTATTGTGTTAGGATTCATACAAAATCATGTACTAATATGCAAACAGCTGTGTGTGCATGCTCCTTAAGATGTTTGGACCTTAATTTATGTTTGTACTCCAAATCAAGAGGCTTTTGCATCTCCTCATCATTAAAAATGACAAACATGAAGGGGTCCATGATAGCTAAATAATATTAGAAAAAGAAAATGGAATGTGCCAAGAAGGTTTTGTTATGATTTTTTTAAAACCTAGCAATGATATTACTGTTCCACATTCAGGTCTGAACGAGCCCTGCAAACTCTTTTACAGTAACTGGTAAATCTACTGTACTTGTTAGTACAACAATTCACCAATCTATGCCTATGTTTCTGTCAAGGAAGAGTCGATTTACGTATTCTATAACTGGAGCTGATGATATAGTAAACCTGTGCATTTGAGCTCGAGCAGATTCCTCTGCAAACAAGAAAATATTTTACAATCAGCAAAGTACAACTGTGAAATGAGGTATAATGTGAAGCTCCTTCACTATAAATTTATACAGGAAACAAATGATACAAAATAAGTTTAAGGAATCAATACCCTTAGACAAATATATGTCGAAAAATAAGATCCAATAGATTAGAAAAGTTTTCTACTTCCCTTGACATATATTGCGCATAAAATGTCTTCACATTGAAATGACTGGAATACCATGTTAAATGGTGTTTATATCTGAAATATTGTCATATATTCATTCATCATAGTCAGCCTTTTCTGATATTTTCCCGCCTATCTGAGATTTAACGTCTTACCAATCGTCATCACTCATTGACATCACCTTAAGACAATATTGACTATCAATATGTATCATTGACTTTTAAAATCACTTGCACTTCTTGAATTACTTTCTTGTTCTATACCATTGTTATATCTAGTAACTATTAGATAATACACCTCTTTTATAGATGTTCTTTTTAGGTAGATAACTGGGTTAATATCATTGCTCCTATCATGAAGTTCAGGAATTTTAGTATGAAAAGATACATGTTCTCTTGTGATAGTTTCCTTGTTTGTTGAGAAATGGTGGAAAAACTATCCACTCTCCATGAGGTGGCATTACTCAAGTATTCTCAATCTCACCAAAGTTATATTAGTATATTGAACAATAAATTGATATATTCAATTATTTGAATTGCAAGTTGAACAATTCTAAACATTGTTTTGGAAGTAGATATAAGCCTTAAAACCTTATATCCAAGGTAATGTGGATCCACTCCATATTACACTGTTAGGAGAATCGTGTAAGTGTGCTTGCAAATTAAACATAAACTAGGCATATGTCGAATGACAAAGAATCCAAGTACCATAAATTGCACAATTAAAGCTATATGTCTAATCCAAACAAAATCTAAAGCGTGTTAAGGAGCTCCTTCATATTCCATAAGGATTATGCTATGTGAACAACAATGGAAATCATTGAAGACCAGAATGTGTAAATAGTACATAAGCCCCAATGGACACTTAGACAAATGAATTTCCCTGCTCAACAAGTTTATTTTGCATATATCAACACACATAATTCTACCCAAAACAGCACAAGATCATGGACTGTGAGTTATGTGCCATGGTAGCAACTGCCAATATTTTGTCATCTTCCTTTTCAAATACAAATGACATTAATTGAATGAAAATAACCATGAGACACAAGTTAAAGCCACAACTCTATTATCAAATTGATAGTTGAACATGTTGGAATTTTCTAAGGCTGTATTTATGCCACCAAATGGAGTACTTAAATATTGTATAGTGAAACATACTATTGATATTATTCCATGTCTACCTATTCCTAATACCTTTCCATGCATAAAACCATTCATTCCTAATGTTTACCATGTGACAAATCGAATTTTAAGTTGCATAATGACTACAAATCACTCAACAAGAATATTATAAAGAATCACTACTCTCTTCCTAGGATTCCTGATCTATTGGACTAGCTTATTGTTGCAAAATGTTTCAATAAGATTGATCTCAAGTCAGGGTACCATCAAATACACATTGAAGCTCAAATTTTGGAAAAAACTCTCAAAGGCAATTAACACAGATTTGATATTCTTGAGGTGACAAATGACATTCTTGATCAATCATAACTTCAGTCATTGTTGATATAATTCCCAATTTCAACAATTCATGGGTAAAAATTCTGAGCTAGACTCAAAAAGTTCTCAACAATTTGTGATAGAAAAACATGTATGTCAACATGGAGAGTCGCCATGTAGGAAGTGAATCACTTTGATGCAGATGGATTACAGGTGGATTTGGTTAAGCTTCACACCATAAAAGTAGGGCCTATACTGAAAAATCTTATAGAACCTTGCAGTTATTTGGGTTTGGAAAATTTCTATAGGAATTTGATTCACATTTCTCTTCTATCACTTGGCTGTTGAATCAAGCTAATAAATCTGGCATGAAAGAAATTCTCACCTAGTTAGTTGCACAATAGAAAACATTCCTGGAATTAAAATGCAAATTATGCTCTTTTCAAGTGCTTTTGTTATATTGAGTGGTTCAAAATATCTAAGGTTTATAAAATGAATACTTTTGTATTTGAGAATCCACAAATAGAAAGTGTACTTGTTAGTTTTTCTTGCACAAATTTTTTCTTCCTAGACATTTGGATCAATTGGAGTAAGAACATTGATTGTTGGCATAACTATCCCACTCAACTTCAATGTTCTTACTCTAAGAAATGGGTTTGTGAATTAAAATTAATATTAAGACAACATTTTACATGAACAATATTGGAGTAAGATGCAATTTTTTTTCTTATTGGTAAATGTAGCACTTTCAAGGGTCATGCCCATATATTAAACTTCAAAAAGGAGAAATACAGCCAAAACCCTTTTCTAGGAAGAGATTTCAGTTACTTCTATGTTGACCAAATTGCAAAATTGGGAGACTTGGACTACCACTCATCCTATCAAGTAAACGGAGATCAAAAACTATTTGTATATAAGGTAGCCATACTACAAAATTGGCCCACACCAACATTACATAATATGTTATACCATATACTATGAACAAACTTAATAGGGCCATTACCAGAAGCAAATTACAACCCAGAACAAGAAAATGGACACCATTAAAAAAAACCAACATAGCCCACAACAATCCCATGTTCCTCCATCTTCTTCTACATTCTTGGTCTCTTAAGGTGCCACATCTTCTTCCTCATTCACCAACATAGAGGCCGAGTCACCAGCTCTCGCCACCAGCCCTTCTAAACATCCTTTCAAGAAATTGTTTGCTACCCACACTTGATTCCTTAGACTAACACCTTCATTCCCAAACCCCACACAACAAGAATTCGTAGTGAGTTTTCATCCTCTTTACCCAACTTTGGTTGCCTCCCATCATCCGATGTTAGGCCATGACTAGGGATATGTCTTGCTAGTTAAGCCTTCATTCCACCACACCATTTCAATCAAATTAGCTCCTTGTGTGCTCCAGCTACCTAAGTCTAACAACGTATCCAAGAACATCAAGGTGAGATCATAACTCAATTAATACTACCAATTCCTCTTATGTAGTTGTCCTTTGAACCATTATTACAACATCCAAAACAACCCCTATTTTGGTATTTAAACACCTCCATTAACCATTTCTTAGAATGTCTCTGAAAAATGCATTTGTCATTTCCTAGCGCTAAGATATATGTTGATATCTATAATTAGAGCTTATTGTTAAAACACAACATTCTCCACTTCGTCTCTTTTTAAATAATGGTTGTGATGATAAGCGAGTAGACTGACAATCGCATTTATTGAATGAATGCATTTTCCATGGTATCATCCTTCTTGTCTCTCAATTATAGGCTTGTGAATCAAAAGACTTCTCTTAATGTGACTATAAGATTCATGCTAAGAAATAGTTGAATTTTCCTTTGCCTCGATTGCTGGTATATCAGCCAAGATTTTGGGCACTCATCAGCCACATCATTGCCTTAGATTATATGTGAAACAATGAAATTATCAAAGGAAGTGATAATCTCCAAAATATGTCAATATGTCTAAGCCAACCATCCAATTTCCAATTTGGGATTCTTCCCACTTGAAGCATTGATAATTATTAGTAAGTCTCCTATATGGATCTTGTGAAAACCCAGTCTTCTTTTGACCTTCATTACCATTAAGGCAGCTTGAATTTTTTCTTCATCATTAGTGCATCCACCTAACTTCTTTCCTAGTAGTTTCAAGATTCCATGTCCGTTATTAGAAAGATATGTAAAAAGGAGGGGGATGAATCAGTACTTATAAACTTCTATCAATTCAAACTTTTAACCATAAACATATAACTTCAATTCATGTTAACCAATAGTACTGCAATGTAGCTAGTTTACCAATATGCTATAACTATAAATAATAAAGTAAATAATAGTAAACCATAACACAATTCAACCATACATAACACAATGAGTTTTAGTCTCAAAAAAACCCTTGGTTATAGGGAAAATTGCGGTAGGGATGATACCCACAACTCTTCACTACTGCAGAAAGAGGTGCCTAGTTAAGAGCTTACATATGTTACTTTCTAGGTGACTCGCCCTGTTAAGAGTGACTGATACATTGTTAGATGTATCTAACAGTTCTGCTAGGAACTACTTTGTTAAGAGATTCTATCCCACCTATATGGTGTTCACCCTGTAAAAGAATTTACAATAAGTTCAATCTAGAACTTCTAAGTCTTGTTAAAGACTAATTGGTTAAGGGATTTACCATACATTGTAGAAATTGTTAGGAATCCTTACAAGATAGTAAATAACCTATAACTACTTTCCTTCCAAAGCTTATCACATCCCTTATGCTCAGCTTCGTCTTTGTACTTTGTTCTTTTCAATCTCACATCAACTCATTCTTCTCCTTCATCTTCACCAATAACAATTTATTTCATGTGGAAATGGTTGTTATAATGGAGTCGGTAAACGATTATTATGTTTACTTGTTTATTGAAAATGGTAATTATTCGTTGATTTATTATATTTACTTGTTAATGGTAGTTAACCATTGTTACAGTAATCTGTGATATATTCTAATATTGATTTAAATGGAAGAACTTGTTATTATTTTGGAATTTTTGCACGACTGGTTACAGGAGTAGACAAAGGGGAGAAAACATTGCTAAATGGGATTTGACGAATGGGGCACCATTCTAGTCCATTTGTTCAATTGCCAAGTATGACCTCTAACTACCTTGATAAAGATTTAGTGACTTCGTAATAGAGTACACCACTAGACAGTCATGAGCTACTTGGACAAACATATAAAAAATATATAACTATCATTATCAGAAAATTCATGTTTAGAACCATTACCTTTGTTGTTTCATGATGTCGTCTCTATTTCTTTTATCAGCATATATATATATATATATATATATATATATATATATATATATGTACGATGCCACCATGATATTAAGGTAATATCTATAGTTCATACTTGTTAATATGTGTGTGTGTGTGTGTGTGTGTGTGTGTGTGTGTATATATATATATATATACATGTGCAAATAGCAAGAGGATATGATGTTAGAAATAAACCATATTTCTCTGAACTATGTATGTATATAGATATACATAGTTTAATGGGTGCGACCTTAGATGTAATAACAGCATGATGGAATCATTTAAAAATTATATATATATATATAAAAGTGTTTTAAAAAAGGAACTTTTTAAAAATTCAAACTTATATCCCTCCATTAGAGGCGACCATGTACACTTAGCACCACCTTTTAACTCAGCAAATTTGAAACCGATGTTCTTGGAAAAACTGTCTTCTTGAGCAAGCGGACGATCAAGGCCGCGACTTGCTCAAGCCAATGGAAGGATATATTATAGCACGTCTAGCTTCAGACAATCATAATTTCTTCATTCTCTCAAAATGAAGTACTTCTTAAATTCATCTTTGTAAGGGACAAATAAAAATTGCAATTTCTTTTAGGTCCCTAAGCAAAACTTACTTGCTTAGTTTGATGACAAATCCTCTTGACTAGAGGATGGAGGGTTACTTGTTGGTACATTGATTTCCTCCTTAACCCAAATTTTCTTCATATCATTCATCACTTGTTCATTATTAACCACCATTTTTCCATTTTTTCCCTGCATTATTGGCTTTTTGGTATCTACAATTTCATGCTAAGTATCCATACTTATGCATTCCTTTTCTCAATGTCCAAACTTGTTGCAATTATAGCTATATCCATTGAATGGTGTACCTCTTGGAACATTAACTAATCTACTTCTACAAACATTTGATGTATGACCATGCTTTCCACAATTGTAACAAGTAGGTTTAGTAGGTTTCTTACCTTGTGTGCTGATAGGATCCTTTGGTTCTTGCAATGGTTTCTTTGCTACCAATTTAGAAGATCCTCCACTTTCAAATTTGTTGTTATCGGTATATCCTAGTTTGGTTGTATCTCTCGGTCTTCTTTGATTTTTCAATTATTCATCAATCTTTTTCATGCTTAGACCAAACCTTGTGAGTCTTTCATTGATTTCTTTCTCAACTTTTAGATTGGCCCTCATATTTTCAACTTCTCTTAGATTTTCATTTTCAATAAGTCTACATGTTTTATTCACTAGTACCATTTAGTGTGTTATTCTCCTCTTGCATCCTTATCTTTAATTGTTCTTTCAAGATTCCTCTTATCCATTTCAAGACTTTCTTTGCCATCTTCAATTTTTATTATCCTTTCAAGTACTTCAGTCATTCTTCAGGCTTGACTCTCAAGTCCCTTCTTGGCTTCAATTAGCTCTCTCTCTAGGGTTGTATTCTTTTACATCAATTCCTCAATTGATGCATCAGTTTCTTCAAACATTGCACTATTTTCAAATAGTTCTTCAAGGTTGTCCAGGCTTATTTGCAATCATTCTGACAATTATTTCCTTTTTGCAAATGATGCTTTCAGTTTCTTCTTCAGATCCTATATTTCGCCATGAGTTTCATCCAAAGCTTCTTTCAACAATTTTTCTCTCCTATACGTCTCCATAATCCCATACCTACTCTCAAGTTATTAAACTTTCCCTCTAGAGAACTGAGATTTGATACCAATTATTGGAAAGGTAAGTATTGAGAGGGGGATGAATTAGTACTTATAAACTTCTATTAATTCAAACTTTGAACCATAAACATATAACTTCAATTTATGTTAATCGATAGTACTTCATTGTAGCTAGTTTACCAATATGCTATAACTGTGAATAATAAAGTAAATAACAGTAAACCATAACACAATAATTTTTGGTCTCGCAAAAACCCTTGGTTAGAGGGAAAAACTATGGTGGGGATGGTACCCACAACTTTTTACTGCTACAAAAAGAGGTGCCCAGTTAAGAGCTTACATATGTCACTATCTAGGTGACTCACCCGCTTAAGAGTGACAGATACATTGTTAGATGTATCTAAAAATTATGCTAGGAACTACTTTGTTCAGAGATTCTAGCCCACCCATATGGTGTTCACCTTGTTAAATGATTTACAATAAGTTCAATATAGAACTTCTAAGTCATGTTAAAGATTGCCCGGTTAAGGAATTGACAATACTTTGTAGAAACTATTAGGAATCCTTACAAGATAGTAAATGATCTGTAACTGATTTCCTTCCAAAACTTATCAAACCCCTTA
The DNA here is from genome assembly GCA_028749045.1 of Cupressus sempervirens. Taxonomy (NCBI): domain Eukaryota; kingdom Viridiplantae; phylum Streptophyta; class Pinopsida; order Cupressales; family Cupressaceae; genus Cupressus; species Cupressus sempervirens. The sequence goes on along the minus strand of CM053785.1, from coordinate 11,250,583 downwards.
TACTCAACTTCCTCTCTGTACTTCATTATTTTCAATCTTGCATCAACTTGTTATGCTCCTTCTTCATTGATAACCTTCACTCTATTCAGATATCTTCTCCTTATAGCTTTCTTGATCTTTGTAACCTAATTAGGGTTTTTATTGGCTTGGGTTTAAATGCTCCATAAACCATTTTTCCCTTGATCCCTATTGCAATCCTTTATACATTTCCAAGGTGTCATGTTATTTGTCGAGTTCTCCTCGTGATCTGCACCTTGATCTTCAATATCAATTTCCATGCATTGTTTTTTTCTTATTCTCCTATGTAAGACATTTTGCAATTGATCATATTCAATGAATTTGACTTTAACATAACAAGCTTGATCTTCATTGTCGTCGACTCAAAGTTCTTTACCTTTTCATGACTTTCTTGATTTCCATTAACTGATTCCTTTATTCTGATTAGACTTTTGCATTTCCTTTGTAATGATAATCATCTGGTTATCCAATAACTCTCTAACTTTTTTCCTTGTCTTTGATAGTATACTCTGTTTTCCGATAGTATATCACTGCTTACCTATTATCTTTCTTTCTAGACCTATTAGGCTAACTTCATCATGTATAGTTCTTTGGCATCAATCACAAAACTTGATGCTGAACCCATCATCATCATATGACAACATCCATGATCTTTGATAATTCATCCTACACTCACCAAGCCTAGATTACCTTTGCTCATCCCATCAAATTTTATCTTTACCCAACCTTCATCAAGAGACTTTCATTTACATGCTAGACTACTAATTTTCTGGCACTTTTCTTACTAGTGTTTCTCATTGTCTACTTATTTCCTCTGGTATCTCATATGATAATGTGCTAAATTTTGCATCACTAAGGTAAACTGTCACTAAAAAATTAAAATGGACAGAGATATAAATGTTATTCAAAATTTTAATGAAATAAATATTTTCTTTAAGCAATGTGAGTGGTCCTATCTTGGTAAAGTATGGCCTTGAGCCAATTCCCTAGGTTCCTCATTCCAAGTATCCAACAGTTTTGGAAAATGAGAGTTAACAAGTCTTTCAAACTAATGCATTTGACGTCTATGAATAGATATATAGTGCACACAATTTCCATGGTCTTCCTAAGAATTTTAACTAATAAGGACTTGCAACCTATTAAAAGGAAAAATCCAATCATTTTAATGAAATATGTTATTGGAGGATTGTTAATTTGGGTTTAATGATGTAATTTGGATTGTTCCAATTATTGCATTCCATTCCTAAGTTTGAATTTTTGTGATATGCTTAAGTTGGGGGAAGAGATCTGTGGTTTCTAGATGGGCATGATGGGGGGATCAGTTAACATTGTATTTCAATTGGGTGGCTTTAGATTAACTGCAAGCTGGGAGCCTGATTATACCACTATCAGGGAAGAGAGATATCTCCAAGACTTGGTTTCTGGGTCCACTTAGGCATAAACTATTTTAGTCAGGCCTACGCTCTTCACATGCCATATTGAGTTTTCCATAAGAAATCTGGCGCAGTTTAGGAAAGGGGGTGTTATATTCTTTAAACTGAAGGGGAAAATCCTGTGGAAGTGCATTTTATGATCATTACTCAACATGGTACAATCTATTTCATTTCTTTCATAATATAATTTATGACAAAGGTAAATTTAAGATTCTAGTATCTCGAATGGAAACCAGTAAGATGCCCATAGTCAAGGAAGCTGACTGTACAATCAATAAAGTTCACTATGTTCTAATGTCTCTTCAGCCATCAAATATATTTAGAGTAAGTATATTTTCCAAAAGGAAAAATGGAAACTCACCATCTTCATTTAGATTTTTGAAAAGCTGTGACCTTGTTGGAATGGCATACAATCCAGCTGCCACAGCTTTTCTAACAGCCCAACCATGTGATGGAGCAAGTACCTGTGAATAAGCAATCGAAGCTGATTCCTTCAAAGAGTTTTCCCTGCCAAAAGATCAATGAAATCTTTAGACATGATAAAAAATTTAGTTTAGTCAACCAAAAATTTAAGCTCCTTAAAGAAAGAAGAGATGAAACTGCTGAGCATATATCTAGGAAGAAGATGACAATTGTTTGAACAAGAAACATCACTTCAAGTGGAGAAAATAATCCCGCATACTCTGTTGAAAGTATTTGTTCAAAGAACACTTTGACAAATTCAATCCCCTGCTTTAGTCTTAGCAAATTACGTGAATGACTTCCTGTCTTCCTCACACTCTTCCGCTTTACATCACGATCCAGCAAATCTTGAAATGTTTCAGAGGATTGCGCTGCATCCCTTAAATCCTGAAGCTATAGTGATTTCCACTTGGTCAATTTTCTTGAAATTTGAAAGCTTTGTAAGTGCAATTAATTAATTTCATGAAATAACCCAGCTCTGCAGATTAAAAAAATTACAGTACTATAATGCCGTGCTAATGAGATGCCATTAACATTTTTAGTTCAAGAGAAAAATGAAAAACACAAATAAAATCATATTTAATATTGAGCACAGATGGGCAAACGTGGGTCAAAGCTCAAAAGTAAAGGCAGCTACAGTAGAGAAGAATTCTATAGGAAAATAGTTTGACAGATAAACTAAATTAAAACATCTTAGCGTACTTCTTTGCTGGCAGAAAAATAGCCAGAAAGCAGAGATGAGTTAAAGCTGATCCTGCCTATTTACAGGCAGCACAATCACCAGAAAGCAAAGGTTATTAGAACCTTATCTTGCCTATTTGCTAGTAGAAAAATTAATCGAGAAAGTGAAGACAATTATGGATATTAAACACAAAAAGAATAATTTGGAATCTTAAGTGGGAACCCTAAAAGTTGAAAAAACAAGTTCAACACAACCAAGGATGATTATGGCTTCAACAGAAAGTCACTTTGTATCATTATAGCAGGGAAGTAAATGTGACTTGGTGCATTAAAGATCGTGAGACGATTGAGAGGCTGAAAGTTATCAATGAAACTTTGGTGTCATGATACTTGGCCTTAGTCTTTGTCACTGTACAAGTATCCATACAGTTACCTCATTTGAGAATCAATATAACGATGATATGATTTCTAAGATCAATGATCTTGCAGCTTATGGGAGGCATCCAAAAGATTATGTTCAGAAAGCCTATCAGCAGTGAATTAAAGTCATTCACATTTTGGGTGTTCTGTGGTGTTTTAGAATACTTTAAAGATAATATGAAAGGCATTTAATCAAAGGTGTAGTGAGTAATTCAATCAACTGAAAAACATCAAAAGGGACATAGAGGCTAAGTGGTGGTCAGATTATTTATAGGAGGTCGGGGAAGCAGAATTTGAAGAAGATGGTTCTACAAATATGTGTTTTGTCCTCCAGTTGAGGATGGATCTATCAATTGAAAAATTGTTGATAAGGAGTGAATTGGCAAAGGAGAAATGAGCTTGGATTTATGATAAAGATAGAACTATAAGATCATGATGAAGGTATTCCTGAAGATAAACTTTGAAGCAAACATTCATGTCACAGACACTTGAAACCATTTATGCTTTAAAGTCCCCAGCTTGCTGCTGATGTCTACAAACTAGGATCTCTTCAGAAAGAAACTACCCCAGATTATGACATTAAAAGCGTTTATTGACTGTAATTGGTATATGATATGTAAGCGGGGAGGTCTTAAGAACTTTGTCATTTAGTTAATTTGAGCGGCTATGAAGCAACCAAACAAGAAGTTGCCTAGTAAGCAGATGACAAGTAGAAAGATGACTTGGCAAAGACGATTGAGAATGAGGTTGCCAACCAGGATTAGGATGGAAAAATAAAATACAATGTGAAGTGAAAAATGTTCTGCACCTGATCCTTTCCAAAAGAAACTTCTTTTGCAGGTTTGTGACACGAGATGAAGATGACTGTTTCAAGGCTCTGCCCTTGTAACCATTTTGAAGAGTTTTGAAAAATATGGAATGGATTAGAATTTAGGTGATTCAGTTCGACAGATAAACTTCTTTAAAACATCTTAGCATACTTCTTTTCTGGCAGAAAATAGTTGGAAAACGAAGGTGAATTAAAGCTGATCCTGCCTATTTATGGGCAGTACAATCATCAGAAAGCAAAGGTGACTAGAACCTGATCTTGCCTATTTGCTGGTAGAAAAATCACTTAAGAAAGTGAAGGCAATTATGGATATTAAATGCAAAAAGAATAATTTGTAATCTTAAGTGGATACCCTAAAAGTTGAAAAAGCAAGTTTAATATGACCAGAGATGATTATGGCTTCAACAGAAAGTCACTTCTTATCATTATAGCAGGGAAGCAAATGTGACTTGGTGTGTTAAAGATGGTGAGACGATTGAGAGGCTGAAAGTTATCAATGAAACTTTGGTGTCATGATACTTGGCCTTAGTCTTTGTCACCGTACAAATATCCATACAGCTACCTCATTTGAGGATCAAGATAATGATGATATGATTTCTAAGATCAATGATCTTACAGCTTATGGGAGGCATCTAAAAGATTATGTTCAGAAAACCTATCAGCAGCGAATTAAAGTCATTCACATTTGGATGTTCCATGTTGTTTTAGAATACTTCAAAGATAAAATGAAAGGCATTTAATCAAGGGCGTAGTGAGTAATTCAATCAAGTGAAAAGCATCAAAAGGGACATAGAAGCTAAGTGGTGGTCAGATTATTTATAGGAGGTTGGGGAAACAGAATTTGAAGAAGGGGATGTTTCATACAGAGATGTGTTTTGTCCTCCAGTTGAGGATGGATCTATCAATTGAAACATTGTTGATAAGGAGTGAATTGGCAAAGGAGTAAATGAACTTGGATTTATGATAAAGATAGAAATATGAGATCATGATGAAGGTATTCCTGAAGATAAACTTTGAAGCAAACATTCATGTCACATACACTTGACACCATTTATGCTTTAAAGTCCCCAACATGCTGCTGATGTCTACAAACTAGAATCTCTTCAGAAGAAACTACCCCAGATTATAACATTACAAGCATTTATTGACTGTAATTGATATATGATATGTAAGCGAGGAGGTCCTAAGAACTTTGTCATGTAATTAATTCGAGTGGCTATGAAGCAACCAAACAAGAAGTTGCCTAGTAAACAGACGACAACTAGAAAAATGACTTGGCAAAGACAATCGAGAATGAGGTTGCCAACCAGGATGAGGAGGTTGGAAAAATAAAATGCAATGTGAAGTGAAAAATGTTCTGCAGCTGATCCTTTCCAAAAGAAACTTCTTTTGCAGGTTTCTAACACAAGATGAAGATGACTGTTTCAAGGCTTTGCCCTTGGAACCATTTTGAAGAGTTTTGAAAAATATGGAATGGATTAGAATTTAGGTGATTCATTTTGCAATTTCCTTTTCTTGTGAGTTTTGCTTATCCTATTGGGATTCAGTTTGATAATTTCAAAATGTCTATCTTGAAGCGACAGTGTTCTATACAATGGAACCTAACAAATCAATTCTAACTTTTTTTTGAAATCACTAATAAGTTTCGTCAACAATTTAGATAGTAATTATCTTTCTGAAGTCTTGGTATTTTTACCTCTCTGACAAAACAGGGTGGATACATCCCAAGTTTAAAAAATATCAGCTAACTTGTGTTTTTTCTGTAGAATTCTGTTAACTATTCAGAAATTGAGCTCTTATGTATTTGTTTTTCATTTCCTCAAAAATATAGTATGGCAATAAAATGAAGTCTCCAGTGAGAGTACAGAGAGGACTTAGCCCTGCAATAACACCGAAGATAATGTCATTTCCAAAATTCAGGGATAACAGGACTTGGAGGCACTAAGGGAAAACTTTATATACCTTTGCGGTCATGACAGTTATGGCTTGTCTTGTTCAGTAGGCATGCCAACACATCTTTTTAACCTGGTATGCTAAATGCAGATGGAGCTGAATGTAAATTTCCTAGAGAATTTGTGCCAAAGTTCCAGAGTCTAGTCAATGCAAGACTCATGTTTAAAGAATTTAGGGCTATCCTTCAAGGAGTAGCTCAAATAAGTTATCAAGAGCCTGATACAAAATACTAGTTCAAGAATTTAAAAGTTCTTAAGGGATTTGGAGATATATTCATATCCACACAACAAGAACACACCTCACAAGAACTGTGTGATATCAGATACGCTTGGATGAACCCATTGTAGAATATAATATGCCAACAAAAGGATTGTTGACCACAGCCCAATATCAAAGCCCCAAGATTCAAAGTTAATTATTGTTCATTACTTGTAACGGAAAGATTTACGTGTCAGATAACTTTTCGTATACCACATTGTATGGTGGTATAATATAAATCATTAATTCTTGCTCAGGACTCTAAAATGGAGAATACCAATTGGTAATAACTCTGAGTTCGCCATCTACCATGTAAATTGTATAGATGCCTATTCAATTATATGCTTTCTTAATCATTATGAATTATGAAGCGTCGGTATGCTGGTGATCATTAGTGCAAAAACCATCATCAATTCAAAGAAATGGTCCACACTAATTGACAAGGTCTTTTAGTGGAATATCAAATAAAGATGTTCATCTTTTACAGCTTCCTGACTTTGTACAAGCCTCCATCACTAGCTGGGTGTTTTTATGACTAGATGGTGCAGCTCATATCGATCAAATAGGTTTCAAATCAATATATTGATCGTTCATAAGTCATACCTTTTTAGCTTTCTCCAAAACATTTTTCGCCTCCAGGCCAAAAAAGCCCATGGTATCATAAAATCACACACAAAAAAATCGTTTAGTTTACTATATATATACTAACATACTGTTTTTCACATCCTTAAAAGCTCATAATTATGACGAGGGTTCTTTCTCAATCTGATATTATCCTTATTTATGTCACCAAAGTCTTGCATTTACTGCAAGGATTATTCTCAGAAGCCTATTAAGATGCTTTGAGACCTGATAATGTCGTCTCACCCTCAAGTATGGTTATCTGTTAAATTTTGCCATAATCTTCATAAACATTTCTAAGGATAACCGGTAAATTCAGGTCGACCACATTTATGGAGAAATATTTCTAGTCTCGGAGAGAGTGCCTGAAAGTTTGCAACAAGGCCTCACAATTTTTTTATTTCGTAGTAGTCACCTTCATCTAGTCTAACTTTCATATTTAATTTCTCTCAAATATTTTTTATTGTTAATCAGGTAATCCTGACAATCCATATCTGTAGGGAAAATTCTATATTATCATCATATAACATTACGCTCAGAATAATAAATAACTGGTTAAATTTGTTTGAGTTGTTTTCGGAAAAAGACAATCCTCATTAAAAGGGGCCTGACTTCCAAGCGGCTGCACTGCATAGTTCAAGACATTTAAAGCAGTCATATCTACAACCCAAATATAAACTAATCTGAATAGGCCATATATATATATAAAAGTCAGAATAGATGATTCCTCTAAAAAACTACTTATGAAAAGGACGGATTATTGAAGGAAAGAAGCATTAAAAAGTTAAAAACTCTTTGCTGTAAAGACTGAAGAAAGTTTGATAAAATACAATTCATAGCATAGACAACCAAGTTATGAAAGTTACCTTGGCATTAGAATCTATCTCTGCAAATTTAAAGGCCGCACCCAAACACCCATATAGTTTTGAGAGCGTAGAGACAGCTTCCACAAATTGAAGCACCTTCAGATCATTATCACTCACAATGCTTGACAATTTCTCAAACACATCCGCAATTGTATGCAGTACTTTCTCCATATGATCTTGACCTTGTCCTTGTACTTTCTCTACCCCCATTGTTTATTGAGAAACTAATTGATTTAAGAAGAGGCCGGACAAACAACTTCCTTCAAAAATCTTCCTCGCAAACTAATTAGCAGGACCTTCAACAAATGCGGTGTTGTAAAGAAAAGAAAAAATCTGTTCTAAAATTGATTGACTAAGAAGACTTTGACAAATGTATTCTGCCCAAATTTTGAATTTAAAGATTATTTAGTCGGATGGGCTTCCTGCACAAAAATCCTCGCTTTAAAGTTGTTCAGAACTAAAGCAGGGGATGCAAGTCTATAGAGACGGAATTTATGAGAAATACCAAAATACGAAGTTCAGAATGGTGTTTTGGGAATAAAAAGGTGGCAGGCACCATGAAAAGAGATATATGCCTTTCGCTTTTCCTATTTTTTCCATGATGCCTTATGGTCGGCGATAGATTTAATTTAGTCGGTTTCTGACTTCAATAGTGACGGCCAATTATCTTGCACTTTTACGAGCGTCATATTCCAAAGAAATTCTCGATGGAGGTTAGTTGTATGCTCAAAGTTTGTCGATTTTTTTTATTTTTATTTTTTAATTTGGAGAGGTGATTCTTCAAAAGAAAAATCATTTAAAAGTCTTAGATCTAGGGATTATAAGTATAATGTGCAAGTATTTGATTCGAAAGGAATGGTTGAGGTTTTATTTCAATTATTAAGTTAAAGAAGGAGTATTTTTTCAAGTAAGGAAAATAAATTTTATTACAATTATTATAATAATATTTATTGTGAGATTCATTTTTATATAATTAATAAATATAGATATATTGACTCATATTATAACTAGGTCATTAAATCTTCTCTGAGTAGGCCTCCCATTAGACCAGTAGGGGAGCTGAACTTGTTTATTGTTTGTCCTTCATGCAAGGGAGCTATGGGTGAAGGCCATCACAATCACGTCATTTCATCATGTCAAGGTATTTTGAAGGCAGTGTCGGTGATAGGAAATCCTTTAGAGAAGTCATTATGGAGGAGTTGTTGATTCCAATGAATACTAGTTCCATTCCTACCTCTTCTCTGTGTGTGACCTCTTCTATTGTAGATGATTTGAATGAGGTAAGGGCTCGTCTCTTAGTAAATTATTTGTTAAACCTAATTTGCTTATGTTTAAAGTAATCTATGTTGAGAAATATAAACTTAGAGATTCATTTATATTCTTGGCACTCCAAGATACTTCCAAATTGCCCTCTTGTAGCTTCTTGAATGAATAGTTGTATAAAACATAGAACTTGAGGCTAGGGTTCCAATATTCCTTCTATAGGATGGTTCAAGAGTGTTGTTCATAGTTTTTTCCAAGAGCCCTAATTCCTTTAAGGAAATTGTGGAGCACCAATTTTGGAATATAGACCCATGTAATTTTAAGGAAATATTTTAGTCTTCAGATACAAACAAAGAACAAATATTAGCACTTTCATGCTCGAGATGGGTCACAATCAAATGTGCTCTCCCATTTTTGTGAAAATTTATGCATTAAACCTTAGAAATGATTGGCAAAGTTATTAGAATCAAAGAGTCCAATCCCCTTCTTCTCCACATGGATGTTAGGCTTCTAATTGTTGTCAGCCACAGGATTGATATCCAAAAAGTTTTAAGAATTGATATGGAAGATGAATATGGTTCTTAGCCTATTGAAATCCTTGGGGGACTTGTTTCTTTCTTTATCTACCATAGAGAAGGCAATTGAAGATAGAATTGTCCTCTATTGAATAAAGGTAAAGCCAATAGACCTCATAAATCTATTGCTAGCCACATTACGAACTCGAATCCTACAACTAAAGAGTTGTTGAATCCCATCAATAGTTTTAAAGGTAAACCTACTCAAAAGGCATCTGAACGCTTATATTATCTAAAGATTGTGATAAATTGTGCCTAAGAATCCAAAAATATGTAGAAACTCATCCTTGGAGATGATAACCATAAGGATGTTATGGTTGATAAATTGAAACAGATTAAAGGGTTAAGTGTACCAAGATGGTGATTAAAAATGAGGTATAAGTGGACACTTTTTTCTGAAATCAAGCAAACTTTGACTTGGATGAGACATTTGAGGGTCACCCACTCAAAATGACAAGATGTGTAAAAAATAAAAATTGTAGTACTATGAATTTAGTTTCTAAACTACTAAAAAAAAATTATTGGATAAGATTAAGTGGGTCAAACTCCACACACACACACAAAAAATGTTCCTCATTGTTTTAGAAAAAAGAAACATATTTAGTTTTGTGTGCTGCACAAAATACATAGTTATATTTAATATTTTGCAAATTCCATTTAAGTTTTCGCAAAGTCCCAATGGCCTAAAAACTATTATTTTGTCTTGTTGAAGTTCCCACTAATGTATGACATATTTTTATGCAACGGTTTTCATATGTTTTGTCACATTTTCTTGGAAATGTTGATTTTGTCTTTTTTTTGGTGTCTTCATGTTATTATATCATTTTAACTTGACATTTTAAGAAAATCATTGATTTGTCTTATTTTATAACTTAATGATGCAAAGTTGTTATTTTTTGTATTTGATTGGGTATGTTGATCATGATATTGTTTGTAGGACAATCAACACTATACAGTGGGAAAGAACAAGAGTAGAACGATTAAAAACTAAAAGGTGGAAAAGAAAAAACAAAGGGAGTATCTAAGGAGATTACATGAAGGTACATCATCAAATGCACATAATGTACAAGTGATGCAAATATAAAATTTCAAATTGATATGATGAATGCACCTAATACAACAAATGAAAATCAATAGCATGCATCAATTGATATTGTTGGTGTAACTAAGTATTTACTAATTACACTTTACTTAAGTTTACTTAGGTTAATGCATTAGCATATTAGTTGTCATGTATACACCTAGGAGTTTGCATATTCATATGAGTTGTCATGTAGACAACACAGTAGTTTGTACTCCAATCGAGCACATGTTGTCTACTACATCTCTTTATGAGATACACCTTTGCATTCTTATCCTCTCATTGTTGCACATACATTCATGCACAATAGAGGATAATCCACTCTTGGTGGACATGTGCTTAGTTGTTATGTTTATCTCTTTGCTAACTCCTAGTCATATCAGTTGCCTTTTTATACAAGGCACTTCTATAATGTATTCATCCAATTATTTGATATCCAATTATTTGATATCCATTCTCATTTGATCATCATTTGTCTCTCTTATGCTATCTACTAAGCTTCTTGATCTTCGTGTTGAATTATTGCCTTAGGAAATTTTTTACATGGTATCAGAGCTATACCAAATTCTTACATGGTATCAGAGCCATAGGAGTTTCATTGCATAGCCATTGGAGAGATTTTTTTTTGCAGGTCAAGATTGGAGCTTGTTGGTGCAAATCAGATATTGGTATCACATTCAGGAGGTGCGACAGTGGTGATTTAGGAAAAATAATTATAGAGGAAATTTTCAAACAGCGATATCTCCCTCATACAGACTCCTTTTTTCCAACAATTTTTTTTGTTTTAGGGTAAAATTTTGTGATATACACATTGGTGTAGGTTGTTTGTGATCTATGTTCTTGAATTTTTTTGAAAATTGTCAATCCTAACTTTTACACCTTCAGAGGCTTCGTTTGGTCTCATATGGACACATATTTAGGTCCTATTTTTTTTGAAAGTGCATAATTTTCGTCTACTTTTCAGATCTGGTATCAGTTTGGAGTAATTTTGAGTGGACATATTACTTTCAGTATTTGGTCATTTTTGGCCTATTTTGGCGCTTGTAATTAATTAGATCCTTAAGAGGTCTTTTGTCTTCTCTTTTTGAGTCGTATATAGATTCATATTTTCATTTTTAAATATAAAAAATTAGAGTTCCACTTTGGCCCAAATTGGCAAGTGGTCAATTGTATTCGCACTACATATAAAGTGCCAAAAATCTATTTTGGGGGGGTTGCATTGATTAGTACATCATGGATGAGGAAGATTTAATTACCTTGACAACACAAAACTATAAGCAATGGAGTGAATTAGTTCTCACTTATCTTAGTGAGCATAATGCATTGTCATATGTGGAAGGACTTTCATACAATGGTGACACTATAATAATCATTTGTCGTGCACTCTTTCTACATATGGATATAGAGGTTATGGATTCACTTGATGACATGAAGTCAATTGATTTTTATGATATTTGGATCTATCTTTGGGAGAGGTATGGAGATCCACATGTTCCTCCATTCCCAAAAGATCTTTTACCTCCAATTGCACCTACTTATTCTCCTATTGATATTTCATCTATTATTTCTCTTGATGATGCTTTTATTCACATAGTCATGGATTCACATGATTCAATGTAGCAAGATATTCATTGTCTTCTAGACTCAGTTCCTTGGGATGACTTCTTGATAGATATTGCAAGTTTGTTTGTAGAGTCCTACATTGAGGATATGGGAGACACTATTGATGATATGCATCTTCTCTTTATTGAGGATGATCCTTCTTCAATTGTTGCAAGGGAACACTCTAACCCTCGTGATTCTCCACTTGATCTCTCTTTCAAATTTGACATGATTGTGGATACTTTCTTACAAATTTGTAGAAGGTCCCTTTCTCTTCAAAGAAGACATTTGAGTCTTTGGACATTGTTTTACATGGATTTCAAACTTCACTTGAGATGTTAGATTACATGGTTTATCAAACTAATATGTTGTAGATTCCTATGCAGTATCCTAAGACAAATTACATTATAAGAGTTCTTCCTATTGATTGGGGAAGATTCTTTTGTACACCCATGCCACCATTTCTTCCTCAAGGGAGAAATATCATTTAGTTTTTATGGTGCAGCTTCTACATTGATCTAGGAGCATATTTCATGGGTTCATATTCTACATTGAGGAGGGGGGGGGGCTTCTTTGTTTCTCTTCCTACTTTTGTTGAGGAGGCATCTTGGTCTTTGGAGTTTGATCGACATTCCTATATGGAGCATTTACCATTGGTTCCTTGTCTGTAACCTTATTCTATTGGACGTGATCTTGATTGGTTCATGACACCTTCATTATTCAAGGATATGGTGACACATCTTCAAATTTCAGAGGCAGCATACTTCATATGGATTCCCTTTCCATCTTCTTATCCACAATGGGAAGCCTTCTTTCATTTGTATTTGGTGTATCTTCTTCCTAAAGGGAGAAATGTTGTTTGTAGGCATTGGATTCTCTTTTGTCTTCAATCACTCATCATTCTTGTAGGAGACCATTCACTATGGGGGGAATTTCATTTCTCCTTATTTCCTTCTTATAGAGGGATTCTCTATTGTATATGCATGATGTATGTCATAATAGGGGGGTCTTGATTACTCCATCCATACATGCATCTTACTTTATTTTTCTTCTCTCTTTTTGGGTGAGTGTTTTTCCCATGTGGTTTTCCCTCTTTCTCTACTTTATGAGAGATTGCATTGCATATCATTTGCACTTGTAGTTTGTACATGGATACCTAACATGGCCTAGTAGTTGGGACCCATATTACATTATCATCTAGCTTTTGTGAGCTTAAGTGGATTCCCCTAAGTTTCACTTAAGGAGGGGTGTTGGTGTAATTAAGTATTTACTAATTACATTTTACTTAAGTTTACTTAGGTTAATGCATTAGCATATTAGTTTTCATGTAGATACCTAGGAGTTTGCATATTCATATGAGTTGTCATGTAGACAACACAGTAGTTTGCACTCTAACTGAGCACATGTTGTCTACTACATCTCTTTATGAAAAATACCTTTTCATTCTTATCCTCTCATTGTTGCATGCACATTCATACACAATGGAGGTTAATCGACTCTTGGTGGACATGTGCTTAGTTTTTATGTTTATCTCTTTGGTGACTCCTAGTCATATCAGTTGCCTTTATATATAAGGCAATCCTATAGTGTATTCATCCAATTATCTGATATCCAATCATATGATATCCATTCTCATTTGATCATCATTTGTCTCTCTTGTGCTATCTACTAAGCTTCTTGATCTTGGCATTGAATTATTGCCTTAAGAAAATTCTTACATGGTATCAAAGCTATACCAAATTCTTACAGATATTGATGTGAGAAATGTGCCTAATTCAACAAATAAAAAATGTTCAACATAAATCAATTAAAATAATTTTGACAAATACACCTAATTCAACTAATATCACATTTCAATTTGATGTGATAAGTGGATATAATGAAAGTAATTAAAAGAATGAGAATGCACCTATGTTAATAGCTCCTAGAATAATTAATAGAAAACCAAATTTTCTAATTGACTTTGATGAAAATATTTTGAGGCTAATGTATGATAAAATGTTTGAAATAAATTGTAGAAAAAATATTAAAAATATTTGTAATAACTATTTAGATATATTAAATCAAAGTGGAAGATGTCAAGTTGTTGTTGAAATGATTAAAAATATAAAATTTAGAGAGACAAGGAGAATTTTGGGGTTACAAACATCTAGAAATAGTAGTGAAAAAAATATTGTGAAAAATATCTTTGATATATATCAGGCCATGTTAGAATAATGAATAGCTAGCTACACATGTAGCAAGTTGTTGTGGTTTCACAACGTATGCTCCATTTCTTCTAAAAATGGGGACCCCATACTCTAGTTTTGGCTTTTCGGATCCCTAGTCTAGGGTCTGAGTCTTTTTCTAGTGTTTTTTGACCTAATCTGGGTCCTAGTTCAAAAACCTAGTCTCTAAAAGTTAAGTTTCTGAGGGAAGAAGTCATTTTGAAAAAGATAAAAGTGCACTAGCATACCTCTCTAGGAGCACTAGTGTGCCAAAACATGTAGAAAGCACTTTCAAAAGGTAAGTATGTAGCTACGTACCCCCTTACTCCCTTCACCCCCCTACAAAAAAAAGTAAAATACAAATTCAAAAGGGGTGTGCATTAGTGCACCTAATTAGGTGTGCTACTGTGCACCTCAATTTTCTTTCACCTCTTTGCACCTAAGTTAAGATAAGGGTGCATATCAGTGCACCCCATGAGGTGTGCTACTGCACACCCCATATACAAAAGATACAGAGGTTGGACACATGAACTAGAATAGGTTCTTCATCTTATGCAGTTATTAATGACAAAATTCAACACGGGTGCCTTGGGATTTTAGATAGAAGTAGAAGGAGTTTAAATGTATGAAATTTTTTGGCCATAAAGAGAGTATAAATCATCAAAAAGGGGCAAAACAAGTACACTAAAGTGCTCCCAAACCTCGTATGAGAAAAACCAAAAAATTGTTTTCAAAACTAAGAACTTTGATTTTTTGGCAAATTGAGCTTTTGAGGTGCATTGTTGCACAGGTGCACCAGGTGCACAAGTGTGTCTTTCTAGTAATGTCATGGAAGATTTTGAGGAATTTAGAGGTGTGCCAAGTGCATAGGTGCACTTTTTCAATAATGTTTTTGAAGATTTTGAAGAAGTCAGAGGTGCGCTGATAGTTAACTGCCAGTTCCAAATTTAGAGCTTTCCATGCATCAGAAATGCAAAACCAATGGCAGTTTAACTCCTACAAACACCTAGTAAGGATGGAGCTTCTATTTTTGGCAATTCTAGAAACTCCTACATCATCTAATGACTTTCTTCTTCTTATTTTCTTATGCTTTCTTTTTTTTTAAACATGTAAAGGCTCTTGCAACCATTCAATGATATAAACAAGGGTGGAGTCCTACTAACCACTAGTTAGAGAGGTTGGTTTGTACATAAATAGATTTGTTTTATTAGTTTAGAAGCATATGTTTGCATAAAGATATCTCTCACTCTCAATAAAAATTGAGGAGAATACTTCTTATATATTCAAGAATGTAATTTGTATTCTAGGTCGCCACCATTATTTGCAATAATATATGCTTTTGGTGCTTGCATTTGGAGTGTAGTGATTCTTGCCTAAGTGTGTTATATTTTGTGGATTTACATTCATGGAATGTAATTGAGCTGAAATTTTATTATGTTATTTTTGGTTGTACGATCTTTTAATTCTAGTATTTTCTACATGTTTACAAATTCTGTTGACATACTTAGTTCAAGAAGAGATCATCATATTGTTCCTGCATAACTTTTATTCTCACATGAGTGCACTTTCCATGGCCTTGGGATTTGATGAAAAGTGAAACATCTTATGGTTATTGAATTCCCATCAACAATTGCATCAATGGAATTAAGGAAGTGCTGCTCCTATTTTCATTGGTTACCTACCGATCTTTTTGAAAGCTTAACTTGCAGACGCGTTGTTTTCGTGGCTTATGTCTGTTAGGAATTTCCCTTTCATGTTATTTGGTTAAACTTCTTGTTGCCTTATCTTTGTTGTTTTCTTTGCTAACCCCTGGTTAATTTAAGAATTCATATAGTTGCATTGTTAGATTGCATTCATTAAAAAATAGAAAATACCAAAAATATATATCTCTTTTGTGGTTGATTTTGAAACAACAAGCAGATTGATCATTTGATCTGAAATTGGCTTGAACTAGAAAAGGCCTCCTCATGAACAAACACATTTATCTTCAACTGAGTGGATTCTAGTAGGTCACAAGATCACTTAGAACCTTGGAGTTGATCCTCAAATTAGCTTTTCAAGAGAAGAGTTCAAAAGAATTCTTGCCCTTAAGCATCATGCAAAACAACAGCTGAACACAACTCAAGTTTGAGTTGTCAAAAGCAAGAGTCTAGTTTAATTATAGTTGTATCATAGAGTTCTAGTTTGAACAAATGAATAATTGTAGATCTTTCTCTTAGATCTTGTTAGTTGTCTAGAGTAGTCCACTTTTGCATTACTCTTGTTGTCTAGTCAAATCCTCTGAGTGCATTGTCAAACTATTAATAGTTTTTTGTCAACCTCTTTTACAATATTTTAGGAATGTGAGTTGTTCATTTAGTTGTATAAATAGGCTCCCATTATTCAATAATATCATGTTGCTAGTTCTTTGTCTCTTATCTATTTTCTTCTTGTGTATTGCATCTATATATTTCAATAAGCCATTGGTTCAAAATAACACATCAAAGATGTGTTAGAAATGATTTAGAATAACTGAGAGGGGGGGGAGGGTGAATCAATTATTCAAGGTCCAAATGACCTGATAAAACTTTTTCACTAATTATAGTGATCCCATTTAACTAATCATGCATCCAAGCTAAACATTCTATGTAGAAAGTTACTAAAAATCAACATGTAGGAATAAAACATGAAATATCAACACATAACACAGTGATTTATGTGGAAACTCAATTTGGAAAAAACCACTAGTAACATGCTACTCAATTCTCACTCTTCTAAAGTGATGTTGTATGAAAGGCCTA
Organism: Cupressus sempervirens; assembly: GCA_028749045.1. Taxonomy (NCBI): domain Eukaryota; kingdom Viridiplantae; phylum Streptophyta; class Pinopsida; order Cupressales; family Cupressaceae; genus Cupressus; species Cupressus sempervirens. Next base: position 11,233,534 of record CM053785.1, on the reverse strand, counting down.
CCTTGTTAAAGGCTACAACACACTGTCAAATGTGACCTAGTTAAAGGATTTCAACCACCCTATTAGAAGTGGGCCTAGTTAGAGGACTTTAGAACATTCACTTAGAATGCCACCCTGTTAAAGGATTTACAAATGGCTGTTAAACCAACCTAAGTCTGGATAAGACTTTTACCCTAACTGATATAATTTCTAGAGAGTAATAATAAAGGCTTTTGATCTGACACAACTCACAACATAAATTGTAGAATTCAGATCTTAATTTAGCTCACAATTTTTCTTGGCTTTCAGTCTCTGCGACACTAATGGCTTGTCCTCCTTTTGAGCTTTGTTTCCTTGAGTCTCCATGCTCAATGTATTAGTGCAATCACCTCTATGGTCAACTATCGAAGTAGAGTCTATATACTGTATTCCTCCCTCTCAATGCCTTCAACTTAACATCCAACCAACCACTCAACTTGGAAACTCTTGCTTCTTGACTTGTAGCTCCTTAAATAGAAGTCTAGAATACTTTTCCCACTCTAATCCTTCCATTCTTAATTTTGGTTCAAATGGATTAGGTAAGATTTAATGAATCTACCCCTTATCTTTTTTCTTCTAGAAACATCATGAAGAATCCACGTGTATTAGCCCAAAAATGGTTTACCTAAAATTCTGTGCCACCATCTCATCATCTTTATCCTCCATCTGGTTCACAAAATTCAAGGTAACAAACTTGTCAACTCAGATTTGGTGAATCTTTGACCTTTCAAATAATGCAGCAACTCGGCACTATTGAAATTTTGATGCTCAACACATACTATATTACTTGGCACCTACTATGTTTTACTACTGATGCTCGGCATCAACTAATTTTTTGTTGATGCTCAACACCTAAACTTTCTTGGCTTCTTTTGTTTCACTCAGTGCACACTAGATTTTGCATTTGCTCAACTCTTATTGATAATTTGCTTGGCATGAACGAGCTTGCTCAACACTCACTGATGAACTTAGTCAAGCTTTGCAGATAGCTTTGTTACAAATTATTCTTCTAAGTGTATCCAACCTCTATATCTTCAAGTATATTATCAATACATCATTTTACCATTGTCTTAATTGATCCTTGTACTTCATTACAAAAGCATAACTCAACCTTTCCTTTAGGTGCTTTTGTTACATCTTATTGATTAAATCCCCTTCATCAATCAACTAAGTGATAGTACTTGGACCTTATAAGCAATTATCATTCCAAAAAATAGTAGGTTTGACATCAGTGACAAAACAATGATTGAAAACATTCTTTATCAACAATCTCCCTCTTTGCAAACAATTTTCCTTCTTCAATAATGATCTTTTCAATCAAATTTTAACAATAGCCCTAGAACAAAAGGGAAAAAAGAAATTTAAAGTTGATAAGGTGGTTGAGGTTGTTGGAGAGGATTCTGGTGAAGATATTGGGGGAAAAGAAAGAAGAAGGTCTGGTAGGTTAGCTCAGTTGCAAGCTAGGGGTAAGCAAAAGTCAATCAAATACCCTGTTGAGGAAGTTGAAGAAGATAGCTCAGACAATAATAGTGACAGAAGGGAGGAGGAAAGTATTTCCAACTCTAAAAAGGATGATGGTAATGAGGAGGAGGAAAAAAGTTTCAATTCTGGGAACATTTTGATGGATGACACTCAAACTCAAGTGTCGGACGGCAAAGAAAGGAATACTGAGACAACCCATGTTTCAACTAGCTTCTCACTTAAACCCTTTACTTTTTGTGATGATATGAGCAAAAAGGATAATTCCCCAATTACCATTTCTTCCCTTGTTAAGGAAAATTCGAAGATTTCTTCTAACCCATGGGTGCTGTAGGATAAACCACAGGGACAGAAAATGAAGGAGGTTGTTGCTAAGAAGGTTGAGGAGCATAAAGACGAGACTGTGACGGTGGAGGAGCATTACATGAACCTGGAGGAAAGGGTCAAAGCTTTTGAGGAGGGGTTTTTCACCTTCTCCAAGTTTGGACTTAAAGTTACTCATGTTGCTGCAACTACCCTCCAATTGCTGGCACATGAGAAGGAGGAAGTTGGCTTGGACATGGAGGACAACAAATTACTCTTTAAGTTTCTTGCCGATGACTGGGCCCAAATTCTTCTTCATGTAAGAGGAAAAGGGAAAAAAGAAATCTAAGTCTTTTTTTAATTATGTTCAATTATGGGGTCCAAGGATCCAAATACTTTATATACTATTATGGTAGTTATGGTTTTGTTGGTTATCAATTGTATTTAAGTTTTTATAAGGCTTGGGTGCCTTGTTGGACTTTGGTCAGTTGCTAGGGTTCCTTTCTGGTTCTAGCTCTCTAGTTTTTGGTTTTTGTTTCTGACTGTTGGTACTCCTGTTCTTTTTGTCTATTTTTGTTACTGGTTGGTAATGTGCTGGTTACCGGCCTTTTGACTGTTAAGGGTCAACCCCCTTGTTTTTGGTCGCTTTTAATTTCAAAAAAAATCTCCCTCTTTGGCATTGATGGAAAACTAAATTGATCAACCAAGTTATCAAAATGCTAACTAGGTTAGTAAATTAAATGCCAAAAAGAAAACTTTATCCAAAACTATTCATTCTATCAACAACTTTGAACTAGATTGTGACTCCCTCTGAATTCTGTAAGTAACTCCCTCTTTCAAAGTATTAGGGATATTCTATTTTCTTGATACATTGTCTTCTCCTCTTTGTTCTGCTCTCTCTCGACTGATTCTTGTCTGCATTGTTTTCTCCCTCTGAGATGCTATTTCCTTTCTCCTCTATTTCTCCGTCTACATGTTTGATCAATTTCTGTATGAATCCCTCTTTTATGTAGCTTACCACTTTGATTAGTTTGCTCTTCCTCTTAGCTACTATTTCTCCCTTTACATGTTTGATTTTGTAGATTTGATCAATTTCTACTATTTCTCCCTCTTTGACAATAATGCTAAAGACACATTATTTGAGCATCTTGTCATGCAAGTGTAGCATTTGTAGGAACTCCAATTTCTCCCTCTGTTACCTTGCTTGTGACTGATTTGGAATTTTAGTATTTTAATTACTTTAGGGAAAAACCTAGAGTAAGTATCCTCTACATCAATTTATATCATTTTAGCAAGCAACTCATTTGATGCAGGGTAGTCTTGTTGTTGCTCAAATAGCCTTGGATAGGGGTATCACCCCTAACTTAACTCTAAGATATTCAAATGCATCTTTAGGTAATAGTTTTGTGAAGATGTCAGCAATTTGTTCCTTTGAATTGACATATTCCATCCTTACTTGTTTTTCTTCCACCAATTATCTTACATAGTGATACTTAATTGCAATGTGCTTTGTTTTGGCATGCATCACAAGATTTTTTGATGTGTTGATGACACTTGTGTTATCACAATAGAGTATCATAGGTTCATTCATCTCTTCCTTCATACCTTACAACAGATGTTTGATCCATACAATATTGGTGCAGTTGATAGCAACAACAACATACTCAATTTTAGCTATGGATTGTAAGGTACAACTTTTATTTTTGCTAATCCAAGTGACCAATCTTTTACCTAAGAAAAGTGCTCCTCCACTAGTGCTTTTTCTATCATCAATATTACCTCCCCAATCTACATCAGTGTAGGCTTTCAATTCAAACTTTTCAATCCTCTTGTAGTATAATCCAAAGTCATCAGTTCCTTTTAGATACCTCATTATTCTCTTTACTTCCATAAGGTGATTTTTTCTTGGGTTAGTAGAAAATCTTGCCACTATTCCAACAGATAATGCAATGTCTGGTCTAATATGCACAACATACTACAACTTTCCAATCATTGATCTGTACATTGTTTGATTTACTTCAGCTGATTCATCATTCTTGGATAACTTATGTCTTGTTACCATTGGTGTACTGACTAGTTTTGAATCTTCTAAGCCAAATGTCTTGAGTATCTCCTTGATATATTTTGATTGGGTCACAAATATGTCATGTTTCAGTTGATTTATTTGCAATCTAACAAAGAATTTGATTTCCCCAAACATTGACATCTCAAACTCATGTTTCATCTAGTCAAAAAAATCTTTGCATAGGGCATCTTTTCCTCCAAATATTATATCATTAACAAAGATTTTAGATATCCAAATCTCTATACCTTTTTCTTCCTTGATATATAGGTTGTTGTTGTCATCTATTCTCTCAAATCCTATCTTCACTAGATATTTGTGAAGCCTCTCATACCATGCTCTAGGTGCTTGTTTCAAACCATAGAGTGCTTTATGTAGTTTACAAACCATATCCTTGTTGTTGTCATCAACAAATCCCTTTGGTTGTTATATGTAGACTTCCTCTTCTAGTATACCATTCAGAAAGGTAGACTTTACATCCATTTGATAGACTTAAAAACCTTTGTAAGTAGCATATGCAAGTAAATTTCTTACTCCTTCCATCCTTGCAACAGGGGAAAATGTTTCTCCATAGTCTAGTCCTTCTTCTTATGCATAGCCTTTGTAGACTAGTTTGGCTTTTTTCTTGTGATTTCACCATTTTCATCTAACTTGTTTCTAAATACCCACTTGGTACCAATCACATTCTTATTAGTTGGTCTTGGAACTAAAGTCCAAGTATTGTCCTTCTCTATCTACTCAATCTCTTCTTCCATAGCTTTACAACAATTATCATCTTGCAGTGCATCTTTCATTGTTTTGAGTTCAATCTTGTTTAGCAGACATGATTCATTTCTTAGTCTATTCTTGGTCATTGGTTTGGCTTCCTTATCACTAATGATTTTTTTAGCAGGATGATGTCTTTCCACATACTTAGATAGCCTTGGATCTTTCCTCATTTCCAAGTTTGATCTTCAGTTTCAGAGTTACTGTGCACATCTCTTTCAAGTATCTCATCATCTCTTTCATGTGTATTGATTTTAGAATCAAAATGTGCAATGTCTTCATTCTGCAACTCAGCTTTTGAATACAGCTCAACATTCATTAGTTGTGACTTGGCTCATACTAAAACTTGTTGTTGATTCCCAACTCGATTGGTAGCTTCTTCTTCATCGGATATTCCTTCATAGAAGTATACAAAGGATCTATACTCTTTTGGTTTCTTGGTTTCATCAACTGAAACTTCTGCATGCTCATCAAAATTTACATTTGCACTCTCTACAATTTTTTAGTGTTAGTATTCAAACACTTATATGCTTTACTTCAAGTTGAGTAACCAAGGAATATGTCTTCATCACTCTTTGCATCAAACTTGCCATTTCTAGTATCTTTAAGAATATAGCATTTACAACCAAACACTTTGAAATGTTGCAATTGGGTGAGTGACCATACCATAATTCAAAACGTATTGCATTTGTACCTCTCTTGACTTGTACTTGATTCAAGGTGTAGATAACAATACTAACAGCTTCTCTCTAGTACTTTAGAGCAACATGCTTCTCCATCATTAATGTTGTGGCATAATCTATCACTGATCTATTCCTTCTTTTTGCAATTTCATTTTGTGGGCCAGTTCTAGGTGCTAATGTTTGTCTCTTGATTCTTTTATCATTGCAAAATGTCTCAAATTCTTTTGATGTGAATTCTCCTCCTCTATCTGATCTTCCCTGTTTCCTTCTCAAGCCTGGCCAAATACCACTTAAACATTTGAAATGAATCATATTTTTTCTTTAAGAATAGGCAGTCATCATCCTAGAGTAGTCATCAACAAACAACATTATATATATGTCTCCTTTGTAGCTTTTCACTTTTATTGGGCCACACAAATCTGTATGGACCAACTCTAATACTTCTTTGGAAGTGTAGGTTTTTCTTTTGAAACTTGACTTGGTCATCTTTCCTAGTTGAAACTATTTTCACATTGTATTGTTAGGCTTCTTCAGTTTAGGCAAACCTCTAACTTTCTTCATTTTGCTGATGTTGATTAGATTATCAAAGTTGACATGACATAGCCTTTTATGTCGTAGCCACACATCATACGATCTAACAATAAGATAGGATGTATCTTCCATATCTAGGTAAAACATATTACTCCTAGTTTGTTCTCCTTTTCCTATTAGATTTCCATCAGTGTCATAGATTTTGGCAGATTTGTTTCCAAATTCTACTTTGCATCCTATATTGCCTAATTGTGACACACTCAACAGGTTGTAGTTCAATCCTTCAACATAGTATTCATTGTCACTTGAAATTTTCTTTGTAAGCTTAATAGAACCTTTTCTTTTGATTAGACATGGAGCATCATTTCCAAATCTAATGCTATTTCCATCATACTGAGTAAAGGTAATAAACTTACTTTTGTCTCTTGTCATGTGATGTGAGCATCCACTGTCTATGACCCACCTATCATTTTTGTTCACATAGGTTACCAGTGTTGTTGCCTCATCTTCATTTGACTCATCCTTCATGGCTACATAGACTACCTCATCATCATTTTTATTAGAATCCTCTTCTTCAACAATGTAGCACTTTTTACCTTTGTCTTTGTAATCTTTGCTATCATCTTCTCTTCTATTTTTGTTCTTTTTGCCTTCTCTATAGTTCTTTTTTTGTGTGCATCTTGTAGCAATATGTCCTGCTTCAATGCAATTGAAACATATGATAGGTAGCTTACCTTTTAATTTACCTTTTCCTCTATGAAATCTTCTAGCCAGCAATGCTTCCAATTGTTCCACATCTTTTTCATCTGTTATGTTGTCACTGGATGCATATTTTACCTTTTTCTTCTTCTTTGGTTGCACCTCTTCATTGTCTTTAAACAATAGCTTGGCCTTGAAAGCAGATTCAAGATTCTTAAGTTTGTAGTTATCAAAGTTGGATAACTCAAATGCAGTGAGTCTTCCCACTATACCTTCAAGGGTTAACTTGTTTCCTAGTACACATCTTAACTCTTGGATTGATGACACTCTAATAACATAGATGGGGAGCAAGGTTCTTAAGAATTTTCTATTAATAGTTTCATCATCTAGATGACCACCAAAATTTCTTATTGCACTTACTACTTCCTTTATTCTAGAGGCATATTGAGCAATGTTCTCACCTTCCTCCATTCTCATGTCATGAAACTTTCCTTTGAGGCTTTCTCTTTTTGCTCTCTAGAAATTCTGATCTCCTCCATAAATATCTATCAAGGCTTTCCACATCTTGAATGTAGAGTCACAACCCTTGATGTCATCAAATTCAACATAGTTGAGGGCAGAGGCAATCTCCAGCATTGCCTGATTGTGCTCCTTCTTTTTCTTCATATCTTCTATAGTGGGGACAACTGGATCAACATGTTCCACTTCAATTGAGGTTTGTGCATGATCACTTATTGATCCAAGGTGTAGCTTCATTAGACTTTGCCATGCAGCAAAGTTATCTCTATTGAGCTTGGGAACTTCTCTCTTGGACATCTTGATCTTTCTACTTCTACTACCTTTAAACTAAATTAGAAAATGGCTCTAATACCAATTGTTAGAAATGCTTTAGAATAACTGAGGCGGGGGGGGTGCGGGGGGTGGGCAGGGGGTGAATTAGTTATTCAAGGTCCAAATGTCCTGATAAAATTTTTTTCACTAATTATAGTAAGCCCATTTAACTAATCATGCATCCAAGCTAAACATTCTACTTAGCAAGTTACTGAAAATCAACATGTAGGAATAAAACATGAAAGATCAATACATAACATAGTGATTTATGTGGAAACCCAATTTGGAAAAAACCACTAGTAACATGATACTCAATTCTCACTCTTCTGAAGTGATGTCTTATGAAAGGCTTGCCTTGTTAAAGGGTACAACACACTATTAAATGTGATCTGGTTAAAGGATTTCAACCACCCTATTAGAAGTGGGCCTAGTTAGAGGAATTTAGAACATTCATTTGGAATGCCACCCTATTAAAGATTTACAAATGGTCGTTAAACCAACTTAAGTCCATAGGATTTTTACCCTAATTGATACAATTGCTAGAGAGTAACAATAAGGGCTTTTGATTTGACACAACTCACAACAAACTTGCAGATTTCATATCTCAATTTAGCTCACAAATTTGCCTGGCTTTTAGTCCCTCAGCACTAACAACTTGCTCCTTTTAAGCTTCATCTCCTTAAGTCTCCATGCTCGATGTACCAGTGCATTCACCTCTATGGTCACCTATTGAAGTGGAGTCTCTATACTCTATTCCTCCCTCTCAATGCCTTCACCTTGACATGCAACCAACCACTCAACTTGGTGACTCTTGCTTCTTGACTTGTAACTCCTTAAATAGAAGTCTGGAATACTTTTCCTGCTCTAATCCTTCTGTTCTTAATTTTGGTTCAAATGGATTAGGTAAGATTCAATGAATCTACCCCTTATCTTATCTCTTCTAGAAACATCATGAAGAATCCATGTGTATTCACCCAAAAATGATTTACCTAAAATTCTATACCATCAGCTCATCATCCTTATCCTCCATCTGGTTCACAAAATTTAAGGTAACAAACTTGTCAGCTCAGATCTAGAAAATCTTTGAGCTTTCATATAATTTAGTAGCTTGACACTATTGAAATTCTGATGTTTGGCACATACTGTGTTACTTTGCACCTACTGTATTTTATTGATGCTCGACATCAACTAAGTTTTTACTGATGCTTGACACCTATTACTTAGCTTAGCACTTGAACTTGCTCGGCTTCTTCTATTTCACTCAGCACACACTAGATTTTGCATTTTCTCAACTCTTACTGATAATTTTCTCAGCATGAATTAGCTTGCTTGGCACTCACTGATGAGCTTTGTCAAGCTTTCTAGACAGCTTTGTTACAAATTATTCTTCTAAGTGTAGCCAACCTCTATATCTTCAAGTATATTATCAATACATCATTTTACCATTGTCTTAACTGATCCTTGTACTTCAATACAAAACCATAACTCAACCTTTCCTTTAGGTTCTTTTATTACATCTTATTGATTAAATCCCCTTCATCAATAAACTAAGTGATAGTACTTAGATCTTATAAGCAATTGTCATTCCAGCAAATAGTAGGTTTGACATCAGTAACAAAACAATGATTGAAAACATTCTTTATCAATAATCTCCCTCTTTGCAAACAATTTTCCTTCTTCAATAATGATCTTTTCAATTAGATTTCAAGAAGATTCTAGAATGTCACTCGATCTTTCCTCACATCAAAAATAATAGGAGAGGATGTATAGTAAAATCTCATATAAAAAGAAAAACAAGAAGTTGCTAAGGATAAGTAGAACAAAATTACACAAAGTGTTAGAGAAGGAAGAAAATTAAGGATCCCAATAATAATTCTCTTTGGTCATTCTCAATAGAACCTCACAAAAGGATGAGGTTTTTTTTGATACACTAAGAATATTAATTTAAAAAAAATTGGAGTGGCAACAAAAAGGCTTCACCAAACCAAAAAGATGTTGTGAAAAGGAGAATTAGAATTAGAAACCACAAGCCGCATGAAAAACATTGTTTGGATACAACTCAAATACAATTTTATGAAATGTTTCTCCAAAGCTCAAATTAAAATCAGCCAAATATTTTTTGAGATGATAAAACCATTCTATGTTAAAATAAATCATACATGTACTACATGGTTTTGTAGGGTCCATGTTATATTTTCTATGCAATATGATATTTATCATTATATATGTTGCACTTTGCACACTAACGATGTTTTGCAAGAATTTGGTCTATAAGTACCTCCTAAATCATTGAGAGAATTCATTGTCAATATACTATGTAAATAATATGATGGGTGAACTTATTATAAGATGATATTTTATAGTACATGCATCATACACATAGAGCTAGATGTTTAGATGGGCAATTCAAGTTGTGTAATGACACTTTTCCCTTCGGTACTATTATGTATAGTTTTTACATTTTTGAATTTGTACACTAAAACTTCAAAATAAAGTGCAAAAAATGTACTGCACTGTACACAAGTGTCAAACTTTATTCACACAACATTCATTAATGCACATGATAGCACTAAGGATGACAAAACCTGATTTTTGCCCTTTTCTCCAAATTTTCCCCAAAAACATGGTGTTGCAAATACCCTTTTGGATTCTATTAAAAAACATATGTGAAAATGGGATATGACTTTTTTGGACAATATGTTCACACCAATGTTGATTTCTACAAAATTAGGCCTAATTAGGCCACTTTTGCAAAGCAACTACGTTTCAAACTTGCAACAAAATTCTAAAAACTTGTGCAACATCATATTTTGACTACAAACCTCAGGATATGACATTTTTTGAATATTCATGCCCATTTAGGGGTCTAATTCAAAAAAACCCCTATTTATGCCTTTGATCTAGGGCTTCTTCAAAAATAGGTCTCTGGTCAGTTCTAGAACCAACCAAATGACTTATCATCATGTCCCTAACATATCTAATTAATCCTCGTGTTGACAAATCACTCAATTAATTAGTTGTCCCTCCTTGTCATGCAACTTTCAAAGGCCAATTTGCAGATAACTTGGATGATTATCCCCAAACACCTTGATAATTGCATAAAAAATGTTAGTAGAGTTTTAACACAATCCTTCTAGGTCCATGTGTAGATAACCCAATTCACAAGAAATACTATGTCAAAGTTTGGCAATTTTTTACACTTAGGGCATATAAGGGACATTATCAGTAGGGTATGTTAGCGAGCATTATATCATGCCTGGAGGAAAACTCACAACATACAAGTAAGGTAAACTTTCTCAATCATATGCAATACAAATGTCAATTCATGCCTACGATGAGGAAAATGTGAAATGAGCTAGCTAGTCACTTTTTACTAAGTGCATCTAACAAATTTTATATCAACAGAAAAGTTGATTTCCTACAAAAATTACTATGATTCTTCAAAACTCGAGGTTGGATAGTGTAAGGGGATATAACATGACCCCATAGGTTCAAACAGATCATGTACAGGTTCACCAATTTGCAAGAAATATAATGTCAAATTTTGCCAATTTTTGGCAGCTCCTAGAGTAAACCTACCCAACTAGACAAAATGGAAGCATCATTTTGTACCCACAAACAATATAAACATTGCTTGAACTCCTAGTAGATTGCACAAGTGTCATCATTTGTAAGGTATGTTAGTGTGTGTTCTGGCATATTGAAAAGCAAATTGGTAGTATGTTAGAAATGTTGAGAATAATTGAGAGGGGGGATGAATTAGTTCCTAAAGATCCACAAGTACCACGTGAACAATAAAACATCACTGGTTCAATACATTTAAAGTAGTCATATCTACAACCCAGGTATAAACTAATCTAAATAGGCCACATATAAGTTAGAGTAGTTGATTCCTCTAAAAAAACTACTTATGAAAAGGATGAATTATTGAACGAAAGAAGTATTAAAAAGTTAAAACTCTTTGCTGTAAAGACTGAAAAAAATTTGATAAAATAAAATTCATAGCATAGACAACCAAGTTATGCAAGTCACCTTGCCGCAAATTTAAAGGCCACACCCAAACATCCATATAGTTTTGAGAGCATAGAGACAACTTCCACAAATTGAAGCACCTTTAGATCATTATCACTTACGATGCTTGACAATTTGTCAAACACACCTGCAATTGTATACAATACTTTTTCCATATGATCTTGACCTTGTCCTAGTACTTTCTCTACTCCCATTGTTTATTTAGAAACTAATTTATTTAAGAAGAGGCTGGTAGAACAACTTCCTTCAAAAATCTTCCTCACAAACTATTTAGCAAGACCTTCGACAAATACTGCATTGTGAGAATTATTCTTTCTAAAATTGATTAACTAAGAAGACCTTGACAAATGTATTCTACCCAAATTTTTAATTTATAAATTATTTAGTTGGATGGGCTGCCTACCAAAATTCCTCTCATTAAAGTTGTTCAGAACTAAAGTAGGGGTTGCAAGTCTATGGAGACAAAATTGATGAGAAATACAAAAATATGAAGTTCAGAATGGTGTTTTAGGAATAAAAAGGTGGCAGGCACCATGAAAAGAGATATATGCCATTGGATTTTTTAATTTTTTTCCCATGATGCCTTATGGTTGGCGATAGATTTAATTTAGTTGATCTTTGACTTTAATAGTGACGACCAATTATTTTGCACTTTTACGACCGTCATATTCCAATGAAATTCTCGATGGAGGTTAGTTGTATGCTAAAAGTTCGTCAATTTAAAAAAAATAAAAATTGGAGAGGTTATTCTTCAAAAGAAAAATCATTTAAAAGTCTTAGATCTAGGGATTATAAGTTTAATGTGCAAGTATTTGATTCAAGAGGAATGGTTGAGGTTTTATTTGAATTTTTAAGTTAAAGAGAGATATTTTTTCAAGAAAGGAAAATAAATTTTATTATAATTATTATAATAATATTTATTGTGAGATTCATTTTTATGTAATTAATAAATATAGATATTTTGACTCACTCTGTAACAAGGTCATTAAATCTTTTCTAAGAAGGCCTTCCATATACATGTATGTGAGTGGTCATTTGACCAGTAGGGAGGCCAACCTTGTCTATTATTTGTCCTTCATGTAAAGGAGCTATGGGTGACGGCCATTACAATCACATCATTTCATCGTGGCAAGGTATTTTGAAGGTAGTGTTAGTGATAGGAAATCCTTTAGAGAAGTCATTGTGGAGGAGTTGTCGATTACAATGAGTACTAGTTTCATTCCTACCTCTTCTTTGTGTGTGACCTCTTCTATTGTAGATTATTTGAATGAGGTAAGGGCTCATCTCTTAGTAAATTATTTGTTAAACCTAATTTGCTTATGTTTAAAGTAATCTATGTTGAGAAATATAGACTTAGAGATTCATTTATATTTTTTGCACTCGAAGATACTTCCAAATTTCCCTGTGGTGGCTTCTTCAATGAATAGTTGTATAAAACATAGAACTTGAGGCTAGGGTTCCAATATTCCTTCTATAGGATGGTTCAAGAGTGTTGTTCATAGATTTTTCCAAGAGCCCTTATTCCCTTAAGGAAATTGTGAAGCACCAATTTTGGAATATAGACCCATGTAATTTTAGGGAAATATTTTAGTCTTCAGATACAAACAAAGAACAAATATTAGCACTTTCATGCCCTAGATGGGTCACAATCAAATGTGTTCTCCCATTTTTGTGAAAATTTATGCATAAAACCCTAGAAATAATTGGCAAATTTATTAGAATCAAAGAGTCCAATGTCCTTCTTCCTCACATGGATGTTAGGCTTCTAATTGTTGTCAGCCATGGGAGTTGATATCCAAAAAGTTTTAAGAATTGATATGGAAGATGAATATGGTTCTTTGCCAATTGAAATCCTTGCAGGCCTCGTTGCTTTCTTCATCTACCATAGAGAAGGCAATTGAAGACAAAATTATCCTCTGTGGAATAAAGGTAAAGCCAATAGACCTCATAAATCTATTGCTAGCTATACTGTGAACTTGAGCCCTACAGCTAAAGAGTTATTGAATCCCATTAGTAGTTTCAAAGGTAAACCTACTCAAAAGGCATATGAACACTTAAATTATCTAGAGATTGTGATAAATTGTGCCTAAGAATCCAAAAAAATGTAGGAACTCATCCTTGGAGATGATAACCATAAGGATGTTATGGTTGATAAATTGAAATACATTAGAGGGTTAAGTGCACCAAGATGGTGAACAAAAATGAGGTATAAGTGGACACTTTTTTTTGAAATGAAGTAAACTTTAACTTGGATGAGACATTTGAGGGTCCACCACTCAAAATGACAAGATGTGTAAAAAATAAAAATTGTAGTACCATGAAAGTAGTTTCTAAACTACTAAAAAAAAAATACTGGATAAGATTAAGTTGGTCAAACTCCACACACACGAAAAATTGCTCCTAATTGTTTTAGAAAAAAATAATATATTTATTTTTGTGTGTTGCACAAAGTACATAGTTATATTTAATATTTTACAAATTCCACTTAATCTTTTGCAAAGTTCCAATGGCCCAAAAACTATCATTTTGTCTTCTTGAAGTTCCCACTGATGTATCACATATTTTTATGCTTGACAATTTTCATATGTTTTGTCACATTTTCTCGGAAATGATAATTTTGTCTATTTTTTGGTGTCTTCATGTTATTATATTGTTTTAACTTGAAATTTTAAGAAAACTATTGATTTACATCTTATATTGTAACTTAATGATGCAAAGTTGTTGTTTTTTGTATTTGATTGGATATGTTGATCATGATATTGTTTGTAGGACAATCAACACTATACATTGGGAAACAACAAGAGTGGAATGATTAAAAAATAAAAGGTAGAAAAGGAAGAACAAAGGGAGCATATGAGGAGATTACAATAAGGTACATCATCAAATGGACATAATGTAAGTGATACAAATATAAAAATTCAAATTAATATGATGAATGTACCTAATACAGAAAATGTAAATCAATAGCATGCACTAATTGATATTGATGTGAGAAATGTGCCTAATTCAACAAATAAAAAATGTTCAACATAAATCAATTAAAATAATTTTGACAAATACACCTAATTCAACCAATATCACATTTCAATTTGATGTGATAAGTGGATGTAATGGAAGTAATGAAAAGAGTGAGAAGGCACATATGTTAACAACTCCTAGAATAATACATAGAAAACCAAAGTTTCTAATTGACATTGATGAAAATATTTTGAGGCAAATGTATGACAAAATGTCTGAAAGAAATTGTAGAACAAATATTAAAAATATTTGTAATAACTATTTAGATAAAATAAATCAAAGTGGAAGATGTCAAGTTGTTGTTGAAATGATTAAAACTATAAAATTTAGAGAGACAATGAGAATTTTGGGGATAAGAACATCTAGAAATAGTAGTGAAAAAATCTTTGTGAGAAATATCTTTGATATAAATCAAGCCATGTTAGACTAATGAATAACTAGCTACACATGTGGCAATTAAAGTTTGAGAGAGTCTAGTTTAATTGTAGTCCTGTTATAGAGTTCTAGTTTGAACAAATGAATAACCATAGATATTTCCCTTAGATCTTGTTAGCTATCTAGAGTACTCCACTTGTACATTACTCTTGTTGTCTTGTCAAATCCTCTAAATGCATTGTCAAACTCTTAATAGTTTGTTGTCAATCTCTTTTACAATATTTTAGGAATGTAGGTTATTCATTCTATTGTATAAATAGGCTCCCATTATTCAATAATATCATGTTGCTAGTTCTTCTTCTCTTATCTATTTTCTTCTTGTGTATTGCATCTATATATTTCAATAAGCCATTGGTTCAAAATAACACATCAAAAGATGTTGGAATGTCACTCGATCTTTCCTCACATCAATAACAATAGGAGAGGGTGTATGGTAAAATCTCATATAATAAGAAAAAGGAGAAGTCACTAAGGATAAGTAGAACAAAATTTCACAGAGTGTTAGAGATGCGGGAGAAAATTAAGTATCCTAATAATAATTCTCTTTGGTCGTTCTCAGTAGAACCTTGCACAAGGATAAGGTTGTTATTGATACACTATGAATATTAATTTAAAAATTTTGGAGTGGAAACACAAAGGCTTCACCAAACCAAAAGGATGTTGTGAAAAGGAGAATTAGAATTATGAAATGTTTTTCAAAAGCTCAAATTAATATCAGCCAAATATTTTTTGAGATGATAAAACCATTCTATGTTAAAATAAATCATACGCGTATTAGATGGTTTTGAATGGTCCATGTTATGTTTTCTATGCACTATGATATTTATCATTATAAATGTTACACTTTGCACACTAATAATGTTTTGCAAGAATTTCATCTATAAGTACCTCCTAAGTCATCGAGAGAATTCATTGTCGATAGTCTATATGTAAATAATATGATGGGTGAATTTATTATAAGATGATATTTTATAGTACATGCATCATACACATAGAGCTAGATGGTTAGATGGGCAATTCACATTGTGTAATGACACTTTTCCCTTGGGTACTATTGTGTATAGTTTTTACATTTTTGAATTTGTAGACTAAAACCTCAAAATGAAATGCAACAAATGTACTAAACTATACACAAGTGTAAAACTTTATGCACATAGCATTCATTAATGCACATGATAGTGCTAAGGATGACAAAACCTAATTTTTGCCCTTTTCTCCAAATTTTCCCCAAAAAAATGGTGTTGCAAATACCCTTTTGGATTATATTAAAAGGAATATGTGAAAATGGGATATGACTTTTTTGGACAATATGTTCACACCAATGTTGATTTCTACAAAATTAGGCCTAATTAGGCCACTTTTAGAAAGCAACTACCTTTCAAACCTGCAACCAAATTTTGAAAACTTGCAAAACATCATAGTTTGACTACAAACCTCAAGATATGACATTTTTTTGCATATTCATGCCCTTTTAGGGGTCTAACTCAAGAAAACCCCTATTTATGCCTTTAATAGATAGTGCTTCTTCAAAAATAGGCCTCTAGTCAGTTCTAGACCCAACCAAATGACTTCTCATTGTGCCCCTAACATATCTAAACATAATACAACGTAAAAATTAACCATCATGTTGACAAATCTCTCAATTGATTACTTGTCGCTCCTTGTCATGCACCTTTCACAAGCTAATTTGCACATAACTTGGATGATTGTCCCCAAACACCTTGATAATTGCATCAAAAATGTTAGTATAGTTTTAACATAATCCTCATAGGTCCATGTATAGATGACCTAGTTCACAAAAAATACTATGTCAAAGTTTGGCAATTTTTTGCACTTAGGGCATATAAGGGACATTGTTGGTAGGGTATGTCGGTGAGCATTATATCATGCCTAGAGGAAAACTCACACCATACAAGTAAGGTAAAATTTCTCAATCATATACAATAAAAATGTCAATTCATGCCTATATTAAGGAAAATGTGAAATGAGCTAGCTAGTCACTTTTTACTAAGTGCATCTAACAAATTTTATATCAACATAAAAGTTGATGTCCTACAAAAATGAATATGATTCTTCAAATCTCAAGGTTGGATAGTGTAAGGAGATATAACATGTTCCCATAGGTTCAAATAGATCATGTACAGGTTCACCAATTTGCAAGAAATATAATGTCAAAATTTGCCAATTTTGTGCACTTAGGGCACATGGGAATCTTGTTGGTAGGGTATATCAAAAAGTATTATAGCATGTTTAGAGGAAAAATAGGACCACTCCTAGGGTAAACCTACCCAACTAGACACAATGGAAGTATCATTTTGTACCCACAAAGAATATAAACTTTGCTTGAACTCCTAGTAGATTACACAAGTGACATCATCGGTAGGGTATGTTAGTGTGTGTTCTAGCATATTGAGGAGCAAATTGGGGTATGTTAGAAATGTTGAGAATAACTAAGGAGGGGGGGGGGGGGGGGGGGGGGGGTGGTGGGGATGAATCAGTTACTTAAGGTCCATAAGTTTCACTTGAACAATAAAACATCATTGTTCTATTTATCTTGTTGTTGCTCAATCTCTATTGTACTGATAAATAAAATTATTGTCTCAAACATAACATACTTTGTTGAATATAAGCTGTAAATGTAAATTGGGATAAAACATTCAACACAAGTTTTGACACTAGGAATTTTACATGGAAACCAAATTTGGGAAAACCCACCAACAACATGTCACTACTTTTTCACTCTTTTTAAGTGAGCTCTATAAGGAGCCAACCTATTAAAGGTTAAAAAACACACTGTTAAATGTGACCTAGTTAGAGGATTTAATCACCCTATTAGGAGTGTTATTGTTAGTGTAATTTGACCTTTCCATTTAGAATGTGACCTTGCTAAAGAATTTACATAGACTCTTAAGTCCTTCAAATGATTGTTAGGTAAACCTCTATTAAAAGGATTTCAATGCAAACTATTTACAATTATTAGAAAGAAAATAGTAAGGTCTGATCTATATGATTACAACTCACTTTTGTAGGTTCACATCACTATTTGGTTCATGTGTTGGTTCATTGATAAGTTCCCCATTACCATCTTTGTCCTCAACTTTCTTAGCAACCCTTCAAGTAGCGAATCTTCTCTCAAACTTAAGCCTTCTACTCAGATTCACTTATCAACTTCAATAGAATCTGCACAAGCAATTCCTTCTCTTGCTTTTCTCTTACTCATGCTTTTTCACACACTCTCACACTCTTCCTTTAACTCTATACCTCCTTAAATAGGTAATTCTTACTTTGTCATTTTCCACAATCACCATAGATCTTAGGGTTTTACAAACACGATTCATTGTATCTATCCACCTTCTTGATCTTCCTTTAGAAACTTCTCTAGAATCCATCTATTAGGTATTTACCTAATCCTCTCTTTGAATTTAATGATCTAACTTGTCAATCTAATTCTCAACATGGTTTACACATCCCAAGAAATCAACTGAGTTGGTTGGAAATCATGATTTCTCGAATACATTCAAAATATTGTTACTTGACAATCACTAAGTTGTGACACTCGGTCATCACTTGATCACTTGGTTATTGTATAAATTTTGGCTAGGCATCAACTATCTTACTTGGTCAATATTGATTCTCAGTGAACACTAGATTTTCTTGACTTGTACTAAAACTTGATTAACACTAGCATCACTCGACATTCCTTAATCTTTTACTCTTTTTCTCAGATAAAATTTATATCTCTAATATTAACAATCAATTTGTATTATCAAAGTCTAACTAATCAAATGTCCATTGTAGCTTCCTTTTCATAACTCAACCTTTCCTCTTGGGTGCTATTATTATGAGAAAACTCTCAGATCCACTTTATCAATCAGATAGATATGACATTTAGATTAGATAGAAACATGTCTTAGAAATAGAATTGACATCAATGACAAAACAATAATTTTTCCAATTGTAAGTTTCCAACAATTTCCCTCTTTGGTATTGATGGAAACACCTCAATATATTAATGTATCTTACAATTCATATCTTTGCAGGAATACAATCTTCTTCTTTCTTACCATGCAATACAAAAAATTTCTTAGTTTCATTCTGATTCTCATCTCTACAAGCTCAAAAACTTCTTATAGAATTCTCTCCCTTTGTCTTTTTAGTATATCTCTCCCTCTTTTATAGTGTATCTCTCCCTCTTTGACAACAATGTCAAAGACACGTAGCATTCTTAAGTTCAATCACTTCATACATTTGAATTATGTAGATATTTGCATGTTTGGCTAAATTCTCTGTCATCTATCTATGACTAGTCTATTATATTGATCTTCTTCTTAACTTCACTACCTTAGGCATCTCCTAAAGTAGAATGACATACATCAATCTGTTGGAGATTTTAATTAGCACATTTGACACAATGCACCTTAACTCTTTAAGTTGCTTTGTTTAGGGGAATCACCCCTAATTTACCTCTACGATATTCATGAGCACCTTTGGGTAAGGCTTTAGTGAATATGTCATTAATTTTTTCTTTGGTGTGGACATATTCCAACATCACTTATTTGTCTTGAACCAGTTCTCTCTAGTAGTGATACTTGATAGCAATGTGTTTGGTCTTAGTGTGCATCACTGGATTCTTTGAAATGTTCATAGCACTTGTGTTATCACAATAGATAACCACTAGATTTATAATCTCTTCTTTCATTCTTTTCAATAATTTCTTGATCCACATAATGTTTCAATAGTTGACTACAAAATCCACATACTCAACTTCAGCTATTGATTGGGAAATACAATTGTGTTTCTTGCTTGTCAATGACACCAATCTCTTTCCTAGAAAGAATTCACCTCCACTAGTGGATTTTTGGTCATCAATTATTCTTTCCCAATTTGAGTCAATGAATACTTTTAGTTCAAATCTATCACTTTGCTTGTAATATAATCCATAATCTTCTATACCTTTTAGATATCTCAATATCATTTTCACTACCATCATGTGATTTTCTTTAGGGTTTGTTGAAAATCTAGCAACTATCCCAATTGCTAATGCAATATTAGGTCTACTATGAAAAACATGTTTCAATTTTCCAATCATTGATCTATATGATGTTTGGTTCCCATCAGCAGATTCATCATTCTTAGATAACTTATGTCTTGTAGACATAGGTGTGCTCACTAGTCTGGATTCTTCTATTCCAAACTTTTTTTTTGTATTTGCTTGATATATTTTGATTGAGTAATGAAAATACCAAACTTCATTTGATATATTTGCAATCCAACAAAGAATTTTATTTCACCAAACATAAACATTTTAAATTCCTTCTTCATTTCATTAGCAAATGACTTACAAAATGCTTCTTTGCCGCCAAATATAATACCATCAACAAAAATTTCAGATAGCAATACTTCATTGTTCTTACCAATCTTTGAATATAGATTAATGTTGTCACTTGTTCCTTCAAAACCGTGCTTCACCAGATAATTATGTAGTCTTTCATACCATGTTCTTGGGGTGTGATTCAATCCATAAAGAGATTTATTCAATTTACATACCATATTATTCTTTTTTGGATCCACAAATCCTTCAGACTGTTTAACGTATACTTCTTCCTCAAGGATACCATTTAGAAATGCAGATGTAACATCCATCTAATTTACCTTAACATCCTTGTACGTTTAATATGCAAGTAGGGTTCTAAATCCTTCAATTCTTGCCATAGGAGCAAAGATTTCTCCATAGTAAAATCCTTCTTCTTGAGCATATCCTTTACATATCAGTCTTGCCTCTTTCCTTGTAACTTCACCATTTTCATTTAGTTTATTTCTGAAAACCCATTTTGTTATGATAATATTCTTGTCTTTAGGTCTTAGTAATAAGGTCCAAGTATTATTATTCTTAGTTTGTTCAATTTTCTTATTCATTCCTTGAATCCAATCTTCATTGTCTAGAAGATCCTTTACTAATTTGGAATCAATTTCACAAAGAAAGCATGTATCATCTTTGAGTCTTTTTCTTGTCATAACACTTGATTTAGCATCACCAATGATTTGTTTAGGTTTTTAATGTCTTCTTACAAAATTGGCTAGCATAGGTGGTTTCCTTCTTTGTTCTTCAATAGGCTTATCTTGAAAAATGATTTTACGCTCATCTTGTTCAAGTTTTGGTCCAAACTCTGCATGCTTGGCATTATTTCTCTAATTTTTGGCATTTCCTATCTATGACTCGTCATCTTAATTCTATTTCTTGGCACCCATGATCTATAGCTCAGTAACTTGTTGTTGAATTGCATAAATTCCTATGTATTGGGAAATTGTGGCTTGATTTGTCTTTTCATTTAGAGTGTTGGGAGAACCATCTTCAATCTAGATGAATGTACTCTAGTCTTGAGATTCATCGTTGCATGTAAGGTCACTTCTTTCTAAAAACTCATCAATTTTCACATTTGCACTTTCCACAACTTTGTTAGTGTTACAATTCAAACACTTTTATGCTCTACTTTTAGTGGAATACCCTAAGAACATACCTTCATCACATTTTGCATCAAGTTTTTCATTCCTATTATCTTTGAGTATATAGAATTTACTTCCATAGATTTTGAAACATTTCACGTTAGGAGCATATCCATACCATAGTTCAAAAGGTGTAGCATTTGAACCTTTCATAACTTGTACTCTATTCAGGGTATAGACAACAATACATATGGCTTCTCTCCAATATTTATTTTATACATTCTTCTCCATCATAAATATTCATGCACAATCCATTATTGATTTGTTTCTTCTTTTAGCTACCCCATTCTGAGGAGGGATCCTTGGTTCTAACATCTATCTTTTGATTCCTCTGTCATTGTAGAATGTATTGAACTAATTGGAAATGAAATCACCACCTCTATTAGATCTCAAACACATTTGACTCTTTCCTATTTCTTTTTCAACTCTGGCTAAATATCACTTAGATAATTGAAAAGCATAAGATTTAACTTTAAGGAACATCACAGCATCATCCTAGAATGGTCATAACAAATAGAATGAAATACTTATCTCCATGATAGATTTGAACATCAATGGGTCCACATAGGTTAGTATGAGCCAGTTCTAAAATATCACTAGAAGTGTATGTTTTTCTCTTGAAACTAGACTTGGTCATTTTCCGAATTGACATTGTTTACACATAGTATTTTTAGGTTTATTTAGTTTAGGCAACACTCTTACTTTTTTCATTTTACTAATGTTCATCAAATTGTCAAAATTCACATGACATAACCTCATGTGCCATAACCAAACATCTTGTTGTGCAAACAAATATGTCTCATTAGATAAATCTAGATAGAACAAGTTACCTCTTGTTTGATCACCACTTCCAATTAGCTTACCATTAGCATCATATATATTGGCCTTCCTAAGATGGAATTCAACTTTGTATCCTAATTTGTTCAGCTATGAAACACTCAATAGATTATAGTTAAGTCCTTCAACCTAGTAAACATTGTTGCATTTGAACTTATCAATCAATTGGATTAAACCATTACCTTTTACAATACATGGAATATCATTATCAAATTTAACACATCCACCTTTGTATGGACCAATATCCTCAAGTTTATCTTTATCACCAATCATATGATTAGAACAACCACTATCAATTAGCAATTTATTACTTTTCTTCACATATGAGATTAATGCATTTTTCTCATCTTCATCAGAATCTTCTTTCATAGCAACATAGAAAACTTCATCATCATTACTTTATGATTTAGTGTCAATTTCTTCTTCAACAATATAACAAGATTTCTTACCTTTGCCATCTTTTTATATCTTGTAGTCTCAATCATCTCTTCTTCCTTTGTACTTGTTTTCCTTTCTTTTATCCTTATCTTCTATGTTAGGAGACCTAACAACAATATGACTAACCTTGTTACATGAAAAATAGATAATAGGGAGTTTACTTTTGTATTTTTCTCTTCCTTGTCCAAATATTTTTGCAATAAGGACTTCAAGTTCATCAAGCTCATCATCAAAACTATCATTGTCATTCTTCACATGTTTTCCTTTCTTCTTGCTAAGAATTAGTTGTGACTTAAAAACTGTAAGAATTTGGCTTAGGCCAAAATTTACTCAAGACCAATGAACTCAAACACAAGCACAACACTAGACCAAAGAGAGAGTATGATCAGAATGATGATATATTCATTCAATATGCCATATATTCCATATCAAGAGTACACTAGGAGTGCATGTATATAAAGGCCTCTAGAGAGCTTCTAGAATGCATAGAAGTCAGCAACATGATAAGTCATACAACTAGGCACATGTCCACAAGATATGGGTTATCCTCCATTAAGCACAGAAGTAAGTGTGATGATGTGAGGATAAGCTGACAATGGTGTAGCATGCAAATCAGTGGTGTAGATAACATGTGCTAAATTAGGAGTGTGAATAACTGTGTTGTCTATATGACAACTCAGTGAGTGCTGCAAACTCCAGTGTTGTAGACACCATGTGTAGAAATAGAGTTTTGTACTTCTATGATAGTACACAAACTCCTAAGTGTCTCACCTAAATAAATAATAAAATAATGCAAAATATTAAAATAATGCATTAACCTAAGTAAGATTAAGTATGTGTAAATAGTAAATACATATTTACACCAACACCTCCCATTAAGTGCAACTTAGAGGAATGCCCTTAAGCTTACAAAATCTAGGATGAAATGCATGATGGGTCCTAGCTAATAGGCCATGTTAGGTACCCATGTACATATTAATATATAATCTCTCATAAAGCAGAGAAAGAGGGAAAACCTCATGGGAAAAAACCTCCCCCAAAAAGAGAGATGAATAGGGATGCATGGATAGATGGAGTAATCAAGACCCCCCCATTACAACACACATCTAGTATATACATAAGAGAATAATGAGAAGAGGAAGAGAGACTGGATATGCTCCCACCCCCAAAGAAGAATGCCGACTAGTGACTGCTTTGATGAAGAAGCTAATCCAAGACTGCAAAATGGTGTTCCTCCCCTTAGGAAGAAACAAGGCCAAAGGTACAAATGAGACTCTTTCATTATGTTTGGAAAGAATCTCATGGATAAGTGATGTCTCTAAAACCTGCTCAACTGGCTGAAGAACCTATCTCAAAGAATTGTCTGCCTCTACAACTGATGAAGAACCCCTCTGCAACTGCTGATCATAAGTATCCACAATCACTTCAACCTGTGAGGATCGATCATGTAGAGAATGAACAAGAGGGTTGGATGGAGCCCGCATGACAATTGAAGAAGGATTTTTTGCATCAAGAAGAAGAGGAAAATCATCAATACTATCCCCCAAATCTGTCACTGAAGTTGGACCTAGAAGACTGTGGATGTACCCTGCTATGCTGGACTTATCACTGTGGCTATATATGCATGTGGAATGAACTAATGTAGTGACCTCTCACTGCAACTATTGATAGAACCCCATGTGTTTGAATCTATTGAAGCACTATCCCTGGTGTCACTATCAGTTTCCACATGGTATGATATGCACAGAGGATTAGAGGACAAGCTTGGTGAGCTTTCCTCAAATTGTTTGTGTCTCTGGATCCAATAGTCTGTATGCCTTCACACCATCTTCATAACCAATGAAAGTACAAGGCCAAGATGAATATGCCTTGCATCCCCTAGAAGATCTGTTTGCCCATGCAAGACAACCAAAGACTCTGAAGTGTGTCACAATAGGTTTTCTACTGCACCATGTCTAAAAAGGAGTCTTGCCATCTAAGGTTGGATGAGGAGATATGTTAAGAATGTGAGTGGTACTACTGATTGCTTTGATGTCAAGTGATGGATCTAGAGACTTGGCTTGTATCATACAACTTGCCATAGACTTAAGAGTTCGGATCCTCAATGTTGCAACATCTGTCTTATGCAAACTGAGTCTGAAGATCAATGCCCTCGAGTCTACAAAAGTCTTTTAGTCTTTTGTTCACATACATGCTTCCATTGTCCATTCGAAGAACTTTGATGGCCTTTCTAGATTTCTGTTCTACATGAGTCTTGGAGGCTAGAACCTTGTCCGACACTTCATTCTTACTATGAAGAAAATAGACTCAAGTGTATCTTGAAAAGTCATCAATAAAAGTTAGTATGTAGCAACCTTGGTTGAATGCAAAAGGACCTACTAATACCATATGAACCATCTATAGAACACCTAGTGCTCTTGAAGACTTCCCTTTCTGTAACTTCCCCACTAGATGCATATCCACTAAATCTGTTGAACATTCATCATGGGAAAAGTTGATTTGACGTAGACCTTTGACCATTCTATTTGTGAAAAGTTGCTAAAAATAGCGGAAGTCAAGATGACTATACCGCTAATGCCATAATATCATGTTTGAATTTGATTGAGATAACAAGGCCTTTGAAAGAGACTTGGGCACAAAATGGGAGAAAGAGTACAACCTTTTGTCATGATTCACTTTCCCCACTGCAACCAATGAGTTGTCTTTAAGATTGTGCACCTTTACTGAGTCAGGAAGGAATTCAAGTCTATGTCCATCTCCAAGGTGAGTGATTTGGTAGATTGAGAGGAGATTTGAACTTAGGTTTGGAACATAGAGAACATCTTGAAACTCTCCATTTTCCATCTCTATGTTTCCTTTCCCTTCAACTTCCATTTTTGTATCATCTCCCACAAAGATGTGTGATACCTTTGATTGCTTCATTGAAGAAAAATCCTCCTTTGAAGAACCCATGTGATATGAGGCACCCGAGTCAAATATCCATTCCTTTCAAGAGTTTGAATTTGTCATGAGTGCTTGCCCTTTACCCTTTGAATTTGAAGGGGACCCTTTATCCTTGTAAGCATTAGGTAGTGGAACATTATGTTTCTTCATGATGTTGGTCAACTCATCAATCTTCTTAAGATAACGCTCATGCTCTTCATGACCCGGTTTCTTGCAATATGTACACTTCTTCTTCTGCTTATTGTTGTCCCCTTTCTTATTGGAATTTGAGGACTTGCCTTGTTGATTGGATTGTGGTGTTGTCTTTTTTGCATCCTCTAATTTGTCTTTCTTCCATTTCTTCTTAACCTTTCCTTTACTTGAAGATTGTCTAGTTGAATTTTGAGAACCCTCATTGTTGGCCACCAATGCTTTAGAGTTAGGTGATTTGAGAATCCCCATTCACTTCAACTTATTTTCTTCAGTATCCAATAGATCAACATATTCATCAAAAGTGACTTTCTTATAGGCAGACCCTAAGGTAGTCTTTGAGGTGTTAAAAGAAGAAACAAATGTGGAATACTTTGATGGCAACTTGTTATGTATGAGATAGATCAATCTTTCATCTTTGATAGAACTCCCACAATTAGTAAGGTTCATCCTTAGTTCATCCACCTTGATGATGACATCTTGTATTGAATCATATGACTTAGGATCTAAGGAGTCAATCTCATCTTCAGACAATTTACCATAGGGGTTTTTGAGGGTATCCCAAGCTTCCTTGGATGTAGAACACTTCTTAATTTGATACATGATCTTATCATCAACCCCCAAACATATATCACCTAGGGCTTTCCTATCCATTGCCACCCAATTTGAATTATCACTTGCTGATACATTATCACTTGCTAGTTTAGGAAGAGTACCATCTACATATTGTGAAACTCCAGTATGCATTAAATGGTACCACATTTTGATGGACCATGTAGCATAGTTATGAGCAGTTAATTTTGGAAACTTAAAATTTCCCATAATGAAAAAATCAAGAAAAGTGTAGAAAAGAGAGAACACAACACCAAGAACACCCCCTATTTTTATTAAATCAAGAAACCCCCCCAAAATAGATGCTTTTGGCACTTTATCAGTAGTGCAATTACAATGGCCACTTACCAATTTTGGCTTTCATGGACTTTTGATTTTTCTTGTTACAACCTCTTGATGGATTAAAAATCTAGAACTTTACAATGTACTACAATTCTGAAGCAATAAAAAGCAAAGAAAGGCCCTGTTTCTAAAAGTGACACTTTTGTCCACACAACCTAATAATCTGGTTACAGATCTAGAATGTAGATGAAAAATAATGCACTTTCAAAAAAAATAGAACCTATTTTCTCCTCTAGATGTGCCCATATGGAGCGTTTGAAGTTCCAAAATGCAGGATTATGTAGGTATGGTCACCAAAAAATGCAAATTCTAAAAAATCTATGGACCAAAACTAGAAAAGAGCTACACCACTAAATTTTTTAGGAAATTCTACCCAATTTCAAAAAAAAATGCACTAGATTTGGAGTCTGGATGATTGAGATATAGCCTCCCAAAGTCAAACTGCAAAATTGAAAATCAATCTGGAGAGGGGTTGCATTAGCAAAAGAGGGGGTTAAATTTGATAGTCATATGGCCATCACAATAGTTCAAATTTGGCTAGGAATGATAGTCATATAGCCATCAAATTTAGGCACGTGAAATGATGACATCAGTGATCCTCCAGTCTATGATGATCTTAGTTGTATGGATGATGATGTCAACATATAGATTTGTACATTTGTATGGTGCAATATGTATGGATAGGTGGTAGAAATAATGATGTGTTTGCCTAGTTAGATGTGGCATGGATCTTGCATGTGTGCTGACTATATTGCCACGTATCGAGGATGACATGGGTGGCTAGAGCTAAGATGTCTGATAGCTAGCCAGATTGGGTACACATGGCAGAAAATGATTTAGTCCATGTGTCCTATGGTGATTGGCTGTAGATGTGTTGATGGTTGTGGATTGTTAGATCACAGATGACACCACGTGTCACTATAGGTGATGTGTGCGACAGGTGAGCTAGTGATTTGGCAGTCTACATGGATGAACTGGGCATTGCGTGTGAAAACTAAACTACACTGCATGGCATGGGAAGGTTGGGTGCCATTTGCTAAAGTGGAGTGCATCTGTTCAGTGATGCGTGGGCAGAGATTCACTAAATTTTGATAGGTGGGGCTTGGGTTTTATATGGATGGCACCATAATTTTTTTTTAAAAATCCCACATTCATGGGTTAAACAAATGCCAAAGTGCATAAAACAATAGCCCATAGAGTACCAAACAAAGCACCATCAGTGGTTTGTAGAGAGGGTTGTTGTATTTGTAAGCCAGTACAATGTTTGTCAGATTTGCAGAGATTAATTGCTACTGATTTATGAGATGCTTAGCCAGATTTTCTGAGGCCAACTATGTAGTACAAAAAAATTGTTTATATCCATACAAATAATAATAAATAATCTCTGAAATTGTAGAGCTAGGATCTAATAGCTCAGTTCTGCAAAAAAAAATTCTTTGGGGGAATAAAAAATATGAAAATACCCAATTGGAGAAAAAAATTGTAGAGATGAAAAATAATTCAGATCTAGAAAAATAATTAAATAGATTCAAAAATAACCATACCCAATTGCAAATCAATGCCTTCAGGTGCCGGTTTACAAAAATTTTTTGCCTCACGATCAACTTTTTCCCAACATAGGAAAAGTTATAGTCAATCTTCATTGAATTGATGTTTCGAGTGCAATGGTGAGGTTAGATCTAGCTCTAGATGCTTCCAATTTTTATAGATTCTCTAGATTCAAGTCGAGGTGTTGAAGCATGAATGGTGTCGAATGGCTATGTGTAGAGAATCTCCCTTAGCTTTAATACCATGTAAGAATTTGGCTTAGGCCAGAATTCACCCAAGACCAAGGAACTCAAACACAAGCACAATAGTAGACCAAAGAGAGAGTATGATCAGAATGACAATATATTCATTCACTATGCCATATATGCCATATCAAGAGTACACTAGGAGTGCCTATATATAAAGGCCTCTAGAGAGCTTCTAGAATGCATAGAAGTCAACAACATGATAAGCCATACAACCAAGCACATGTCCACCAGATATAGGTTATCCTCCATTAAGCATGGAAGTAAGTGTGATGAAGTGAGGATAAGCCTACAATGGTGTAGCATGCAAATCAGTGGTGTAGACAACATATGCTAAATTAGGAGTGTGAATAACTATGTTGTCTATATGAAAACTTAGTGAATGATGCAAACTCCAATGTTGTAGACACCATGTGTAGAAATAGAGTTGCATACTTCTGTGAGAGTACACAAACTCCTAAGTGTCTCACCTAAATAAATAATAAAATAATGCAAAATATTAAAATAATGCATTAACCTAAGTAAACTTAAGTGTAAATAATAAATACATATTTACACCAACAAAAACATAATCAATAGTAGTAGTTCTATAGTTATCAAAGTTAGACATCGCAAAAGCAGTAAGCCTACCAATTACACCTTCTAAAGTCAAAGTGTTACCTGAAGTACATCTCAATTCTTGAATTGTAGAAACTCTAATAGTATATATAGGAAGTAGAGTCCTCAATACCTCACTATTTCATCTTTGATTTCCCCATTTTCACCTTCAATAGCATTGACAACTTATTTTACTCTTGTGCAATACCACACTATATTCTCACCTTCCATCATTCTTATGTCATCAAATTTACCTCTTAGACTTTCTAATTTGGTTCTTAAGACATTTTCATCACCTCCATATATGGTCTTCAATTTGTCCCACATCTTATTTGCACTATCACAGTCATTCATATCATCAAACTCGGCATAGCATAGGGCTGAGGAAATCTCCAACATTGTTTGATTTTGTTCTTTCTTTTGTTTCAATTATTTAGCTAGCAAAGGAGTGATCGTTATCTTCACATACTCTTTCTCCACAAAGTTTATAGCATAATCACCTATACTAGATATATGCAACCTCATCAAGGTTTTCCATGTAGAAAAATTTTCTTTGTTCAGCTTTGATACATCTCTTTTGTGAGTCATGATCTTTAGCTTTAGGTACCTTTAAAATTTTCTCTATAAGCACCAATTTTCTCTTATACCATTTTTTATAAATATTGAGAATAATAGAGAGGAGGCATGAATTAGTTACTCAAGGTCCATAAGTACCACTTGAAAAATTAAACATCATTGTTCTACTTATCCTATTGTTGCTTGGTCTCTAATGTACTAATAAATAAAATTATTGTCTCAAACATAACATACTTTGCTGAATATAAACATGTAAGTATAAATCACCATAAAACATTTAACACAAGTTTTGGCACTAGGGATTTTATGTGGAAAGCCAATTTGGAAAAACCCACCATCAACATGTCACCACTTTCACTCTTTCAAAGTGAGCTTATTTAGGAGCCAACCCTATTAAAGGTTACAAAACACATTGTTAATGTGACTTGGTTAGAGGATTTAATCACCCTATTAGGAGTGGCCTTGTCAGAGGACTTTGATCATTCCATTTAGAATGTCACCTTGCTAAAGGATTTACATAGATTGTTAAGTTCTTCAAATGACTATTATGTCAACCTCTGTTAAAAGGATTTCAATATAGATTATTTACAATTATTAGAAAGAAAATAGTAGGGTTTGATCTATATGATTACAACTCACTTTTGTAGGTTTAGATCATTGTTTGGTTCATGTGTTGATTCACTGATAAACTTCCCATTACTATATGTGTCCTCAAATTTCTTGGCAACCCTTCAAGTAGTCAATCTTCTCTCAAACTTAAACCTTCTACTCAGATTCACTTATCAACCTCAGTAGATCATATATGCAAGTAATTCCTTCTCTTGCTTCACTCTTACTCATACTTGTTCACACACTCTCACACCCTTCCTTTAACTCTATACCTCCTTAAATAAGTTTGATTCTTCCTTTTCTATTTTCCATGATCACTGTAGATCTTAGGGTTTTACGAACATGATTCATTGTATCTGTCCACCATTTTTATTTTCCTCTAGACTCTTCTCTAGAATCCATCTATTAGGTCTTTACCTAATCCCCTCCTTGAATTTAATGATCCAATTCATCAATCTAATCTTCAACATGGTTTACATATCCCAAGAAATCAACTTAGTCAGTTGGAAATCATGATTTCTCGAATACATTCAAAATATTGTTACTTAGCAATCACTAAGTTCTACCACTTGATCATCACTTGATTAGTCAATTTCTGTAGAACTTTTGGCTCATCTCCAACTAACTTACTATTGAAATTTACAAGTGGGAAGATTTACTTCTAAGAGGGAGGTTGAATCAGAAGTAACTTAACATTAATCTTTTCAAAATCTTTTAACTGATATCATTCACATGCATCTAATTCATCTAATAAGGATAAAAGTAAAGACATGCATGCATATAGATAAAACACAAATTTGGTAACTTAGAAACCCTCCAAAAATAAGAAGGTAAAATTGGGGTGGGGACGACACCCATAAAGTATCATTGCAGCAATATGTAACTATTTAAGGTTACAAAGTTTGACCACTTCCAATGGTATGCCTTGTGAAAGGTCTATCTTGTTAAAGACTTTACACCGTATTAAAAGTGACCTAGTTAAAGAATTTACAAACATTCACTTGGAATGTTACCCTGTAAAAGGATTTAGCACCTTGTTTAAAGGCTTACAACATGGCTATTATAGGATTTTCATTCCTAATACAATGGCTAGAGAGTATTAGAAAGTCTTGACCTAATGATTTGCAATCTTCAATTTTTGATTCCCAATCCTCATTCTGCTTTATCTATTTTGCTCCTTTCTTGATCTGATATGTCTCCTTTTGAAACTCTGATACTCTGTTCTTGATCAACTAAATTCTGCAATGTTGTTCTATTCTTTCTAAGTCTTTACACCCCTCTAAAATTTTCTATAATTCACCCATACACTTCTCACTCATGTGCACAAATAATGGGGTTTCACCCTCCTTTTAAAGGCTTCAAAGACTTAGGGCTATGTATGAATCTATGATCAATATTCAATCTTCATTTCCCACTCAATTCTTTCACATTTCCTATTGTTTACATGCCTTCTCCATTTTTCTTATTGGTTGCATGTTGATTACATAGGTAATGCAAAAGTTTCAATCTTATCTTCAAGATCCTTCAAGATTCATCCTGAGTCGGCTCAAAAAAAGGTTTACATCTAAGTTTATGAAGGCACAAAATCATATGTTGATTATGTATTACTCAGCACTTACTAATTGTTGATGCTTGGCACATATGGGAATTCTGTCTCACTTAGCTCCTATAGTAATTCTATTTCACTCAGCATCTATACTCTACTTGGTACCTATAGTGACTCGGCATCACTTATCACTCGAAACTTGAACTTCACTCAGTATTTGAAGTTCACTCAGCACCTATTGAATCTCTAGCTCGACACACACTATAGCTTGGCTTCTATATTATACTCGACATCATCTTGAGAATTGGTTAAGTGTGTTGACACTCAGTTGTCAAAACCAATTTGAGACTAACAATCTCCCCCTTTGACATGAGTGGAAAAAACACTTAACTAAGCATTATGAGTCTAATCTCCATGAGTATACTACACATTTTGCTCAACATATGTACAAAACTTCAAAAAAATTGTTCAAAAAATTTGGTATACCTCAAAATTTCTGTAACTCCCACTGAGTTAATGTGCCAATTTTGTAATTAAAATTCCAGTCCTACAACCAAACACTCTTGTGTTGAATTTGTCTCATGTTGATGTGTCTAATACTATTTGCCTTGTCTGTACTCTGTATCTGTTTGTTTGTATTCTCCCTTTGTTATTGCTCCCCTTTCACATCTTCTTGTAGTTTTTGCATCCTTTTGGCTTTATTCCCTTATTTCTATGAATATCTCCCCTTTTGATATTCTTATTACCTCCTTTAGATATTCTTTATTGTCTCCTTCAAAGAATGTAGTTTCTCCCTATTCTTATTATAGGCAATAATGAATATCTCCCCCTTTTTGATACTCATGTCAAAGGGTCCTAAGAATGAATATAATATTTAGCCAAAAAAAATTTATTTACCTCCATTATCATTTTTAGAGAAGCATCCCAATTGTCTAGGGCAATTTTCAGTGATTTGTGCTAGATGGTTGTCTCTACTGCAAGATGTGCTAGGCCTTCTAAAGTAGAAAGATTGGGATCTTTCTTTAAAACATTTTCTGGATAGGCCATTTCCTTATGGAGTACTTCTAGGTGTGGGGTAATAGTAGATTGAAATTGTATTGATTTAGCCTTGACATTGGCCTCTTATACTATCAATACAACTCACTCCTTCTGGGTGTGAAGTGTGGTTGCAAAATGCTTCTCACTTTGAACACAAAGAAAATATGAAACTGTGTAACTCGGCACAAATGCAAATACCTCAAATTTGATGAAATTGTGGTGAATCGTTGTTGAAATTAGCTCAAGTGCTAGATTCTCTACTTTGGAGTCACTCTGTACTCTTCTTCATCTTTTCTCTTCATTTGCAATGAAGAAAAATGATTCAAAATGCGATAATATACCCTATTTTCATTACATTTAATGATTAGTGCATTTACAGTTGTTCACTCAGCTTCAACTTTTCTTTTACTTAACTTCCACTAACAACTTAGCTCCAACTAGTCATTCGGCTTCTACTAATTTTGATAATCAACTCAGCATCTGAGGGCATATCAACAACACTCTTGAAATTTTAACTTTTTATCTTTAATCATGTTGATCTCTTCTTTTCAATACTTTCTTATTTAGGAACTGATGTATGATAAAGCTTTGTCAATACATGCCTTCTCTTTTCTTAGTTTGATGAAATGTGACCACTTGACCTTTTAGGTGAAGTGATCCCTTCATTTTCTGTGCTATTTCCATCTTTCTTCTTCCACGTCTTATTCATTTCTTCTTTGATGTGTTCAACATCTACCTTCTCTTTTCCTTTTTTATTCTTGAGTTGGGTGCCTTTGACCTTGTTGGGCAATTCCTATTGATATGACCAATCTTCAAACAACTAAAACATGTGATTTGACTCAGCCATCTATTGTAATTTCTACTAAAATGTGTTCTTATGCAATTTTCAGGAATATGTCCATATTCTTGATAGTAATGACAGCTATATCTAGTGTTATAGTCCCAATTGTAATGATGTCCATGGTTATTTCCTCTTGTTAGCTAATTAGGTGTCCACATAGGCTTTGATCTACACTCAAAAGCTCTATGTCCATATTTTTTGCAATTGTAGTAGTGACCTTCAAATCTTGGTGTTCTAATAGTTCTAGTCCTACAGTCATGTGCTTGATGTCCTTGCTTGTTGCACTTATGACAGTGACTCACATTCTTAGGTCTGTCATGCTGATGAGCATTCTTTCTCCTGCATATATTAGAGGTATGTCCTTTTTTACCATAGAAATGGCAAGTAGATTTAGTTTTCTTACCTTTGTTACTCCTTTCTTCTACAGTCTTGGATGACTCTCCTTGTTCAGTGCTGGTGTATCCTAGTCCTAAAGTATCATTGCTAGCCCTTGGTGATTTCAGTAGCTACTCAAAGTACTTGATGGCCTCATCAGGTTTATTGAAGCTTTCTGCAATCTCCTCTCTTTTTAGATCATTTTGCAGTTGTTCATTTCTTCAATGTAGAGATCTCAATGTTCTTGACATTCAGTTCATGATGTGTATTCATCATCTAACTTAGGGTGTCTAGTTGTATGTTTGAAATTCTTGCAAGGTCAATTGACTTTTCTTCCAATCCTTTGGCAAGGTTTCTCTTGTCTTCTTCTAGCATAGCCTAATCTTCAATGGCTCTTTTCTCTTGTTTAGTCACCTCACAAAGCATCATGGCTTGTGATTCTTGTTCAAGCTTGAGTGTTCCGATTTCTTTTGCTTGGGCTCTATTATTCTCCACTTGGTCTACGATTGCTGCATCAAACTCTTTGGAATCTCCATTTGCAAATAATTTTGAGGTGTCAATCTCCTTGTATTGTGTATCATTCTCAGCTATGGCAATCTCTCTTCTTCTTTTTAAGGATTTTCTTAGTTCCTCCATGGCTTCTTCCAAAGTGTGTAGAGCAAGTTGTATATCAATTGCCTGATTTTCTATGATCTTCCTAAGTTTGTAGACTTCCATTTTTAGATCTTTTCTCCAAGCTGTAAGACTCCTCTTTGTAAGAACTTGGCTCTGATACCAATTGTTCAAATTTAGAAGTGGGAAGATTTACTTTGAAGGGGGGGGTGAATCAAAAGTAACTTAACATTAACCTTTTCAAAACCTTTTAGATGATATCATTCACATGCATCTAATTAATCTATTAAGCATAAAAGTAAAGACATGCATGAAAATAGATAACACACAAATTTGGTAACCCAGAAACCCTCCAAAAATGAGAAGGTAAAAATGGGGTAGGGATGACACCCACAAAGTATCACTGCATCAATATGTAACTATAAGGTTACAAAGTTTGACCACTTCTAATGGTTTTCTCTATGAAAGACATGTCCTATTAAAGACTTTACACCCTATTAAAAGTGACCTAGTTAAAGGATTTACAAACATTCAATTGGAATGCTACCTTGTTAAAGGATTTAGCACCTTGTTTAAAGGATTACAACATGTCTATTAAACCAACCTATCATCATAGGATTTTAATTGCTGATGCTCGGCATATATAGGAATTTTGTTTCACTCAGCTCCTAAAGTAATTTTGTTTCACTCGGCATCTATACTCTGCTTAGCACCTATAGTGACTTGGCATCACTTATCACTCGGCACTTGAACTTTGCTCAACACTTGAAGTTCACTCAGAACCTATTGAATCTCTAGCTCAACATACACTATAGCTTGGCTTCTGTATTATACTTGGCATCATCTTGATAATTGGTTAATTGTGTTGACACTCAATTGTCAAAACAAATTTGAGACTAACAATTACTCAGCCAATATTGATTCTCATTCAACACTATATTTTCTTGTCTTGCACTAAAACTCATTTAACACTAGCATCACTCAACATTCCATAATCTTTTACTCTTTTTCTTGGTTAAAATTTACATTTTTGATATAAAAAATCACTTTGTCTTATCAAAGTCTACCTAATCAAATGTCCATTGTAGCTTCCTTTATATAACTCAACCTTTCCTCTTAGGTGCTATTGTTATGAGCAGTCTCTCAAATCTTCTTCATCAATTAGATAGATATGGCATCTAGATCAGATAGAAACATATCTCATCAATAGATTTGACATCAAACAAAACAACAATTGTTCCAATTGTAATTTCCAACAAGAGTATTCAATATAGGATAAATCTATCGAGACAAACATGATGGAGCTATTTGTTTATGTTCATGATAGGCAAAAATTGTTTTTCCCTAAATGGATTTGAGGTCTAATTAGGGACTTCTGATGAATAAACTGAATTGTGTTTAAAATTTAAATCTATATAGTTTTAACTATAAATATATACATATTAAACAAGTATGACATATTTAAATTGTGAATATATAAATTTAATCATGTTCCACACAATGAAAAAGTTTGATCTGACAATTTAATTATAAATAACTAAGATTTTAGGTACAAATATATGCACATAATGAATAAATTGGATTGAATATCAAGTGTCATATATATCAAATAAACAATAATCATGTACATATATCAAAAAATTACATATATGCAAAGTCAACTATGTCAATGTACAATACATTTGTTGAATAATTACAATTTAATTAGTAATTTAATGACCACAATTAGATTTATATATGTCTCTATAAAAGTCTATTATTATGTTAAATTGTCAATATCTATGACTGTATTAGGTCATCAAAATTCAACCCCTTCATACCAGTATATGACTCAATATGTGTCTACACAATGACAATTGAAATGCAAAATCATATATCTTATCTAAAAATAATATCACAATAACTAAATATTGAATTGCAATTTTTTGGTAGTTGAATTGTTGATTACCTTATCTCTATACTAGACAAAAAATTGTATTGAATAAAAAACAAATGTGTATTGGAGCTTGAACTAGATCTCTTGTACTTGTAGGAGTCATATCTTGTATTGAATCAGTTATGAGCTTTTTCTACATGGTAATATACAAAAGATGTTATAGTCAAGAAATAGTAAACAAAAAAAGGAATGGAATAAGTCTAAATGCCTACCAGAGCCTTAGTTGGATCTCCTATGCTGCTAGGAGGCACAACCAGTGATGTATTGAAGTTCTAATATTTTCTTGTATGGTAAGTGATTAAAAATGTTAGTGTTGTAAATGGAGGTATTAGGGATTTCTAACAAACACAAAAAAAATCTAGAATGAGATCACAAGAGGGTTTCAACTAAGAAGACATGCATACCTCTAATCTCTATTGTGTTGGACCTCTTATATGATGATCGAGACTCCTAACAAAATGGAATGTTAAAGGATCTCTAGGAGGTTGTGAATGGAGTTATGATAGGTAAAAGGAAATTAACGCAAGTTAATTACTCAAAGTTGTTGAAAATCACTAAAACCTTGCAAATTCATGTACTCATTTATGAATGCATATGTTCAACATGTATATAGAAGAAATGCATACCATAACTTCGGGTGGCTCTCTATACTCTTATGAGGCATCATCATTGATGAGATAGTTATGACCATTTCTTGTATGAAAATTTATATAACATACTGATAGAATGCAATTAAAATTAAATGTGATAATGTTACCTCTTTCCCCTTTTGAACATCATTTGTGTCTAGTGCATTCATTAATTCTATGAAATCCAATTATTTAGCATGCATACAATAAATAAGTTAGGTATATTCATCAATACTGACTACCTGTACATGTTCATTCATGATACATTTTAAAATATAAACTTAACTTTTACTTAATGCCTTTTTACATTTGAGTGTGCTCAGTGATTTCGATCTCTTTCCAAATAACCTCATGCTAGGTGGGATACCCTAATAGAAACAAAATTAACATAAGAGAAATGAATATGATACAATGTGAATTGAATTAAAATTGTAAATAAGAGGTGTGCAAAATATGATACCACAAAGCTCTCTAAGTCAAGTCAATGACAGAAAGTATGACATCCTCAAGATCAGAAATTTGAATCCCCAAAAAACACTACAAAGCACCAAATAAATATGCATATACATTAAGAAATGATATTTTGAAACCAATGAATTATTATATTCTTATGAATATTTATAAAACTTTAGCTCGGGTGCTAGAGCTCCCCTTGTGTGTCTAGTCAAATGAACATTGTGTGGTGTGCTCCTACCACCTCTTGCTCCCTATATTGCATATTATTCATGTATCCATCTAGAATATTGTATAAATAAAAATTTATTTTCTTTTATGATATTTAGGTGATTAATTAATAACAAGTCAAAACTCAAATAAGAAAATGTGCACATCTCCTCCTAGAAAACACCATTATTTTGAAATCATCTCCAAGGGCCACATCCTCGGTATAGGAAACATAGATCAATCTCTCTACTAGCCAGAGTTAGAGAAGCATTGTTCCAACCCTCAACAAAAGTAGTAGTTGTAGAAGCATAGTGCCTTATAGTTTTGCAATATAAATTAGCATCCCCCTTCTTCAATTTATGCCAAACCTTTGAATCCTTCTAATGATGGCAAAAGCCAAGTTCTATTTTCTTCAAATCACCACCTATATTCATAGAGCTACAATGATGTGGATACTAGTTCTTAGTGATGCACAAAAGAAAAGTAACCACTAATAGAACCTTGTAAGAGACCTAGAAAACATGTTATTATTGTTTAAATCTTGTAGCCTTGATGAACGTATGACATCGCAGACAAACAAACAAACAACAAAACTCACTCAAGGAAGTAATGTGTCACATCCATCCACTTTACTAATAATATGATCCTATCAAAGAAGGGACTTCATGTCTATCATTTAAATTATCCTCTCCTTCCCATATGATTTTTTCCTTAATATTAACTTCAATGTTAGAAAGACCATCGACCACACAAGTGATTTCACTATAAAGAATGCAATATAACCTCTCTCTTTTTTTGAATAATATTTCTTACTTCTATAGTATGATTTCTTGTCTAATAAGCATCACATTCACGTGGCCAGCCTTAAACATCACACATTAAGGAAGAAATTAAGCTTGGTAAAATAAGTCAACTTTAACTATTTAATATTTTTAACCTAGGAATTAAGCGTGAGTCTGAGATGTTTAAACTGTCCTCATTCGCGTTCTCCTTCAAGACATTTGATAATATTATTTAAATCACCCTCTATCCACACATTTCTACAATGGATGCATCTTAAAATTGCAAAGTGCCATGGCTTGTGCAAAGTGATATTAGATATTTCATGACGGTGCTCTACACTTGTGAGCTGCATTTCTTTGGTAGATTTTGAAGTTTGTTTCAACACGTCCATTTTGTACAATGGCTGTAACCGTTTCATTCCATTCTTTGACATGACATCTCTTTGCGGAATTTTGTCATATATTTCAGCTGATCAAGCGTCAATGATGTGACATCTGACGGGAATGAACATATTGCAAGGGCGCTGGAAAGGATTTGGTTAACATGCTAAGACTTTGCAGCGAGTCCATTTCTGCAAATCTAGAAATCGTTGAATCCATTAAGGAGACATGGCTTTGAATCTTTTTCTCCAGTGGTTCATGCATTTTGCATTGCATTACATGTCTTCTCTTTCGTACGCGTGGGAAAGATGGTTGAGAAGGTGATGAACTCTCGCTTTACCTTCAGATTTACTAGAAAGTTTCTAAAGTGGCTTCAACAAATCTATTCCTTTATTATTACAAATTGAAATTGGGTGCATTGTTTATGATTCGACATTTTATATGCATGCAGAGTAATTTTTGCCAAACAACACGAGTGTGAAGTTTTAATTGATTTCTTACAAAAGGATTTCCAATGATAGAATTTGACAAAACCATTTGCCAATATGCTTTAATTGTGGCACATAATCTTCTTCAAGGCTCCCACTAGGACGCAGTCAGGGGGATGATGTAAAAATTGTGGACTTCAGTTTTTCAACCGTCGACTACATTTTCTTTTATATTTATAATCTCGCTTTGACACATCTATTTTGTGCATAGGACTGCGGTTATATTGCAACATATGTGACCATATTCTTTGGAGACATTGTGTGAAGCTTGTCTGTTGCCTTGTGGGCAACAATTGTACTATGAAATTGTGTCTTGCTGTCAAACCTTTTCAACTTCTGTCCATGCCCTCAACTATGTTTTATGCTTCCATTTTGCACAAGTGGAAGGGAGTTTGTGGCACGAGTATGAGGAGGCTAAGATTTAGAGGGTAGTTACCTAGCCTTTGTCAAGTTTTCTCCTTGAATTTTTTAAAGCTTCTTGGGGTTAAATTTTTAATTCCTTTCCATTATCTGTGTCCCTTGCGATGACATGTTTGGAAACTTTTTTGTGACCACTGATATCTTGAAGAGCTTGTTTTAAATAACAAGCATCATTTGTTTCGAGCTTTTTTATGACTAATTTAGTATATTTTGAGCAGTTGTTTCTGAAATTGATTGTATTAGAATTCTTTTCATCAATATTTTTGGATCAAATTCTGTAATCCATCATCAAGATCAAACAGAGAAAGCAGAAGGATAAAATTAAATGTGTTACACACAAAAACTAATTTAGTATATTTAGTATAGCTTATTTCAGATGCATAGCTAGTTTTGGCACTTTCTCATAGTGTAAATTCTACTTTCTATATGAACAACATTGTTTCAAAGGAGTGCAAGTTGGTAGATTATATAACTTTGAATTTGTCAGACTTTGTTACATTGATAAGCTTTGACCATGCCTGATAATGACGTGAGTCTTAATGAGTTTAGATTATTTACATGAACCTCTTTTATGACATATAATCATCAACTTCTCTCTTTTTTTTGGAATGTATGATGGTTTGGTGGAATGATTAAATGGTAGTGTCTTTGTTTCACTTATCGTCCACTATGTCTTCCACATGTTTAAATGGGAATTTATTCATTAGAATGATAGTAATTAGTAAGGATGTGTTTAAAATATCTATATGATATATTTAGATATATATACATGGATACTTAATGAGCATCATTATTATTAGTGATATTGAAGGTAGATATAAGTGATCATGTCATATTGTTTCATTACTCTATTCAATTTTTCGTAGTTAGTCTTTCTCGATAAGGAGCAAAGTATCTTTCATATCTCCGTTCTTTAATGTTCTTGAGTAAGTGGTGGAGCTCATGTCAACTTGGTCATTATGTTTAGAACATCTTAGTATTTTGGTAACTTATTTATGGTCTTTTGACATATTAGGTTCATAAATCTTAATTAAATGTTATTTTAAAATTTATAACTCGTCATTTTTATTTTCTTCATAAATGTATATATGTTTCTTTAAAATTAATGAAGAATAAAATTATTAACTGGTCCTTGACTCTTGCAAAATTTTCCACATTTTATGGAGATTACTAATGTGTAACTTTTTTGTGTGTAGTTTTTACGTATGATATCAAAGCTCTAAGTTCCACTCTAGGGTCTTGAGTTTACTATGCTTAGTCGTGACCCTAGCTAGGTTGTACAAACTATAAGTCAACTAAGCTTAGTCTATGTATGTATGTGTTGTTAGGATTAATGAGACAAAAATAACAATTACATACAAATATATCCAATATCAAAAAATAATAAATCGCACAAAAGAGAATACAAGACACAAATAATTAACATAGTTCACCCAATCTCTGGGCTACATCCACCAAACATTGAGTCCAATATTATTATTATCTAGTGATTGTAACCTAATTACAATCTCTTATCCCTTACAACTCAATACCATCACAAGAAGTTAAAAACTCATCAAACATAACAAAAAATCTCTAACCCTGAGCCTTTTTTTATACATGCTTTTTCCACTTACAATATTAGGACTAGAACAAGC
Source organism: Cupressus sempervirens (assembly GCA_028749045.1). Taxonomy (NCBI): domain Eukaryota; kingdom Viridiplantae; phylum Streptophyta; class Pinopsida; order Cupressales; family Cupressaceae; genus Cupressus; species Cupressus sempervirens. Next base: position 11,191,890 of record CM053785.1, on the reverse strand, counting down.
TAGCCAACAAAAAAATATAACTCTCGGTGCATTTCACAATGGTAAATTTATTTTTGGCTTTGAGGATATTGCCTCTTGACCTTGCCTTGTATTATGATAGGGAGCGCACCTTGGGACGCTAACCCCAGGACCCCGCAAGAAGAGTTGCACTAGGATCTCATAAGGGGCATTGCACCTTGACCTCTAGTGCTTGGGGGCACTACTCACAAACTCCCATAGTAAAATTTGGGGGGAAACCACATCAAATAAAGTGGGGAAAAATTAACCTCCAAGTTAAATTAGGCTCCACATGACAACAATCTCCAACTTGGAGACTGATCATAGCATTGTTAAACCTATAGCTCCCACTAGAATGTAAAACCACCTCAAACTTTATTGTTCTTTTATCCTATTCAGTCTAGAAGACCAACCAAAGGTGAAGAGGAGTTCAACTTCTCCCTTGATGCCACATTTATAAACATATATGTTGGATTATCATCTATATGTATCTTCTCCAACTTAACTGTTCATCATCCAAAATTGACTGAATGAAATGGTGCTGCAACTATATGTGTTTTGTCTTTGAATGTAGAGTATAATTCTTCACAAGATGAATGACACTCTAGCTATCTATAAACAAATAAGCATCCCTCTATGAGTGTCCCAATTCTTTCATGAAGTACTAAGCCATATCATCATCTTGGATGCCTTAATTAGTAGTAACATACTCTGCCTCTACAGTGGGTAAAGCATTTACCTTTTATAATGGAGAAATCCAACTCACTATTATCCCACCAACAATAAATAGGTAATCTATAGTACTTCACCTAGTATCAAGATCTTCCAAATATGAGTCAACATAGTTGTGTAAATCACTAGTAGAGCCTCCAAAATGTAAACACTTACTAGATGTTCCTCTCAAATATCTGAGAATCCATTTGACTATATTCCAATGCTCAATCCCTAGATAACTCATATACCTACTAATAACTCCCACTACATATACAATAACTAGCCTAGTACATACCATAACATAGATTAAACTTTCCATGGTTAGCATAAGGTACCTTACACATTTTAACCTCCTCTTCTTGTGTCTTTGGCCACACCTCCTTAGTCAATTTCAAATGATCAGGCAAAGGTGTGCTAATAGCTTTGACATTCTCTATAGAGAAACATTGCAACACCTTCTCAATATAATCAGCTTGAGATAATATCAATTTTCTCTTCTTCCTATCTCTACAAATTTTCATACCAAAGATTTTTTTCACTACCCCTAAATCCTTCATAGAAAATGAATGTGCCAACTATTATTTTAATCCCTTAATGTGATCCATTTTAGACCCATCTAAAAGCATATCATCAGCATATAAACATAAAATAATGTAGATTTGAGTACCCAGCCTCTTAAAATAAACACAATGATTCGAATAACACCTAGTGTATCCACGCTCATGCATAAAACTATTAAATTTAAGATACCATTGCCAAGGTACTTGCTTCAAGCCATATAAACTTTTCTTCAAACTACACACTAAGTTCTCCTTACCTTTGACCTCAAATCCCCATGGTTGTTCCATATAGATTTCTTCATCCAAATCACCATTAAGAAAAGTTTTTTTAACATCAGTCTTCTTCAAGTGCAAATCTTCAATAGCCACAATAGTTAAAATAGTACAAATAGAAGTCATTTTAACAACATGATAAAATATATTATCAAAATCAAATCTCTTGTTCTATGAAAATACTTTTAAAACTAACTTAGTTTTAAATATTTTCTTACCTCCATCCTCTTCTTTCAATTTGTAAACCCATTTACTTTGTAAAGCCCTTTTACCTGTAGGTAACTTACATAAATCCCAAGTCTAATTTTTTAGGAATGAGCCCATTTCTTCTGTCATTACAGACTTCCACTAAATCTTTATTTCTACCTACAAAACTTCCTCATAACATTCAAGTTCACCATCATCTATTTATAAAATAGAATAGGGAGAGGGAGAAAATATTTGTGGAAGTATGCTCAGCCTTGTTGACAATCTAACATTCACTAGGGTGTGTGGTATTTGTTGGTGTGGCCATTGTGGAGAATGAAGGACTACTAGAACATCATCTTTTGGAGTATCATCTAGCACTACAAAATAATTTTCTTTCTTCTCAAGCTGCTGCAATAGATCTTTGTACAACACTTTCTCATTGAATATGACATCTCTGCTTCTTACAATTTTAAGATTTTAAAAATTCCAATGCCCATTACCAAATCCATCAATGTCATATCCAAAAAAATTGCATTTCTTTGACTTGGCTTCTACCTTGGTTCTATTTTCAAAATCTATATGTCAAAATGCTTCACAACAAAAGGTTCTAAGAAAATAATTACTCACATTCCTACTAGTCCATGCTTCCTCTGGAATACCATGGTCCAAAGGAGTAGAGGGACCTCTATTGATCAAATATACAAGTATATTGATAGCCTCAACCCACATGTTTATGGTCATCCCAATATGCAACTTCATGCTCCTTGCACTCTCCATTATTGTCTTGTTCATGCGTTCAACCACTCCATTTGCTTGTGGAGTCCTTGGAACATTTTTCTTCTTACGAATACAATTAGTGGGACAATAATCCTCAAATTCATTGTTGCAATACTCATCACCATTATCATATCTAATATATTTTGGTCTTTTACCAATCTCATTTTTAATCAAACTTTTTTCATTTCTTAAAAGTTATAAATACATTAGATTGTTATCTAAGGAAATGAACTTAAACTTTTCAAGTTTCATTATCAATGAATGTAACATAATAATGAGAGCCACAAAGTGAAGATACATGAGTTGATCCCCATACATCTGTTATTTCTCATTTTTCTTTACTTTCCAACTCTTCACAAAATCAACTCTCTTTTATTTTTCATAAACACAACTTTCACATAAATTCATATGAACACAATTCAGACCTAGTAAAAAATTCGTTTAATGAAGTAATTTCATACATTTCTCACTCATGTGCCCAAATTTTTTGTGCCATGGTGTTCTATTAGAATCTGTAATATCTATGTGTTCTCCCTACTCAACTACAACAACTATTCTTGAACATTCATCTTTCACTAAAATAATTAAAACAGAAGTAATAGTATAATATGTATAAAGATATAAGGTTCCTACCTTCACACCTTTCTCTACTACTAAGGAACCTTTTGAAAACTTTCAAATTTTATCATTAAAAGTAACTATGCAACTCTCATCACCCAGTTGCCTTGTTGAAATTAAATTTCTACTCATCCTTGGAACATGCCTTACCTCTTGTAGTAGCCAATGATTCTCATTCTACAACTTAATCTTAAATCTTTCATTTCCAACAATCTGATAGGGTTCATTATCCCCCAAATAAACAAGCCCAAAATCCTCTTGGACATAATCAAGAAAATAACCTCTATGGGGAGTAGCATGAAATAAAGACCCTAAATCTAAAACCCATTAATCATCAACAATTTCTAAAGAAAGAAGCAAAGCATCCTCTTTGGATTTTATTACTTACCACATTTACCTCCTTATTTGCTTCTTGTTTGTCTCCTTCACCATTCTTTTGAGTTTGTTAGTGAACAGATTGTCCTTTGAAGAAATACATGCAAATCTGACCCTAAATACCCAAATGAAAGGACAAACTAACACCAATAGTTGGATAGGTTATCATGGGATTGATAACCTTCCTCTGAATTTTATCGGGTATAGCTCCCCATACAAGATATTCAATGAATTAAATGTGGGTGTTTTTACCACAAAGCACAAAAGGATATCAAGCATCTACCTATAAATACAATGTAGATGCAAAAACTTATACTACTGCATAAAGGGAGAATAAAGAATAGTAGATGACACAAAGTTCATTTTATGTACGCTACATTGTGCAATGAGAACAAAACTGTATCTTTCACCTTCTTGAGAGAATTAAAAATCAGAGCCTCTAAAGATATTTTGAAAAGATAATGTAACAAAGAAACAATGATATCGAAATGTAATTAGAGAAAACTCAAAATGAGGCTAAATTCATTACCAGTGGAAGGAAAGTACACCATAATCAAAGTTCTGATATAATTAACCTTCAGTCTCCCTTCCCTGACTATAAAAGATTATGAAATGTCTTCTACTTATTACGAACAAACCACTATTTCAAAAAAAGACAGAAACTTCTTTCACAAGATTACATCAACTATCAAAAATCCTGCCTCTATCTCAACTACAAAGTTCTGAAAAAGAGAAAAAGAGAAATAAAGCCCATGCTACGCCTCTCGCAGCCTTTCAAGAAAAATGAAAATGGTTTGCTAAATCTCCTTCCTTTTTGGAACGCAAAGTCTCTGGTCTGGAAGAAGAAAGCCAAAAATTGGAACCCCCTTCCTTGCTGCTGCTGGTTTATTTATCTCTTCACTTCCTATAGCTTTTCAGTTTCATAACTGAATCTTGAAAAACTTTCGACTTTCCTCGTTTTCCAATGACTTTTTTCCTTATTATAACATTGCCTCCGAATTAAAATATTTAGTTATGACTTTATAATAAAGCAGGACATAAGTTGTGGTTATTCACAACTTGGTAGTACCAAGAGGGTGTGCTCTATTCTTAATAAATCACTGAATATCTTTAATCTTTTCCCATTAATTTTGATTTAAGGATGATTTCATTATTCTTACAGAATTGAGAGTGAGTGAATTGTGTGAGAATTATATATTAATTTGCATAATTATTATGCACAATTTGTAGCGACCTATGCAAATATTCTTTCATCTGCACCTGTTATGACGGAAGCCCCATTATCCTGAAAATCAAAATTTAAAAGCCTGAGGAGATTCCAAAGTTCTCTCTTGAGTTTCCTTATCAAACCTTTCAAGCATCTCATGTGTAGTCTCTAGCACATCTTCGCGCTGAATACTTTGGAATTGCAATGGATAAGTGACACTCCCCATAGTTGAAATCATCATGCACAAGGATCAAGTCTTCATCACCCTGTCCAAATTCACAGATAGTATCATAACCAACAATACCAAGGTCTAGATCCCTTAAGAGGAGCTTTCGAACAATGTCATTAGGTCGTTGGAACCACACTTCTAAGTTTGGAAGTTGAGGAATACGTGCTATATACTGTTGAGGATTAACCTGCCGCACAACCAATTGACAATCCTTCCAATGAAATTTGCCTCACCTCCATTCGAGCATAGCCTTAGCGCAAGCATTTCACATACACAACTTTGGATTTTTGTTATCATGGGAACAATTATAAATGTAAACATCATTTTTTTCCAGATTAAGTTTCAAATGATATCTTTGAATGTATATGAACTATGAGCCCGTGAGTCTTTTCTTGCCATTTGGTTGGTGCTTAACCGGTCATAAAGCACGAAGGCTTTGTTTGGCCGTATGGTTATGGTGAACATAACATGTCACCTCTTATTTTGGCGACTCCCTCAAACTGCCACAGGCCCCGCGGGTCTGTGATCTTCTTCGCCTTCTTGTCGATAGGAGATGGCATTGAGTTAGCTCGAATACCATACACCAGTCTCGAGATGAGTATTTTGCAATTGAAATTTGTTTTAGACGTATCCAAGCAAGTGCATGCGGGATATTTTTAAAACCGAACTGTTATATGGCATGATGACTGTCTAAATTCTTGAACATTCCCCATACATCTGCTCTCAATCTCCATCTAATCCGTGCCATTTCTTGCTACTAAATTAGTGGCGATGTCATCATCAAATATATCCTTGATCAGAGGAAGAGTCGGAGGAAGCCGTGCCTATACTTGACCTTGAAATATTCGGTGCCTCAAAATATTCTCTGTGCAAATGTTTATTTTCACTAAAGAGTCCGTGGGATGAGCATTTTTGGACATAAATTACCACTGTATGTGTGATATTACTCAGTCTATACCACTGGCACAATGGAATGATGATATTAGTTCTCTTCCACCATTGCTGATTCTTCGAATTTTCTACTTTTGTCCCCTACCCAATATCATTTCAAGCATTCTTAAGAAACTGCTACCTTCAAAACTGGGAGTCCATGATAGTATCAGCTTCACTATTGGAATTAAGGTCTCTATAATGGCATCAGGTTCATGAAGTAATGAATTGAGGATGTATCTTAAACATAACATTAAACAACTTGATGGGAATGTGGATGGGTGTTTTATATTTATGACCTCCTATATCAAAAGTATTTGAGACCAAGTTGATTGCAGTGACGAAGGAAAAGAACTGAGGTGCCACACTTCGATGTATCCGGCATTAGTGCTTGAACTTGATGAGAGAGTCTACCATTATGTTTGTTAGTACAACTTGAATTGAATCTGAAACATGCATCCCGATCAAATCACGAGCTCTTGTGCAATTTAAGGTGTGAACCCAGATTTCTTGACTGATCATTTGTAACCTTGGAACAAAAATTTACCAAACTTGATCCTTTGATTCTGAATTTCAAACATTGGACTCTAGATTTTGAAAATTGAATTTGCATTTTGAAATAACCTTCAAAACTTTTCTGACTTTCAACCATGTGCATCTCGAACCATGAATGTGACATTTTCCTTGAACTGAACCTGCATGAGAAGATTGCACCATTCTGGTAGCTATTATGTTATGACACCTTGAAACAATGAGCTTGTAGAATCATTTGAGCTGACGAAGTCTGAGCCTGAAATATGAATTGAGACAGAGTTCTGAACTAACCAATATGTATTTGGACTACCTCGAACCACTGAAAAGAACCTTGAAGGTTTTCTATGATGGTATTTCACTTTTTGGCTAAGGAGCATCTCAAAACTAAGATCTCTAAATTTTTGCACTGAACCATTGGATCTGGCAATTTGAGCCTGGACCTAAATCTCCATGAATTAACCCTTCTGCATTTTGAACCCATTTGAACTACTTTGAACCACTCTGAACTACTTCGAACTTCAGTTCGAAGTGGTTCAAACTCTACACTTGAAGTTTTAAAATCGTGTCCATATCAGGTGCTAACAAGGGCTCTAACTACAGGACTGATTTTGATACAAAATTAGAGAACTCCAGCAATCTCTGGGAAAGAGTAGTGCCTTATCCATTGGGTAGATAGAGTCAGCAAGAAAAGAAGATCGGGAGCTACATGTAGAGAGGGTAGAGGGGAGTAGGGAAAAATCAGCAAACCAAAACCAACAACACACACCTACACTACCAGCAAGCACGAGGCTTGCACATTATTCAGACTACACTACGCACAAAAGAAAATGTATTTACAATATCTACAAAGGTAGGAAAAGAACCTACCATAAAGACCGGAAGAAAGAAGAAGTTAAGTGAATCTATTTACCAGTTGAGAGAAATAAGAGCCTTTTTGAATCAGCAAAGCATACCTCAATGAAATAGCTCCAAACCATTGCTCGGTGATGACTCCTTCAATGTCAAACTTCAGACTGATAGCGTACATGCATATGCTGATCCAGCATTCTTTTCTGAACAGCCACAACCCATCATAGTACTCATCATCACTTAAGGATCGATCCTTCTCCTTGGCATGATTTGATTCCACCTTTGGCTGAAAAATATGAAATGAAAAAGCCTCACCAAAAGATAATGTGTAATCCTGAGAAATATTGTCATGCAGGTTCAACTCTTGTGCATGGCCATGATCAATTTTCAGCCATAATGATGCCTCCTTCAGCATAGGATCAGTCCTTATATATATATGTCTCCTTCACTTCTTTCAAGGAACCAACTGTCATCGATCATGCCATAAATCCCATCCCTCTCTCTTTTCAGAATGTTATCGCATATCTCAGCATTTCTTTTACACTCCAAATCAACGACATTATGCATAGATGAATGAGAAGGGAAGTTTTCAATAAATGCTTGATTTTGAAACTGATTTGAACAGGTACCTAAGGTATGGTCACGAGAATGATCCAGCTTAAGTGATGATAGAAACATACCTATGGTTTCTTCTTCTTCATAGATGGGATTTTCACGTGGTGCTTCAGCAGAGTTTTCAACTGGTTGGGGGCTATTGAACAGATTTTTATTATTTAAGTGTGAATCTTGAAACTGGAAAAGAGGATTTTCTTTAATAGCAGTATTCTCATCAAACCCCATCAGCATGAAAAGTGGATTAAGGTCACCCCAGACAATTTTACCCTCTTGATCTTCAGATTTCTTTTCACCTTTTGGATCATTGGTGCTAGGATTCTCATTTTCAACTTGAGTATTCTTGTTCTCCCATCTTACTTCATCATGGTGAAAAGAATTTTTAGAGTAAGATAAATTCTTATCAGCATATGTCACCTTACTATCAGCACAAGTTCCCAAAGGAGAATATGATATGGCTTCATTATCATATATGACAGATTCTTTAACTTGCTGATTACAATTTTCAGAATGCAAAGAATCATCAATATTCATTCTTTCAGTGTAACTAAACTCTTGAATACCATTCTGAAAATTTTTATCATCTGGACCATTTGAAATTAGATAACATTCCGTACCTGTGGATTTGGGAGATCTAGTCTCTAGGCTAAAGAAAGATTGTGGTGAATCCTTGTTACCTAAATTTACAAGCTCTTTAGCATTGCTTTGTTCCTCCTTATCATTTTCAAAATGGACGCAGCAGAATCCTGATATCTTTAAAGCACCATCTTTAGCCAACAAGGGTTTTTTAAAATCTCCATCATTAAAAACTATTAGATTCTGAAAATGAGCAACCTTGGGAGTAGGATTGGCTTCTTCTAGAATGCGCTTCTTTTTTGTAGCCTTTTCATCAATATACTGTCGTTGTCCACATAGGTATTCTTTTGTTGGGGGAGTCTTTATAGATTTCATACCACTGAGAATTAAGGCATCATCTAATCTAATTGCTTCTTTTTGCACATTTACCAAATTTTGCATTCCAAGACATTGTAACCAAAACTTGACTTCAACATCTATAGTAGCAATAAAGAAGCATACCTAATTTCTTTCATTCGGTTGGAGGGCTAGGAGAATTTTACCAACAATCTGATTAAATCTATCAATGAACTCCCTTACAAATTCATCATCTTTCATTTGAATTTGAAATAGATTTACCAATAATTGATGAGAATTAATTGTGGGCTGTAATATTTCAAGAAATCTCTATTCAAGATCATCTCAAGTTGTAAAACATCCATCTTGCAAATGCTGAAACCACTCTGTGGCTTTTCTCACGAGGCTTTGAACAAACAACCTGACAAACACATCTTCTTCTTGCACGCCAAGAATCTCGCATGCAACAATTACCACTTTGATGTGATCAGCCAGATCTTGTGTCCTATCTCCATGAAACTTGGGAAGGAATTCCCATGACCTTTTTGGTAAGGTTGAATACTGGGCCAAGGCAAATGGTTCGATTTGAGCCCCCTATGGTTGAGCTGCAACTGCTGCCATAACACAAACTAAAATCCCACAATCAAAGATTCAATGGGTTCAAAATGTAGAGTTGCCAATCTCATGTACACAGAGATAGTCACAAAACTGAGGAAATAAAGGTTAGGCAAAGATCTTTGTCTCATTCCCCAGAAGAGTCGCCAAAAATCTGTTAGTGAACAGATTGTCCTTTGAAGAAATACATGCAAATTTGACCCTGAAACCCAAATGAAAGGACAAACTAACACCAACAATTGGATAGGTTATCATGGGATTGATAACCTTCCTCTAAATTTTATTGGGTACAGCTCCTCGTACAAGATATTCAATGAATTAAATGTGGGTGCTTTTACTAGAAAGTACGAAAGGATATCAAACATCTACTTGTAAATACAATGTAGATGCGAAAACCTATACTATTACATAAAAAGAGAATAAAGAATAGCAGATGACACAAAGTTCATTTGTTGTATGTTGCATTGTGCAATGAGAACAAAACTGTATCTTTCACCTTCTTGAGAGAATTAGAAATCAGAGCCTCTAAAGATATTTTGAAAAGATAATGTAATGGAGAAACGGTGATATCAAAACGTAATTTAGAGAAAACTGAAAATGACACTATGTTCATTACCAGTGGAAGGAAAGTACACCATAATCAAAGTTCTGATATAATTAACCTTCAGTCTCCCTTCCCTGACTATAAAAGATTATGAAATATCTTCTACTCATTACGAACAAACCACTATTTCAAAAAAAGACAAAAATTTCTTTCACAAGATTACATCAACTATCAGAAATCTTGCCTCTATCTCAGCTACAAAGTTTTGAAAAAGAGAAAAAGAGAAATAAAGCCCATGCTCTGCCTCTCGCAGCCTCTCAAGGAAAATGAAAATGATTTGCTAAATCTCCTTCCCTTCTAGAATGCAAAGTCTTTGGTCTGGAAGAAGGAAGCCAAAAATTGGAACCCCCTTCCTTGCTGTTGCTGGTTTATTTATCTCTTCACTTCCTATGGCTTTTCAGTTTCATAACTGAATCTTGAAAAACTTTCCGACTTTCCCCCTTTTCAAATGAATTTTTGCCTTATTATAACATTGCCTCCGAATTAAAATATTTAGTTATGACTTTATAATAAAGCAAGCAATAAGTTGTGGTTATTCACAACTTGGTAGTGCCAACGGGGTGTGCTCTGTTCTTAATAAATCATTGAATATCTTTAATCTTTTCCCATTAATTTTGATTTAAGGATGATTTCATTATTCTCAAAGAATTGAGAGTGAGTGAATTGTGTGAGAATTATATATTAATTTGCATAATTATTATGCACAATTTGTAGCGACCTATGCAAATATTCTTTCATCTGCACCTGTTATGATGAAAGCCCCATTATCCTAAAAATCAAAATTTAAAAGCCTGAGGATATTCCAAAGTTCTCTCTTGAGTTTCCTTATTCAACCTTTCAAGCATCTCATGTGTAGTTTCTAGCACATCTTCGCACTGAATACTTTGGAATTGCAATGGATAAGTGACACTCCCCATAGTTGAAATCATCATGCACGAGGATCAAGTCTTCATCACCTTGTCCAAATTCACAGACAGTATCATAACCAACAATACCAAGGTCTAAATCCCCTAAGAGGAGCTTTCGAACAATGTCTTTAGGTCGTTGGAACCACACTTCTAAGTTTGGAAGTCCAGGAATATCTGCTATATACTGTCGAGGATTAACCTGCTGCACAACCAATTGACAATCCTTCCAATGAAATTCGCCTCACCTCCATTCGAGCATAGCCTTAGCGCAAGCATTTCACATACACAACTTTGGATTTTTGTTATCATGGGAACAATTATAAATGTAAACATCATTTTTGTCCAGATTAAGTTTCAAATGATATCTTTGAATGTATATGAATTGTGAGCCTGCGGGTCTTTTCTTGCCATTTGGTTGGTGCTCAACCGGTCATAAAGCACGAAGGCTTTGTTTGGGCGTATGGTTATGGTGAACATAACATGCCGCCTTTTATTTTGGTGACTCCCTCAAACTGCCACAGGCCCGGTGGGTCTGTGATCTTCTTCACCTTCTTGTCGACAGGAGATGGCATTGAGTTAGCTCGAATACCATACACCAGTCTCGAGATGAGTATTTTGCAATTGAAATCTATTTTAGACATATCCAGGCGAGTGCATGCGGGATATTTTTAAAACCAAACTATTATATGGCATGTCGACTGTCTAAATTCTTGAACATTCCCCATACATCTGCTCTCAATCTCCATCTAATCCGTGCCATTTCTTGCTGCTAAATTAGTGGCGATGTCATCATCAAATATATCCTTGATCAGAGGAAGAGTCAGAGGAAGCCATGCCTATACTTGACCTTGAAGTATTAGGTGCCTCAAAATATTCTCTGTGCAAATGTTTATTTTCGCTAAAGAGTCCGTGGGATGAGCATTTTTCGACATAAATTACCAATGTATGTGTGATATTACTCAGTCTATACCGCTGGCACAATGGAATGATGATATTAGTTCTCTTCCACAATTGCTGATTCTTCGAATTTTCTACTTTTGTCCCCTACCCAATATCATTTCAAGCATTCTTAAGAAACTGCTACCTTCAAAACTAGGAGTCCATAATAGTATCAGCTTCACTATTGGAATTAAGGTCTCTATAATGGCATCAGGTTCATGAAGTAATGAATTGAGGATGTATCTTAAACATAAAATTAAACAACCTGATGGGAATGTGGGTGGGTATTTTATATTTATGACCTCCTATATCAAAAGTATTTGAGACCAAGTTGATTGCAGTGAGGAAGGAAAAGAACTGAGGTGCCACGCTTTGATGTATCCTGCATTAGTGCTTGAACTTGATGAGAAAGTCTACCATTATGTTTTTTAGTACAACTTGAATTGAATTTGAAATATGCATCCCGATCAAATCACGAGTTCTTGTGCAATTTAAGTTGTGAACCCAGATTTCTTGACTGATCATTTGTAACCTTGGAACAAAAATTTACCAAACTTGATCCTTTGATTCTGAATTTCAAACATTGGACTCTAGATTTTGAAAATTGAATTTTCATTTTGAAATAAATTTCAAAAAATTTCTGACTTTCAACCGTGTGCATCTCAAACCATGAATGTGACATTTTCCTTGAACTGAACCTGCATGAGAAGATTGAACCATTTTGATAGCTATTCTGTTATGCCACCTTGAAACAATGAGCTTGTAGAATCATTTGAGCTGAAAAAGTCTAAGCCTGAAATATGAATTGAGATAGAGTTCTGAACCTCTCTGAACTAACCAATATGTATTTGGAACTACCTCAAACCACTGAAAAGAACCTTGAAGGTTTTCTATGATGGTATTTCACTTTTTGGTTGAGGATCATCTTAAAACTAAGATCTCTAAATTTCTGCACTGAACCATTGAATATGGCAATTTGAGCCGGGACCTTAATCTCCATGAATTAACCCTTCTGCATTTTGAACCACTCTGAACTACTTCGAACTTCAATTCGAAGTGGTTCAAACTCTACACTTGAAGTTTTAAAATTGTGTCCATATCAAGTGCTAACAAAGTACAACAATCTTTTTTCTTGTGCTCTGGTTTCCCATAATACCAACAATCTCTTGGTTGTATGAATTGAGATCTCTTTCCCTTTGATTTTCCTCTTGATTTTCTATGATTTCTAGAATTGTTTATTCTATCAGTCATTCTTCCTCTACTTTGTGCATTCAAAGCACTTTCTAATATAGATCCACCTGAGTTTATCTTACTTGTTTCCTCACTTAGAATAACACCAATCACATTATAAAATTTTAGGGTATTAGATCTAGAAACAAATTACTTAGTCATTACCAAGTCATTATGGCTTTCAGGAAAAGAACACAAAATCAAGAGATCCCTTGTACCTTCATCAAAATGAACATTTACAGAAGGTAATTAACTAGTAGCCATATTAAACTCATTTAAATGATCAGTAATAGATCCACCTTCTATCATCTTCATATTAAATAAATGGTTCATGAGAAATACCTTGTTTGAAGTAGAGGGTTTTTCATAGAACCTTGCTAGGGTTTGCATTAACTCTTCATTTATCTTCACTTTTGTAATATAAAATACATCAATTGTGCCAAACATAAATGAATACTTCCAAGTGCCTTTATGTCCTTAATATCTTAGCCCTCATTTGTCATAGCTATCAATTTCTTGGGTTTCCCTATAATAGCCAACATAAATCCTTCTGATAAAGATAGTCCTCCATTTGCATTTTTCATGACTAAAAGTTTTGTCCATTTAACTTTTCAACCTTTATCTTAGCCTCTTCTTTCATTTCTCCCACTCAACTATGAGACTCTCACTGAATAGTGAGACCTTTTTATAGAGGATAACTTAAACAACCTTGCTCTAATAGCACTTGTTAGGATTAATGAGAAATTAACAAAATTACATGTAAATATAACCAATATCATAATTTAATAAATCACATAAAAGAGAACACAAGACACAAAGATTTAATGTGGTTCACCCAATCTCTATGCTATGTCCACTAAATTGTGAGTCCAATATTCTTATTATCCAATTATTACAACTGATTACAATCTTTAATCCCTTACAACTCAATATCACAGTAAGAAGCTACAATCTCATCAAACATAATAAAAAATACCTAACCATAAGCCTTTTTATGCAAGCTTTTATTGCTTACAAAATTTGTGCTAGAATAAGCTGACCAATAGAAAAATATAACTCTTGTTGTCTTTTACAATAGTAAATTCATTTTTGGCTTCAGAGGCACTACCCCTTGACTGTGCCCTATATTGTGACAGGGAGGACAGTTGGGGCCGCTGACTTCGGGACCCTGCAAGGGGTGCTATCCTAGGAATCTGCAAGGGGCATTGCCCGTTGACCCCTAGAGCTTGGGGGCATTGCCCCAAAAACCCTGTAGTAAAATCTTGGGGGGGAACTGCAGTGAATGAAGTGGGGAAATGTTAACCTCCAAGTTTGATTAGGCTCCACATCACAACATGTGTTATTTTTTGGGTTAATTGTTGAGTCTCACTACTATGATTACTTCTAACATGAAAGAATAGGATGCTCTTTGTTCAAATGATAGAAGTCAAATAGTCAAATCAAACCTTACTCCTTGTGTATTTCATGCTTTTAGGTTGACCTTGCTTCTTTTTTAAAAAATGTTCAAAACAAAAATATTTCTGAAATGATTGGTAAATTGAGTACCTCATATTGGTATGATTGCATTTTGACAAAATATTTGTGATTGCATAGTATGCATATTGTTTTTATTATTCTTAAAAGTTAAGTACTTGTCTCTCTACATGTGGGAATCAAGAAAGATGTGAACTTTTATTACTTATTGAGGTCTAGTTAATTGAAGGTTGAATTTTGCACTAGGTTTGGAGTTCCCACAAACTTTTAGACTTGGGTTGTGATAACAATGAAATTATGTCTTATATTATGCAAGTGACACATGTTACATATATGGTGCAAGAAATTTGATAGTAGATTCATGGGATTCTTGGAAGAACCTAGTATGATATGTAGGAAAAACAAAGGATCTTTTGTAAAAAGTAATGCATGTTTTATTTTGCATTCAAGAATGCATGAGATTGGGACAAGAAAAAGATATGATTATAAAGTTTATTTGTATATGATGTATGTTTTCATGAAGTTTGGTCATATTCTTTAGTACACCGTGACACTATAAGATGTTGTATACAATCTACTCCCTCTTGGTTATTAGTAAGATTCATTTTGTCTTATGTGAATTGGATTTCAATTGATTATATTATTTTTAAGTTTTTGTGAGCCTTGAATTCATGAAGGGCAAGCTTGAAAAAATCATAGTCCTTGTGACCACCTAGCCACTAAATTATTTTCGTGATCTATCTAAGTGTGAACCTTGTTTAGTAGTTTTTCTATTGATTTTGTTCTCCACCTTTTGGACTTGAAATTAAAAATTGATAAACCTTCAACTTTGAGAATTTGTATAATCTTGAGGTGGCTAGGGTATGCACGTTTGATATTGTTAGTCTTCTGGTATGAAATTATGTTTCTTATTATGTCCAATGTGGAACATTGATAGAATGTATAATGGAGTAGATTGTAAAGAACATACCATTCTTCCTCTTATATTTTCATCATTTTATTTACCGTGTTTGATATTTTAAAATCTTACCTTCTAGTGAGGGGTGTTGAATGTGGACAAGACAAAGAAAGGTAAAAGTGATACTTTCTTTTTTCACTCAATCTGTTAGTATAAATCTGCTACTAAAATGCTTTGGGAAAATCTATGTGCATATTTATTTTTGAATGTTATTTCCTATGTATCATATGTTAGAAATAGGAAATACTAAGAGGGGATGGGGGGGAGGGATGAGTTCTTATTTCACAAACTTTAGCCCAAAACTGGACAACTTTAACAACTTTATAATATGCATAAGAAAGTAAACTAACTATTGGTGCAAGAGCATATAGGTTATGTCTAAGAAGCCTAAGAAGAAAATAAGGGTATAAGATCTTGGATGATACATAGATCTAGTATTTAGGAATAAGAAGTCATGACTGAGTCATGAGTTTGTGTGAACCAAGAAACAATATGGTATGTTGCATTTGTTGTCAATTAGGTGAAAAAGTGCAAAAGTTGATTTAGAGGGCCAATTAAGAAAGGTAGGATAGGCAGACATGGGAATGGTAAAAATATGGCCTAAATGTCTTCCACGCATGTTTTGGATTCATATGGTATGGTCCTACCAAGTCTAAGTTGCTAAAATGCAAAAAATTGTCAATTTTGCAAAAATTGCATATTGACAATTTTGCAAAAAAAAAATGCAATTTTTGACAAGAAAAGTTGTAAATTTAGTTAATGGTTATTGGGATGTTAAAAATTCTTGGAATTTTGTTTATTTAGGTGTGGAATGGGTATATGAATCCCTCTGAATCATTTTGTATGGTTCAGAAGTTTTGGAGTTGTATGACATTCTACAACAGATCAACAAATCAATGACAGATTGGACGAGAATTTGATCATTTGGTTGTTATGTGATTGGAATCAAGAATTTTGTTTTCAATATAGTTTATAATTTTTTTTTACTAAGTTTTTGGTTTTAGTATAAGTTTAGTTCAATCCATTTTGTGTGCAAAATAAATGTTTTGGCAAATAGACCGCTTGTTGGTTTGCATTGGGTAGTCTGGACAAAATGATGTCTACCAAAATTCCTCATGGTTTATACCTAGAGGAATGCTATTATACATCCTATAGAGTATGTGGGAAAAATCATGGAGTCATTAATGAAGGGCCAAGCCAATTCCTTGGAATCCCTAGGCAAGACCATGACATATCTAGCTAGAAATTGAGCCAAGGAAAGAGTGAATCTTGCAAGGGAAAAGCCATTTGGATTGAATGGGTGTTATGACCTCGTAAAGAATTGTGTGGAGCCACTATATGTGGAAGGAAAAGTCTCCAAGATCACTAGGAAAGAAGAAAGAGTGGTTTTATTGTTGACTAGTCCAAAAGGCAACTAAACCCTAGCAAACCCTTAAAAATAGGTTTAGGACATCCAATAGAAGTTGGAGGTTTGAAACCTCTAGAATCTTGAGGGCCTTGGAAAATGATATTAGCATTTGAAGTTCTTTTGGAGACTTCTTGAGGAAATTTTTGCAAAAAACCAAAATTAGTTAGTTAGCAGGGCTAATTAAGGGCTAATAGTCCAAATGGGAGATTTTCAAGAGTTTCAAGGTATTATATAGGAAACTAATGAATGAAGTGTGGGAAATAGATGGAAAGGATTCTAAGACACCATAGGAAGAGCCTCCAACCCTTGTAAGAAAATTTGAACCAGTTAGGAGGCCAAAATGAAGTTTCAAGTTCATCAGAAAGCTTTAATAGATAGGTTAGGATATGGGAAAAGTTGTTCGTAGTGGAGTAGGGATTTCTTGTGTAGGAAGGGATATCTAGAAGTGTTTATCCATTAACTAAATTACCCTATCCTAGTCCTATAAATTATTCTATATAGTAAACATAACCATGCAATAAAGTAACTGATAACACCATATTTTGTTAACTAGGGAAACACTAGCCAAGGAAAAATCCTGGTCGGGATGGTACCCACAAAATGATTCACTAATCAAAAGTATAAAGATATTGACCCTATTAGGAATCTATTATATTTTTATAGTGACTCAATCCTTATTATATGATGTAGTCCTTGTTAGAAGCCTCAACCTTGTTATGAGTTGTTATTACAAATTTAAAATGTATGCAAGATGAACCCACTATCCAAGCATGCAATATATAATATTATTCTTCAAACTACTATGTTTAGGCCCAAATTGCGATGGCCACCCATTGCCCAAGCAATGACAGTACCACGAATTGGCTCTTGTCAGACATGCATCATATTTTTACTATCACAAATTGCAACAGCAAGGGCATCTGTCACAATTGTGATTGTCAAACTTATCATAACTTGGAAGAAGGTAAGGGAAAGAGTTCATTTTCACACCATCCCAATTGTGATAGTAGACCATCACAAATATGACAGCTTAAGCTTCTAGTTTATCATCACAATTGCGATGATTGTGTTGTATGGTTGACAACTATCAATAAAAATTAAGTGTCATCTTATCTAACTCATCATCTAATTCATCTTTTATAGCTATATAGACCATTTCATCATTATCACTACTATCAGAATATTTAGCCATAAAACAAGATTTCTTACATTTATCCTTGTAGTTCTTGTAGCTCTTGAATTCCTTCTTTCCTTTGAACTTATTGCTTTTCTTTTCATCTTTGTCTTTCCTATTTGGACACATTGCAACAATGTGACCAACTTCTTCACATGAAAAACTATAAGAATTTAGTATAGCTTTGATACCATGTAAGAATTTTCCTTAGGGAAAAATTCACCTAAGATCAAAAAACTCAAGCACAAGCACAATTGTAGACCAGGAAGAGTATGATTTGAATAACAATATGTATTCGATTCAATGTGTAGTATACTAGGAGTGCCTGTATATAAAGGCCTCTGGAATGCTTCTAGAATGCTTAAGAATCAACAACATGATAAGTCATACAACCAGGCACATGTCCACCAAATGTGGATTATCCTCCATTAAGCACAGGAATAAGTACAATGATGAGAGGATAAGCCTACAAAGGTGTAGCATGCAAAATAATGTTGTAGACACCATGTGCTAAATTAGGAGTGTGAATAACTATGTTGTCTACATGACAACTCAGTTAATTATGCAAACTCCAGTGTCGTAGACACCATGTGCTGAATTAGAGTTGCTTACTTCTGTGTTGTCCATATGACAACTCATAAAAGTATGCAAACTCCTAAGTGTCTCACCTCAGAAATAATAAAATAATGCATTAACCTAGGTAAACTTAAGTAAGTGTAAATAGTAAATACATATTTACACCAACACTCCCCTTAAGTGCAACTTAGGGGAATGCACTTAAGCTTACAAAAACTAGGATGAAATGCACAATGGGTCATGGATACTAGGCCATATTAGGTACCCATGTACATAATGAAATGCAATCTCTCATAAAGTGAAGAAAGAGGGAAAACCTGATGGGAAAAACTCTCCCCCAAAAAGAGAGATGAAAAAACAAGATGCATGGATGGATGGAGTAATCAAGACACACCATTACGACATACATCAAGTATATACAAAAGTGAAGAATGAGAAGAACAAAACCTCATAAGAGGAAAAATCCCCCCCATAAAACAGAAAAAGAAGAGAGACAAGGTAGTCCCCCCAATGAAGAGTGCCTATTATTGATAGCTACTCCAAGGAAGAAGCTGGTCCATGAGTGTTGAATAATGTCCCTCCCCTTTGGAAGAAACAATGGTAGAGGTACAGGTGAGATGATTTCCCTATGTGTAGAAAGAATCTTGATGATGAATGGTATCTCTAAAACCTGCTCAACTATCCTTATATCAATGTTGATGGTCGCTCCTTCTAACATTGCTAGAAATAATGAGTGCAGATTTGGCAAGGATGGATGTAGAACATGTCCCAAAGAACCAACTATTTCTTCAAATGATAAAGAGACCTCCTACAACTGCTATACATAAGGATCCATAATCACATCAATCTGTGAAGACTGATCATGTAGAGAATGGACATGAGGGATAGAGTGAACCCTCACAACAACTGGAGAAGGACCTTCTTCATCAAAGAGAAGATATAAATCATCAAAGATGTCTCCCAAATTTGCTATGTGTGACTCCATGAACAAACTAGAAATTTCTACTAAGAATTCATCCACTGATGCTAGAGCTGGAAGATGAGGTGTACCCTAGTGTGATGAAGTACATGAATCTATCACTATGGAAATGGATGAAGTATTCATCTCAACAAAGATAAGACAAATATCATCGATGATGTCTCCCACATCTTCAATGTGAGACTCCACAAATAGCTTTGCAATGTCTGGAAGGAAGTCATCCCATGACACTGAAGTAGGAAGACATGGTTTTTCCTATTGCACTGAATCCAAAGCATCTATGGCTAGGATTGGATTAGTAGAAGCAATAGGAGCATCTGGAGGTGTGATCTCATCTGGAGAGGATGCAACTGCAACTGGAGGTAAAAGATCTTTTGGGAATGGAGGAATGTGTGGATCTCCATACAACTCCCAAAGATGAATCAAAAAATCATATGGATTAGTTGACTTAATATCATAAAGTGAATCCATAAGCTCCATATCCATAAAGAGAAAGAGAGTACAACAAATGATAGAAACAGTGTCACTATCATATGAAAGTCCTTTTGCATATTGCAACACATTGTGCTAACTAAGATATGTAATAACCAATTGACTCCATTCTTGATAGTTGTCATGTCAATATAATTAAATCTTCATCTTCCATAATGTACTAATCAATGTACCCCCTAAAGATGCAAAACAAATCAAAGAAACTCCACATAATGTATGATTTGGCACTTTATAGGTAATGCAATTACAATGGGCAATTTAGGGCCTATTTCTGAAAGTAGTATTTTTGTCCATAGAACCTATAATATGATTGTAGATCTAGAAAGTAGACAAAAATTATTAACTTTCAAAAAAATGGAACTTAATTTGGAGTCCAGATGAGCTTGTACAGAGCATTTGAAGTGGCAAAAATTGGGATTTGTGAGTTACAGAAAAATTGAAGAACAGAGATCTCAAACCACCTACACCAATGTGTAAATCATTACATTCTACCCCAAAACAAAAAATTGCTCGCAAAAGGAGTCCATATGAGGGAGATATTGTTGTTTGAAAATCACATTTGATATTATTTTTCTTCAATCACTATCATCGTGCCTCCAAATATCAAATGGCTCTAGATTTTGCCTCAGATGTCCAATTTGGATGAAACAAAATCTAATTTGGGGATTTTTTTACCTTCTAAATGTGATGCAAACATTTGATTTGCACCAACAAACTTCAATCTTCACCTACAAAAAATATCTCCTATAGGCCTGATGGTCAATTTTTTCAAAAAAAATAATGCAAATTTGAAAAAAATTGTAGAGATGCAAATGAAGAAAAAATGCAAATCTAAAAATTAAATGTATAGATCTGAAATGATCATACCAATTTCGTAAATTGGGCCTTTGTGTTGTCGATTTGTAAAAAGAATGTTGGGTCAATTTTGACTATGGCCCAACATAGGTAAATTTATAGTCAATTCACCAAATTGACGTTTCACATGCAATAGCAAGGTTCGCTTTGGCTCCAAACACTCCCAATGATTGGGATACTCTAGATCTAAGTTGAGGTACTAAATCAAGAATGGTCTCGAATGATTATGTCAAGAGAAATTCCCCAAGCTTTGATACCATGCAAGAATTTGGTATAGCTCTGATACAATGTAAGAATTTTCCTTAGGGAAAAATTCACCCAAGATCAAATAACTCAAGCATAAGCACAACAATAGACCTAGAAGAGTATGATTAGAATAACAATATGTATTTGATTCAATGTGTAAGTATACTAGGAGTGCCTGTATACAAAGGCCTCTGGAATGCTTCTAGAATGCCTAGGAATCAACAATATGATAAGTCATACAAGGTGTGGATTATCCTCCATTAAGCATAGGAGTAAGTGCAATGATGAGAGGATAAGCCTACAAAGGTATAGAATGCAAAATAATGTTGTAGACACTATGTGCCAAATTAGGAGTGTGAATAATTGTGTTGTCTACATGACAACTTAGTTAATTATGCAAACTCCAGTGTTGTAGACACCGTGTGCTAAATTAGAATTGCTTATTTCTATGTTGTCAACATGACAACTCATAAAAGTATGCAAACTCCTAAGTGTCTCACCTAAGAAATAATAAAATAATGCATTAACCTAAGTAAATTTAAGTAAGTTTAAATAGTAAATATGTATTTACACCAATAAAAATAGATTAGAGGAATCCTACCTTTGTACTTTCCTCTGCCTTTGGGATATTTCCTTGCAAGTAGGGCTTGAATAACTTCAAGATCATTGTCTAAACTTTCTTCCTCTTCTTCACTTTTTGATTTTTTAGCTTTTAATTTTCCACCTTTCTTCTTGAGTGAAAGCTTGGCTTAAAATGTAAACAAAATGCCTTTGGAACTAAAGATATAATTATCATAGTTATCTAATTCAAAAGTTATCAATCTTCCAACTAGAGCATGCAAATTTATCTTATTATTTGGATCACATCTCATCTATTGAATAGAAGATAATCTAATTGCATAGATAAGAAGAAGGGTTATGAGTACCTTGTTTAAAACTATTTTATCATCAAAGTCTCCTTCAGATGCTTTGATTGCACTCACACTTTAATTCAATATTTTCATCCTCTTTCATCTTCATCTGATCAAACTAACCTCTAAGACTTTCTACTTTAGCTCTCCTTACATTTTCATCACCTTCATAGACATCCTTCATTTGGTCCACATTTCATGAGTAGCAGTGCAACCTTTGACCTCATCAAATTTAGCATGATTAAGAGAATAAACAATATCAATCATCATAATGTTATGATTTTTCTTTTCAGCAATCTCTTCAATTGTCAATGTTCTAGTAGGAGCTTTGTATTGATAATCAAATTTCAAACCTAAATCACTAATAGTTTCCAAATGAAACCTCATGATTTCCTGCCATATTGAAAAGTTGTCTCTATTCAACTTGGGAATCTCTCTTCTGTAAGACATCCTGATCTTTAGTTTAGGTCTTTGAAACCTTCTCTACAAGCACCAAAAGCTCTGATACCAATTTTTGAAAATATAAGTAGAGTAACTGAGAGGGGAGGGTTGAATCAATTATCACAAAAATAAATACTAAATCCCTTAGATGTCAACACAAATCAAAACGTAAACTCTGGTTAAAACTATATTTCTATTGTAAGTTGACAAACACTAAAAATCAATTGTAACTTCACAATAACTAAATATACTAATCTTAAGAATGTTAAATATGATTAACCTTAATTTAACTTAGCTACATACACATAAGTAAATAACATGAACACAAGTGACACCAAGATTTAACGTGAAAATCCAATTTGGAAAAAACCACCAATTGCAACTAGTTATTATTTTTCACTCTTTTGAAGTGAGCCTTGTCAGGAGCCAACCCTATTAAATGATTTAATCATCCTATTAGGAGTGGCCTTGTTAGAGGTTTTCAAGACACTTCAAGTAGATATGCTACCTTGTCAGAGGATTTACCAAAGCTATTAAGCTAACTCTGTTAAGAGACTTAGATCTCTGCTACAATGGTTAGAGAGTGACAATGAGATGACCTAATTTATGATGCAACTTAATTTTTTATTATAGATCTCAATTATGGCTTCAATACTTGATTGTTCTTAATCAAATGTATCTTTTCAGCTCCACAAGGATATTCTTCTTATCCTTCAAATTTGCTTCCTCTTGGTGTCTTCAAATCTTCTATTCACTTGTACACTTTCAATCCTCATGTTGATCTTATATTTATATCTTATACATTTCCAATTCAACTTAAATATAACTTAGAATAATTAATATCCATCTCCTTAGTCGGCTAGAACCAACAAACAAATTTATTTGACTCTATAAGCTAAAACAAAAAATTCATCATTAGCCAACCCTGCTTAGTAGATACTAAACAAAATAGATTTTCCTTTGTTAACCAAGTGAACTTAGTTAACACTGGTTTTCATGCCAACTTTCTTTGTCTCCCAAGTGAACTTGGTAGAAATTTATCTTTTGCAAATTCTCTTTCGTAACCGAGTGAGCTCAGTTAACACTCATCACCTTCCAACTTTCTTTTGTCTCCCAAGTGAACTCAATAGACACTGACTTCTGAACTTGGCATTCACAGGAATGCTCAGTAGACATAGAGAATTGTATTCATTGATTGAGTGAGCTTGATAGACACTGACTAGTGAATTTATGACATTTTGTGTAACATTAAAGATAATATACAATTGATCAATTATTTTCAACAATCTCCCTCTTTGGCCAGCATTGATGGGAACACAACATGTCATAATACAATGAAATTATAGAGATAAATAAATTAAGGAAAATATCCTTAGTTTCATTTTGATTCTCATCCATAAGAACTCTCTTTATCAATGTGAACTCTCTTTGTCAGCAAATTTTTCTATCTTTAATATTTTTCTTTTGATCTCTCCAAGTTGTTCAAACTATTCTCCTTCTTTGACACCTTTATCAAAATTATTTTCTACCAAACTCTTCATGAAATCAAGACTCTCTCCCTCAAAAGTCTTTCCTATCAAACTCTTCATGGAATTATGACATCAAGACTCTCTCCCCCTTTGACATCCTATGCTAAAGGCTATGAATAATGTAGTTTCCAATATACCTCAAGTACTAATTCATATGCGATCTATCCTTTCATTACTATATCAACTTTACTGATCTTCAATATGTACTGGTTGATGCATCACTAAATTTTGTTTAGTGAGCTTCAAATGGGGGAATTGCCCCTAACTTACCTCTTAGATACAAAAATGCATCTTTAGGTAATGGCTTGGTCAATATAACTGCAAGTTGTTTTTTAGTATTCACATATTCTAGCCTTACTTCCTTGTCTTGTACTAATTCTCTCAAGAAATGATATTTTATTGCAAGGTGCTTGGTCTTGGTATGCATTGCTGGATTCTTTGATATGTTTATTGCACTAGTGTTATCACAAAATATAACCACTGGATCCTTAATTTCTATCTTCATACATACCAATAGTTGCTTGAACAAAACAATATTGGATGACTACTACTGCAACATATTTTGCCTCTATGATTGACTAAGAGACACAATTCTAATTTTTTCTTGTCTAAGGCACTAGCCTTTTACCAAGAAAGAATGCCCCACCACTGGTGCTCTTCCTGTCATTGATGCTTCCTACCCAATCAGCATCAATGAAGGCTTGTAACTCAAATTTGCCTCCTTTCTTGTACCATAAGCCATAATCTTTAGTACCCTTTAGATACCTCATGATTCCCTTGATTTTCATCATATGATTTTTTTTAGGACTAGCTAAGAATCTTGACACCATACCAATTGCAAGAGCAATGTTAGGTATAATATGTACAACATATTATATTTTACTAATCATTGATCTATATGTGGTCTGATCTACCTCCTTGGAATCATCATTTTTGAAAATCTTATGTCCAACAGACATAGGTGTTCCAACTAGCTTTGAATCATCCATTCCAAACTTCTTTAGTATCTCCTTGATATACTTAGACTGAGTAATGTAGATACCATCTTTATTCTATTGAATCTATAATCCAACTAAGAATTTTATTTCTCCAAACATTGACATCTCAAATTCCTATACTTGTCTCTTCTAAAATGCTTTGCATAAGTCATCATTTCTATTAAACAATGTGTCATCAACAAATATTTCTACCAACACAATCTTCTTGTTTGGTCCTTCTTTGATATATAGGCTACTGTTATCATTTGTTCTTTGAAAATCAATCTTTATTAAGTAGTTATGAAGTCTTTCTTACCAAGCTCTGGGAGCTTGTTTGAGACCAGACCATATAATGCTTTGTGTAGTTTACAAACCATATCCTTTTTGCTAGGCTCTACAAAATATTCTGGTTGTTCTATGTAAGCTTCTTCTTCAAGAATACAGATTTCACATCCATTAATTGATACACTTTGAAACCTTTATGTGTTTCATATGCTAGTAAAGTCCTAACACCTTCTAATCTTACAATAGGAGAAAAATTTTCACCATAGTCAATACCCTCCTCTTGAGAATAATATTTACAAACTAACCTTTCTTTGGTTCTTAAAACTTCTCCATCTTCATTCAACTTATTTCTGAAAACCCACTTTGTGCCAATCACATTCTTATCCTTAGGTCTAGGAACAAGACTCCGGGTCTTATTCCTTTCTATCTACTCTATCTCTTCATCCATTGCTTCAATCCAACCTTCATTATCTAAAGCATCTTTAAAATTTCTAGATTCAAATTCAGTAAGCAAACATGTACCTTTCAATTTGTTTCTTGTCATTGTACCATTAGATTTATCTCTAATTATTTTCTCAGGTGAATGGTGTCTTCTGACATATCTTGCTAATACAGGTACTTTGGATTTATAACTTGTTTCACATAGCCTGGTGTACACAGTGGATTCTCATATTCATGGAGCTTATAGTAGAATGCAAATAGAATGACAATGAACTAATTGTCAAATCATTTCCAAATAGACACTCTATGAATGTCCTATGTTTCCCTAACTACAACCACTAAGATTTCTCTTAGACCAACATCTTAGTGACATTTCTAGAATGGGAGTATGCAATGAATGCAAATCTACAAATGTCTATGCAAGATCTATGTGATAATACATATTATACAAGTACAATAACCCTAAAATGTTATGATATATGCATGAAATAGACTAAACAAGTGCTATATGATATCAAATGAACAACATAACAATGCTAAAAAGATGCTAGAATGACATGAATTCACTATAATAACAATGCTAACATGATAACATGATAACTCTAAATATGCCTATAGTGCAGATGCATCAAACTTGGGTCCTTTTTCTCTTGAATTCCCCTCCTCTTTATAGGATTTTAGAAGGGGTTGGGGTAAATATCAAGATTTCACTTTTGACTAGAGGGTAATGGTGAAAATGTAAATATCTCATAAGGCACCAAGAGGAAAAGTCCAACAAACTTAGTTTGTGATGATAAAAGGGGATTTGTCAATTCTTTTTAATGTAAAATGGAGGATTTTCAATTTTGTGAGGATAAATCCATTTTATTGATTTAATTTCCTTTTTCTTTTTTAATTTCATTTTATGATTTTGTGAATTCCTTTTCCCCATTTCAAAGTTGATTTAGGTCCTTTTTGATTTGATAGATAGTTTGATTGATTAATGACCTAATATAATGATTGATTTAAAAGTTTTTTGTTTTCCTCTAGTTTCATCCTTAATTTGCACCATTTGATCAGAACTTGCATTATTTTGGTCTTTGCCAATTTTTGGGTATCTACAAATTCCCCTCTTTTAGCTAATATGTGAAGCGTATTAGTCCAAAGACTAGTTGATTTTATGGTTTTAGGTCAAATTCTAATAACTAAATATATAATTGATGATATTTTATTGATTCGAGGTTGATATGATGCCTCAT
Organism: Cupressus sempervirens; assembly: GCA_028749045.1. Taxonomy (NCBI): domain Eukaryota; kingdom Viridiplantae; phylum Streptophyta; class Pinopsida; order Cupressales; family Cupressaceae; genus Cupressus; species Cupressus sempervirens. The sequence goes on along the minus strand of CM053785.1, from coordinate 11,164,835 downwards.
TTTGATAACTTATCATCTAATTATCAATGATTCAATGTCTAATTGCTAACAATTTGATGTTTGATGCAATGTTGATGTTTTAAAATTCTTCATTTAGGATAACTTGATTGGATGCCCCTGTTTGATTTGATGTTAAAATTTTGCCTCAGGTAGAATATTTTTGATATTTGGAATTTTTTTGATGCTTTAGGGTAGATCATTTTTTATATTTGAAAATTTTTGATGCCTTGGCATACTGCCCACTTAGAAATGAAATTGGAAAAATGGATGTGCAAGAATATGGATATTCCAATTTTATTTCTAAAAATGTGGATGAAAATAATTGATAGTCAAATGGGATAGATGGAGGTGACTAAGGGGTTTTAGAATAACACCTAGTTCGAGAAAATGGGCAAAAAATCCTTAAGTGGGTGAAAAAATGTCATATAAATTCCCCAAAGGAGGGTTAAATAGGTCAAAAGACCTTTTACATTTGTCATTTTCACATGCCTTTTTTCCTTTTGGTGATTTGGAGCTTTGAGAAAATGAGGATGGTTGTTCCATTGTGAGAGCATAGATTTGAGAGGGGGCACAGGTATGAGCGTCCAACTAACTACGGTGCCCTAATGAGTCATCGAGATCTTTTTTTATTCAAGATTTTTAAATTTTGGCATGAATTTTAAGATTTTTACATATATTTATTTTATGAATGTGTTATCTTAGACATTTTAGCACATTTAAATTCTTCTTATGCATACATCCACTAGAATAGTGCATCCACATAGTAAAGTAGTGCATATGAAACCCTAATTTGGCAATTAATTATCACATAAAAAGTTTTTCATAGTGCATCTAAATGTTTTGGGACATCCAAAAAATTTGTTAGTGCATATAAATTTTTAGTGTTTATTGAGTCTCATGGATGAGAAATGTCTAGTTGAAATGAGTTGTTATAGTGCATATGTAAATTAGCTAAGCGCTTTTATTTTGTGTAGTACTTTTGTGTGTTTTGATAGTGTATATAAGAAATTTAGTAGCACTTTTATGTCTTATAGCTTATCCACTGAGTTAAATAATGCATTTGATAAGTGTAATAGCACATATAATTTTCATAGTGCAAATGGTAGATTGAGCAATGCATACAAATTATAAAATAGTGCAAATGTATCTTGTAGCTTGAGTGTTGTAGTAGCATTGATGAGGCTTTAAATAGAACAAACAATTTGTGTAGCATTTATTGAGCATAAGATAATGCAAAAAGCTAGATCATGTGTCTATCTAACAACAACTTTTTGTAACAAGTCAAACAATATGGAGCTTTCAGTCATAGAATGATGTGTAGGATCAATCAAATGATATTGGAGAGGTAGAAAATAGTGCCCCCCTCAGGATACAAAGTAAGGAAAAGCAATGTGTCCATCTCAAGATACAGAGTAGGACAAATGATTGGTCCAAGATAGAACCATTAGCTAAATAGCTTGATTATGATATTTGATTGATGTAGAGTGATCATTTGTGATAAAAACTAATGTCATTGTTTGATTATTTAATGAGATAGGTATGTGGGTTTAATCTCATGATGCAGGGATTATACCCATGACCCTTAGAGTTGATTGGTAGAATATCTACACTAGATAGGTAGGTTATTGATAGATGTAGTTTCACTTATCTATTATAGATGCCTCAATTCCAAGTGAATAGAGAGTTATTAAGAGCCATGGTTGAGCGGTGGCACTCAGACCACAACACCTTCCACATGCCCCTAGGGGAGATGAATATTACCCCTAAGGATGTATAATAGATTTTATAGCTTCCTAGAGTGGGAGATCCTATGTACTATGATCAGATAGTAGATGGTACAACTTTCAAAGATGTATTTGGTGATGACAACATCGGAGATGACAGTGTATCTTTGATTGGACTGATAGGAGGGATTTTGTTACTAGATAGATGAGGACAAGGATGTCCAATTGGATGGGGCCTTCTGATATAGGATATGATTGATCAATCATGGAGGTTTATATGGGGAAGATGTATATTGGCCCATTTATATCATGATTTATACCAAGTAGTGTATTGTGGCACTTCATCACTATCAACAAGTGTGATCTTATTTCAGAAATGGACATGGGAGCATCTTTCTATTACATAGTTGATATGTGTTCATCAGTGGCCATAGGATATTCCATACATATATACTTATTCACGTGTGATCATGCAATCCCATTTAGGAAAGATAGACTATTAGCGTTGGATGTTGGATGACCTAGATGAGGTCGTATGGAGATCATACAAGTTTACTGAGGCATGGGTCGAGGATGATGATGAGCTAGTCTACTTCATTTGTCTGATATCTTTACTTGGCTGGATTCCTATAGTGATCGAGAGATTTTTCTGTAGCAAAGTCGTGAAATAGTTTGGTTAGTGGCAGGGTATGCCACATGGATTGACACATTATGTGAGAGTTCAATCAGAGAGGCTAGTATAGGGCCTGACCTTGGAGTATGAGGCCCGCCAAGAGGCATTTTTTGAAATAATAGAGACATCATAGGTATGGGCATTGAGAGATGGGGGGGAAAATGCAGAGATGGAGGGAGATTATATACAATGGTTCTATGAGCATCCATTCCCAAGATATACAGATCCAACAAAGACGATATCAGGTATTGATGAGGAATCAAGTAAAGGGGATGATGTGTTGGAAGCATGAATTTTGATGATATTCCTATGTGGGAGTATTGTAGAAACATGATTAGATCATTATCATAATGATATGTTACATTCATGACTGTGCTTGTCATTGATGTCAACATAGTAGTTTTGTATGGTATCAGACAAAGGAACATCAGAAAGACCAAGTTGATATGGATAGGAAATTGAGCATTTCCACTAAGCAAGGTTAAATAGAGATACAAAAAGTTCCTAGTATATATAGCTAACCTTGGAAGCTTAAGATATTAAGTCTGGAAGAAGTTATGCAAGTTTTAGTGAAGAATGTTCTGAGATAGAGTTTACAAAGGCATATTCTAATAAACTTGTTATGTCTCTTATCAATTGGAGATGATACAGCTAAGCTCACTCATCATAATTTTACATGTACAAAAAGATATTCAAGTTACAAGGTGAAATATTAATGTTATTGCTAAGTGTAATGTATTCTTAATGAGGTCCTATAATAATTAATTGAGAAGGTGTAATAGCCAACTCTGGGAATTGTTATATGGATTTAGTATAAAAGAAGGACATTTTCATTTATCATGTATGGATGCAAGTGAATGATTGTAAGTATCATGGAGAGAAGAATGTGAAGATAAGTGGAGCAAAGAGAAGGTGAAGGAAACTTCATTGTTGAGGTTTTATTGTGTGATTTGAAGTTTGATACTTGGATCCAAGGTTCATGACCTACTATACAAGGTCTGAAAATGATTGATCTATTTGACATGATAGAGAAAAGAAGTTAAAGAATAGTACAAACAATTATTCTGCAAGGAATAATTGAGAGATCAATTGGATAGTGAGTTTAGTGGTTTTGTCCCAGAAGTTGTTTGGACAGTGAGTCCTTCTATCTTCTACAACTCCTGACAGGGTTGGAATCTTCTGACAAGGATTCAAAGTCTCCTAATAGGGACTCATATGTACTAAATATTGTAATAGACTCCTAACAGGGCCCATCCTTTAACAAGGAATATGTATATTAGTACATCATCTTATGGGCATCATTCCCACCATATTTTTCCCTCTGATCAATGGTTTTCTTAGTTAACATATTTGGTGTAATAATGTATTTGCATCTTATAATGGTTGCTATTTTCCTTGGTTAAATGGTTAAGATTATTTAAGGTGGTTAAATGTTTTAATTATTGGATAAGTGATTCACCCCCCACCCCCTAGTTATCTTGGTGGACTATTATTTCTAACATTATAATGGTGGTGATGGAGGTCAGGAGAGAAGTTAAGGGAGGCATCAGGTAAGAGGTAGAGCTAGGGTATGCGGGAGATATGGAGGCCAAGGTCGGGCAATAACGTTACCATAGTCAAATATCATCACACGGGGCCTAGTGCAGAGGCTAGTAGAGAGAAAAAGATAGATCCATGGCTAAGGTGAGGTGAGGATGAGGGGAGGTATAGGCAATGGTGCAAGGTCTAGCCAACAAGTAGACAATATGAGTTAGAGAAGGATAGAGTAGGTCAAGGCTAGGTTACCCGATGATGTGTAGTTTATTTAGTGATAGAGTCCACAGATACAAGTTCTGATTCTAGGTGCATAGGGATTACAACCACTAGGGCATCAGCAGATACCACCATAGGTATAGCTATCACCAAATAGATCAAGTGGGTCATCTAGGGTGGAGACTTAGATTAGTTCCATGGTGGTATAGATGGAAGTGATGGAGACACAAATTACCTAGTTGACTAGTACATTGCATGCATTTAAAGCTTCGATGGAACCAAGGCCTCCACTAGCATCACTATTAAGAATAGATGAGGCTACTACAAGTCAGATGACCACAACCATACCTATCATACCAAGATAGGTGCGACAAACCATTCTCCTTGAGATGAGAGGAGTGTGCCCAGTGATCAGGGACCTCCAGAGAAGACACAGATAGATGATGCAGATGCTAAGACACAAGGTTGATCTATGTATCATTTTGTATCACACTTTATTGACTTATCATGCATGTCATTGATTATGATGACCTTTTCATGTTGGTGTTGATGACCTTGTGATCTTTGGATGTTGATAATTTGATATTTTTGAGATATAGGTATGCAAGCCTTTTTATGTTTAGACTTGTGCACTTGTTATATCATGGACTTAGATATTTGATGTTATGGATGGATGCATGTATGTGATGATGTAATTTATATGATACTTGTAGATTCTATGGTTATGTGGATGATTAATGTAGTATATAGATGCTTAAAATAATAACATGATAAGTATATAATGAATGTAGAAATGAAGTAGGTAAATGACATGTATAAATAAAATGAAATGTGATGAACTAAAATATAATGTAAGGGAATGAAAGTAATGAAACATGGGTAAATGAAATGAAATGGAATGTGATGTATAACTAAAATATAATGAAATGAAATGTGATGTGATGTAATGAACCAAAATGTAAGGTAATGACATGATATAAAAAGTAAAACATTGAAACAGATGATAATGAAAGGTGGTGATGAAATGAGATGTAATGTAATGAGTGAGTAAAATGTAATTTAATGAGTAAATGAAATGTAATGAAGTGTATAAATGAAATGTAGTGTAATAAAATGAAATGTGATAAAAGGAAATGTAATGTGATGATGTATGAAATGAGATGTAATGTCCTTAATATGTAATGGATGAAACGAAATATGATGCGATGATATGTAATGTGATAAAACGAAATATGATGAAATGAAATGAAATGTAAATGGAATATAATAAAATGAAATGTCATGTAATGAAGTTGATGTAATCAAATGTGATGTAGAAACAAAATGTAATAAAATGAAATGTGATTAAAAGAAATGTTAGGTATAAATAAAATGTAATGAAATGAATTATATAAATGAAATGTGATGTAATGACATGCATGAAGGAAAGGAAATAAAATGTAATGAAGAGTATGAATGAAATGAAATGAAGTGTGAAGAAATGAAATGAAATGGAATGTGTAAACGAGACATGAAAATGAAATGATAATAATGAGATAAAAATAGAAGAGGGAAAATGATACAAATGAAAGTGAAAAAATGGAATGAAATGATAAAAAGAAGAAGAAGCAAGTGTCTAATGTGTGACATGTGACAATGTAATATCCTCCCCTGATTTGAACTTTGACTTGCAGAAATTTAACTTAAGGAATATTGTCAAACACTTTGTATGCAAACTCATAAAGCTGATTTCCTCAATAAATTGCTTTCCAATGAGTAGATTTACTAACAACTATGAAGTGACATTAAAATGCATAATACACATCATAACATTTTCACAAACACTTGGTACACATTCAATAGTATATGAAAAATCTGGAAACTCTTTCAATCTACTAATAAAGGGTGATTTTTAAATGTAGATGTGCACTTACAACTGCCTTAAAGGCTGCAACAACTATTCAAACTTGTATTCAACAATTATTATGCAAAATATCAAAATTTGACAGAAGAAACCTGGAATTAGTGGCCGTAGTATTTTGTAGATGTAGTCAGCCAGCCCTCCAAACTTCTAATCAGTCGGAAAAACAAGTAAACTTGATACCAACACTGTTCACGCCGTACTGTAGAAAAATACTGTTCATGCCGACTGTAGCAAAAACTAACTTCAAATCTGCACCTCAAACCCTTGTAAATTTTTTTATGCAAACGCCCCAAATGAAACCTAGTGTGTTTCCTGAAGTGAAAACACCCTTGATCCTCCTGACTGTGTCTTCCAACAGCGAAGAGAATGCTAGCAAAGAGGGATTCCATCCTCCAAGCCTGATAATCAAATATCCAGCAACATAACATTAATCTTCATCCAAGCATACAAAAAAAAAGCTCTTCCATTTCTTTTATAGTGTTCTCACAAGAGCTCAATCCTTCGTTTTCTCAATGTGGGATAAAACATAACTCCCTTTATGTACCTTATGTCTCCAATGTGTTATAAAAATAAAGGGGACTCTTTTAATTTAAATATTTCCCACAAAATATAGTCTATGCATTAAGAAAGTTAAATATTTAAATTTAACTTTATAAAATGGCTTTATCAATGCATAACAAATCTTATCAATGATAAATAAATCTTCTTGTCGATTTTAAACAATTACCATCGACATACCACTAGGCCTGAATGTCTGGCCATGTCCAAGATGACTTACTATAAATAGTAAGTATGCCCAAAGTTGCCTCAGAACCCCTCAGAAAGACCTGCAACTGAAACTGTCTAGGCCAAATGGCCTCTAAGCCCCTTTAATGTCCTAGTTAGCCTACGAGACTGTGGAGAAATAGGCTAACAACAACATCATGCTATGAATGCTAGAAAGGGGGCATTACAGTCCACCCTTCCCAAAATTGCTTTTCCTCAAGCAATTTCAGCTCTGGATGCTGCAATATTTGCTCATTTTCCCAAGTAGCATCCTCAACAAGTAGGTTCCTCCACTTCACTAGATACTCCCTGATAGTCCTCTTGCGAAGCACCCTCTCCCTGGAGTCAAGTATGGCCTCGGGAACCAAGATAAGCTTCCCCTCATCATCAAGAGGTGGCAATACTACTGAAGGCACCACATTGTGACCCAATGCCTTCTTAAGGCGTGACACATGGAACACATTATGCACTTTACTGTCTGCAGGCAACTCCAACTCATAAGCTAATTTTCCCACTCTCCTGATTACTTTGAACGGTCCATAGTAGCGTGGTTTCAATTTCTCTGCTCCACTCTTCTTGAGAGAGGACTGTCTATACGTCTGTAACATGAGGTACACCATATCTCCCACCTCAAAAGACCTCTCAACCCTGTGCTGATCAGCATATTGCTTCTGTTGATTTTGTGCCTTTTGCAAATTTTCCTTCAAGGATCGCATAATGTCCTGACACTCCTGCAAAGTATCCTTGGCCTTAGGCACCCTGCTGTCCCCAAATAACAAATCCAAAAAATTAGGAGCATCATACCCGTACAGTGCCATAAAAGGGGACATTTGAATAGACATATGGAAAGAGGTATTATAGTAGTACTCCCCTAGATGTATCCACTTCACCCAAGCCTTCTTCTCTCCTGCAATGTAGTTTCAAAGGTACCCCTCAACCCATTTGTTCACTATCTCTATCTGCCCATCAATTTGGGGGTGGTAGCTAGTACTCGGAGTGAGCTCTGTTCCACATAACCTGAACAACTCCTGCCAAAAGTGGCTCATAAATCTGCTGTCTCTGTCACTGACTATGCTCCGTGATATGCCATGTAGTCTGAATACCTCTCAAAAAAATAGTTCTGTTGTTTGTGCTGCTAAATATGTAGATGAAATTGCAAAGAAATGTGCAAATTTCGTCAATCTATCTACCACAACAAAGATACAATCCCGACCCTGTGCCTTGGGGAGGCTTGTGATAAAATCCATGGAAATGCTATCCCACTTCTTCTCTGGTATGGGTAGGGGCTGTAGTAAACCACCCGGAAAAGAATGTTCATGTTTGTTCTGCTGACACACAGGGCATTCCCTAACAAACTGAAGCACCTCTGATTTGAGTCCTTTCCAAGTGAAGCGCTCTCTCACCTGCCAATATGTCTTAAAGAATCCGAGATGTCCTGCCATTGGTGAATCATGAAATGCCCTCAAAATCTTCTGCTTCATAGCAGACCTGGGTACTAAATAAATCCTTTCCTTGTAGATGATCAGATCATTTACGACAGTGTATCGACTATCTTGAATAGCTCCCTCAATAATGCTAGATGCCCAACTATCCTTAGCATATTCTGCCAAGATCATCTCTCTCCAATCATCCATGACTATCCCAACAGCAAGAAAATGAGGCCTTCTAGATGAAGCATCTACAACAATATTTTTCTTCCCTTTGACATAGGCTATGTCAAAATCATAGGCCTGTAATTTACTCACCCATTTCTATTGCCTGTCATTAAGGTCCTTCTGTCCAAGGAAATGTTTCAAGCTATTATGATATGTTTTTACTGTGAATTGGCTTCCCACAAAGTACTGCCTGAACTTAGCTAGCACGTGCATGATTGCTAGCATCTCTTTGTCGTAGATGCTATAGGTTCTCTCCACACCTCATAATTTTCTACTCTCATATGCGATGGGATGTTTGTCTTGCATGAGAACAACTCCTATGCCCTCTCCCCAGGCATCACACTGCAGCTCAAAGGGCCTGGTGAAATCTGGAATGGCTAAAATAGGACATGTATTCATCAGCTCCTTAAACTTGTCAAAACAATCCTGAGCCCTCTCTAACCACTTGAAACTATCTTTCCGTGTCAAATCTGTAAGTGGTGCTGCTATATGTGAAAATCCCTTCACAAATCTGCGGTAGAACCCACAAAGCCCGAGAAATCCCTTGAGTTGTGAAGTGTTCCTCGGTGGTGGCCAATCCAGAATGGCCCTGATCTTGTCTGGGTCAACCTAAACACTTCCCGCACTAATAATATACCCTAGATAGAGAAACTCTGTCATCCCAAACTCACATTTACTCATCTTGGCATTTAATGACTCCCTCTCTAGAATACTGAGCACTGTATCAATATGCTTCAAATGTTCCTCCCAAGTACAGTTGTATATCAGTATATCATCAAAAAATATCAACACAAACTTCCTCAACTGATCTCTGAACACTCTATTCATACAGGACTGGAAAGTGGCAGGGGCATTTGTCAACCCAAAGGGCATGACTAAGAACTCAAAATGTCCATAGTGGCATCTAAAAGCTATCTTCTCCACATCCACCTCTCTAACCCGTATCTGATGGTAGCCGGATCTCAAATCAATCTTGGAGAAGTAGCATGCACCATGCAATTCATCAATAATCTCATCGATGCGCGGGATAGGGTATCGGTTCTTGATTGTCTTCTTGTTTAGCTCCCTATAATCAATGCACATCCTCATTGTACCATCCTTCTTCTTCACCAATACTACTAAAGAAGCGAAAGGACTTTTGCTTGGCCGTATGTGCCCCATGTCAATCAACTCCTTAATTTCCTTTTCTATTTCATCCTTATATCTCTTCAGATGGCGGTAAGGTGTGATGATAACTGGCTTAGCCCCTTCCTCTAATTCAATAACATGCTCGATTCCCCTATCCGGGGGTCTCCCTGGAGGTATCTCACCAAACACCTTAGTATGTTTGGTTATTATTTTTTGTACATCAGGTGGATACTCTAGTTTATGCTGCTCTGTCATCTCAGGCATTACTCTAAACTCTACTGCCCACTGCACTTGATCATATCTAAAGAAACTTTGCATCCGCTTGAGTGACACCACTCGAAGTCTCCCATCTAACAAACCTCTGAGCACTATCTTCTTACGATTTGCCTCAAACCTCATTTCCATTTTCTCAAGGTTAAATGTGAACTCTACTAGAGACTTCATCCAGTTCATCCCAAGCACCATATCCTGATCACCAATGTTGACCACAAAGAAATCTCTTGTCATGTCATAATCTCCCAAACGAAGCTGCAAGTTGGAGATTTTCTTGGTACATTCAATTTTGAAGCCATCGGCAACCATCACCTTAAATCCCCTATGCTCCTCTGTATGTAGCCCTCTGCGTGTCACAAACTTCTCATCAATGAAGTTATGTGTCGCCCCTATATCAATGAGTGCCACAACTCTCTGTCCATCCAAGGTTCCCCTAACTCTGGAAGTGACGGCCTCCTGTATACTTGACAACTGAGCTATCGTGCTATCACCACGTGCTTCCTCCTGTGAAGAAATATCATCATCTCCATCTGATTCAGATGACTGCTCTGAATCTCCATCTACTGACTCTTCGGCTGAAAAGTACTCCATCTGCTTAGCTTTTTCTTTCAATGGACACTTATGTGACAAATCCCAAGGCTCCCTGCAATGAAAACAAAGCTTCTTCTTCCTAAGATCATTAAGTGTCCCATTGTCCAACCTCTTACTTTCCTCCTTAGCTGGCTGAACCTCTTTATGAAAAGGTTTCTTGTCCTTATCTTTCCTTGAAGGGAAACTCTTTGCCTGGAATTTATTTTTTGAAGATGAAGAGGAATCCATGTCATGAGCTTTCTTAATGGCTTCCTGCAAAGTGGGAGGGTTGAGAGCTTTAATCCACCCTCTCAACAGATCAGTTAACCCATCCATAAATAGAACTAGTATCCTCCATTCAGATACATCTGTTACTAACACTGCAAGTTTCTGAAACTCTGAAACGTATGTTTCCAATGAGCCCCACTATTTAAGCTGAGCTAACTCCTTGAAATGGAGTTCTAGATCCTTCCTATCAAAATGTTCAATCAGCCTCTCTATAAACTCCACATATGAAGTAATGTGTGCATGTCCCATAGTGACCATACCATGATGCCACCACTCGTGTGCTAACCCATCCAGATGAATTTCTGTGTACTTAATAGCTTCTTCCTCAGGCATAGAGTTCAATTGAAAGTATGTGTCCAGCTTTTGAACCCAAGCTCTTTCTATAGACTTTCCTGAGCCATCATAATATGGTAACTCAAGTCTCCCTACTTTCTTCCATAGCTCATAGCTCGGGTTCCTGTCATGTCCACGTGGCATATGTTTCATCCACACATCCATATACTCCCTAAAGGTAATTGCAGTAGTAAAATCTGGTCCTCTGGCTTCCCAATCTCTCCTCAACTAGTCCTGTATATCAATAATCTAGGGCTCTGGTACGAGCTGCTCTGGAGCTCTAGGAGGAAATGTAGGAATCATGGGCCTTGAACTCACTGTCCTAGCTCGCTGGGGTGCATGACCGAAATTGTTCCCAACTTGTTCATCTCCATTATATGTCCCATCTTGATCATTTCCATTCTAATTGTTACCATTCTGATTATTTCCTCCACCCATGTTAGCATTCAACCCCATTTGACGAGCCATCATCTGCATCATAATATCCAATCTCTGATTCTATTCCTGTGCCCTTTGTTCTGCTACTCATTGACCCTATACCAAGGTCTCTAATAACTGTAAGAATCTTTCCTCTCCAGGCTCTAGACCGGCATTCCTACCTCCACCTAATCTTGTATTCCTGTCATCTCGGTCACCCATATTGCTGTCTTGATCAAAGAATACCTCTGTTGTGTTTGTATGACTGGATTCTATACCCTCCTGTACGAATGAACTAGATTGTTTTCTTTGCAAGTCTGAACTCCTACTTTGTCTTGCTCTGATATTGCGGAAATTATAAGGCCCCTGTCGCATGCTCAAACATAAATGCTCTAATTTTAGTGTTTTGACATTTCATCAAACACTTTCCCCTCTATCTGCCAGTTCCAAATTTCCTATAAGACCTCCACAGGATGGCAGGACTTATAGCTCTGATACCACTGTAATATACTCCCCTGATTTGAACTTTTACTTGCAGAAATTTAACTTAAGGAATATTGTCAAACACTTTGTATGCAAACTCATAAAGCTGATTTCCTCAATAAATTGCTTTCCAATGAGTAGATTTACTAACAACTATGAAGTGACATTAAAATGCATAATACACATCATAACATTTTCACAAACACTTGGTACACATTCAATAGTATATGAAAAATCTGGAAACTCTTTCAATCTGCTAATAAAGGGTGATTTTTAAATGTAGATGTGCACTTACAGCTGCCTTAAAGGCTGCAACAACTATTTAGACTTGTATTCAACAATTATTATGCAAAATATCAAAATTTGATAGAAGAAACCTGAAATTAGTGGCCATAGTATTTTGTAGATGTAGTCGGCCAGCCCTCCAAACTTCTAATCAGCCGAAAAAACAAGTAAACTTGATACCAACACTGTTCACGCCGTACTGTAGAAAAATACTGTTCATGCCGACTGTAGCAAAAACTAACTTCAGATCTACACCTCAAACCCTTGTAAATTTCTTTATGCAAACGCCCCAAATGAAACCCAGTGTGTTTCCTGAAGTGAAAACACCCTTGATCCTCCTGACTATGTCTTCCAACAGCGAAGAGAATGCTAGCAAAGAGGGATTCCGTCCTCCAAGCCCGATAATCAAATATCCAGCAACATAACATTAATCTTCATCCAAGCATACAAAAAAAAAGCTCTTCCATTTCTTTTATAGTGTTCTCACAAGAGCTCAATCCTTCGTTTTCTCAATGTGGGATAAAACATAACTCCCTTTATGTACATTATGTCTCCAATGTGTTATAAAAATAAAGGGAACTCTTTTAATTTAAATATTTCCCACAAACTATAGTCTATGCATTAATAAAGTTAAATATTTAAATTTAACTTTATAAAATGGCTTTATCAATGCATAACAAATCTTATCAATGATAAATAAATCTTCTTGTCGATTTTAAACAATTACCATCAACATACCACTGTGATTGAATGTTTGGCCATGTCCAAGATGACTTACTATAAATAGTAAGTATGCCCAAAGTTGCCTCATAACCCCTTAGAAAGACCTGCAACTGAAACTGTCTAGGCCAAATGGCCTCTAAGCCCCTTTAATGTCCTAGTTAGCCTACGGGACTGTGGGGAAATAGGCTAACGAAAACATCATGCTATGAATGCTAGAAAGGGGGCATTACAGAAAAAGATGGCATGTGATGAAATAAGAGAGTGAAAATAAAAAATGAGAGATAAATGAATGAAGTGAAGTAGGAAGTGAATATAAAAAGAAATGAAAATGAAGATGATAAAAATAAAAAAATTGATAGAAAACATAAATGGGGAATGATAATGGATGAAATGAGGACACAATGAGAAATGAAGGATACTAGGGATGAAATGATATGAAAAGATGTAACCTCACTTTTGAGATTTGAAAGTCACAAAGGAATCATGAGTAAGAAGGGTGGAATAGTGAATGCATAGAATATGATGAGTAATGTGATTAATAATGATCAAAATTGTTTGAGATTTGAAGGTCATGCCATGTAGTAGGTGGAATGAATATTATGAGATAATGAAGTGAGATGCATGATGATGAGGCAAAGTCCACAATAGTTGAGTGTTAAAAGCTCACCTTGATGTTCATGTTGTTGCCTATCATTTGATAGCTAGTCTTGAATTGTGTTGTATATCTATTTGAATGATGTTGTGTAGGCTTTCTTGTATAATCCTAATTAATATGAAAAATATTTGTTTTTAAGGTACCCAAAATCAAATTCAAACTAGATGAATGTAACTAACTGTCACTATTTGTAAAGAGATGAAAATTAGCTGTCATCATAGAGCAACTAGTCAAAAGTGAGCTAGTACAACCACCACTAGCTCAGATATGGTGATATGAATATTGTGTCACACCAAGAAGTATGACCAAACACAAGAAAAGTACATGAAATATAAGATTACTATTAAGAACAAAAGTGATATCCATAGTAAATGAAAACAAGCATGCAAACAATCAAATGTCAAACAAAGAACCTCACCTAAGATATCATACAAAATTGGTTGAGGTGCACATGGCCTTTCAGACGAGAGGAGGCACTTACAAGTGAACACCGATAATGTATAAAATTAGAGGATCATTGGAGCAAATAGTGAAAAACCAAGGCCAAATAAAATGTCATGGCTTCATCCCAATATCTCTAGTCAAGTACATCATCAAGGTACTAGAAGCTCATAATAGTAGGAAAACCATAATTTGTAAACCAATAGTGTCGATAGTTGTGTGCAATAGTGTCAAGTTTGTTCAATTTTTTTGTAAATGCAACTATTGTAGAATTCTAGCAACAAAATGTTGGATGTGTCAGTAGTCATTTAGTAGCATGATTTGGTGATTGTGGCAAAAGCTATGTGTTGGTGGGGATCAGGGTGTCTGAATGTTAGAGTTGGGAAACAAGTGTACTTGGTACTAGTGCAATGAGATATAGAGAGTAGACATGTAGAAAGGCTAGTGAAGGGGAATGTGTAGTGAGGGCCATAAATAGGTGGATAATATGCAGATGAAATGAAGCATAGCACAACTGCTTATCTATTTTGAAAAGTCTAGTAAGTGTGTGATTGAAAGCATGTTAGGATCACCAAATTGGTTGCAATAGGAGGGTGATGTTAGCCAGGGGATGGGTGAGGCAAGGATGGAGGGAAAAGCACATTCGGTGGACCTTCAGGGAACTAGTGTATCAGTCCAAACCACAAGTGTTAGTTCATAAGCAGGGTGAATCAAGTCATGTGGGACTAGCACAAGCACAACTTGAGGGTTCAGGAGTCAAGGTGGAAGAAACACCATTGCCAACATTAATGATGTTATTGTTACTAAAATTTTACACATGCTAAAAAAATTTACTTCAAGTAACATCATAGAAAGAATTGCATAAGAAAACATTCATTTTCTATTTATTCACATTTCATCATTTTGCAATCATATATGAAATCATGAGCAAAAGAGATATAATGTTTATTGTATAAATCATTAATTGATATGTACAACTTTCATTTTTACAAAGTATGAAATGAATAAAAATGTTGGAAATGAAAAATCTCACACAAGCCGTGAGTCTAACTACTACTTTTATACATATTGAGAATAAGAAAAACATAGCACAAGGAGGTAGAGTCAGAGGTAACCATTCATTGCATTTCAACCTTTGACTAGTTAAATGTGCGTTGTTGCCACTCCTAGTCTAGCTCCAGATCTAACAAGCTCCAAGTCTTCATTCTCCTGGATGGAAAAAATGGGGTTAGATCTTAAAAGATCTAAACAATGACTGACTATCTGTGACTATGTACCCACACATGCAATATCTTGCCTATTTTGAATACATATAAAAGCAGCAAGTGTATTCTAAGTACTCAAATGATAAAAAATCATAAACTATAATGTTAAAGGGACATATTAATTCTAATATGAAACCTTTCATTATAATCAAGAACAAGCTTGCAATCAGAAAATAAAAGTCATTTATGGGTGTCACGAGCCTATGCTCAAACCTCATAGATGATATGACAAGGTTACAATTCACTATTACAGCTAAAAAGAGTACCATTCACTCATTGCATAAAATATGTCAAAGATACCCTCCGCAAAAATCAGCATATGGAAGAAAGTTGTTTTTACCATAAACCCTTTATGTGAGAATTTTCAAAACACATGGTATTGGCACCTTGACAGGTACAAATCTACAGCAAATGGTTGGGGTTTCGAATGAGGAAACAACAAGACTGGCATTTAAAAGAAGTATATACCATGCAAAGTATCCTAAAAATAGGTGATTGAGAATGCTTGAATGATTAACCTACATGAAAAATAACTTATCTTGAAATTCAATCCTACATAGACAATAGATTTGCATCTGGTTTGAATAGCCATTTTTGTTGGTAGCAACAAAGCACTTCAAGAATGCAAGTCAACATTGTTTTAAAATTGACTTTGCTGAATTTGGGGCTACATAGTTGATCATCCTCAACAATGGGATGAAAATATGTTACAAGTGCACTAATTTTTTCAAGCATCAGCTACTTTTCAGTGGGTTTGCATTTGGTGGACTATCTAAATTTCCTAAACATGACAATCTATCATGCTTCATGGGCTCAGCACTTGCTAGACAAATTGGTGTGTTTGAATATAAGCCAGAATTTCTCAATATGGAGACATTATACTAGAGCTTTTGATATCACAGCCCCATGAAGATGAAAAACACATGGAATCACTATAGAAGATATCAAAGAAATGTTCATGGCTATGGAGAATGAGAAAATAAGCTCATCAGCATATGACACTGCATGGATAGCAAGAATATCATCCACTAACAACCCTTCCAAATCTCAGTTTCCACAAATGTTGAATTGGATTGTCTCCAATCAATTTAAGTGATGGGTCTTGGGAAGGAGAATCATTTTACTTGCCACATGATAAATTTCTTATTACTCTTTCATGTTTCATTTCTCTTAGAGTTTGGAAGGTGGGAGAAGAACAAATACAAAAGGTTAAGATACATCTATTAATTTTGTTAACAATCAAACCTCTTTACAAGGAGATAAAAGAAGGTATAAAAAATCAACCAAGTGGACTTGTGATCCTCTTGTCATCTTTGTTGAAGGAAGCCCATTTTCTAAGTCTGCATGTATCTCATGAATTATTATTCATTAGAAAAGTCATTGCAGTCAGGGAAGCTTAGTTGAAAGAGATTGATATAGAGATTTTATACAGCACACCCACCTCTCTTTTACTTTTACTGGAGGGATGCAAGAGGTTATAGATTGGAGAAAAATATTGAACTTATATTCAAAACATGAATACATTTTAGGCTCCTTGGCATTTGTTGTATGTGTTTATATGCACACAGGAGATCAAAATTATCTACAATTCATAAACTCTATAGTTAAAACCTTGGAGACTGTTGCAAATTTTATAGCCAACAATGGGACCTAGTTAATACTTCAGAGTTTGCAGACCATCAAGAGATTAGTAAAACATTTCAAAGAAGCTCCAGCAAACCCTCACGATAGCTCAACAAAAGAATGTGAGAAGAGAAGGGAAACAACAAATATAAGTCTTATATTCACAAAAACAATATATTTTCTTCCAAGTGAAAATGCTATACCAAGAAACCCACAGCATATGTAACAATGGTAGCATGCATGGAAAACCTAGTTCGATTTAAAATACAACTCAGCAAGCTTTGAAGACAAAGAAACTCAATTTGTTATTATTGCTAATAAGATCAAGGTTCATTATCATGAATATAGAAAAGGGGAACAACTGGTGGCATTAGAAGAATAAAAGAGAAAGTTGAATCAACATCATTGAAACAAGAAGAGCAAAAACTAAAGGATGTTGTTGAAAAACTTAAAGAAATTGAAGAAGCAATAGAAAAATGCTTCAAAATACCTTTCATTTTCATGCATGATGGCTTCATTGAAGACCAGCGAGCTCACATAGTGATGTAGCATAGGAAAACAATGCATTTCTCAAATAACATTGGCACTAAAGGAAGAGATAAACCAAAAAATCCTTCTCTAATGGTGGCCGCAAAGAACCCAGAAAACCCTTATTTTCCTTCACCACAGATTCTTCATATGCGAATGTAAAAATGAAAGGATTTTAGGGTATTCCAACCCTTTTGATGCCCTTTTCTATTTTTTATTTGCCTGTGAAGTTCGTAGGGTTTATGTGTGGGATTTTTAATCCCTTTGCAAATATTTATATTTGTATTGTGTTTTCAAATATTTATATTTGTATTGTGTAAAAGGGTTTTTTGTTAAGTTATTTCTTTTTGCATAATATTACTGTAGAGAAGAATATTTAAATGATATGATTATGAATCATTTAATATTTTTCTATTTTTAATGCAAAAAGAGGTAAGTCATCATATGCATATGTCATGATCTTTTAAGTGAGAAATTAGTTGGAAACATCTGGAGGGAATATAGGCTTTTGGGGTCGAATTTGACTTCACCCTAGTAGTTAAATAGCCTTTATTGACTGGTAGAGCATTTTTAGGGCCATTTTGAGTGAGTAATGGGGTTCATTATGAGGTAGTGGGACTTTCTCAGGGATAGGACTTAATTTCATGTGTCTTTAAGTCCTTTTTTTATGCTATCTTTCAGCATTTAACCCAAGTGTTGGGCATTAGTATATAGTGAGTTTTTGAACTCATTGTACAGGGTTCTAATTATGTAGAGAAGTTTTGTGACTACTTTCTGAGTCCTCAATTTTATTTACAAAATTTTGTAATTCATTTTAGAAGTTTAATACAGGTGACAACAGGTGTGATTATGTTATTTTGTGTTAATTGTTAAGCCTTCTTTCTTCCTGTTGTTATGTGTGTGTATTAGAATGATTTGATGAAGTAATTTGTGAATTGTTATTGTTTCTTGTTAGTTTGTCTCATTTCAGCACCTGGGTGTAGGAAAGTAAGTCTACCTACAAGTTGTAATTCGTGTTTTTAAGGGTAAAATTAGTTAAAGAGAGGCATCTATCTGTATTCCTCCTTTTGTTGATTTACTTTTCAAAACTTATTACAAATTATTTATGTAGGTCTTTACGAAAATATGTGTTTTGCATGCACTCCAAGTAGCTGTGTAATCTTCCTCTGTCAAGTGTGTTTGAGTTTTCATCATCACTTTTGGTGTATCACCCATCTCTTAGTTTAGGCTATAAGTTCTAGTTCTCTTTACAAAAATTTCTCTTTATAGCAATTTATCTCCTTTTCCCTACAAGTTTATATTAACTTCATCGAGATTTCACTGAATATTGAATAGGAGCTAGCCTAGAACCCAAAGGTCTCACTTTATTTGCGCGTCCCACGTAGTGAAGTGATTCCCATGTTAAGTCAGGATTGCTGAACTCTTTCAGTTTAGTACTAGGTGCAAATTCTGATACTTAATAGTTATTAGGGAGCATAGAATAGTAGGTGTTACAGGTGGTATTGGGTGATGAGCACATGACACAAGCAAAGAATAGTCCTCCTAGGGTGAGGAAGAGTGTGTCAGAGGTAGGGATGGAGGTGAGGGAGATGGACTTTACATAAAAGACTAAAAGAAAAGCTCAAAGAGTGGAATATGATATCAATGTAGGTGAACTAATGAGTGCAGTAAGGATGTTGATTAGCCTTATAATTCTAGGGCAAAAAATGATGAAAGAGGAGGGGGGTAGATTGAGTGTGATAGAGCCACTACTAGAGGTGGAGGGCAGAGCGTAGGTGAAAAGTGAAGTGGAGAGCTTATAGAAAATGTTGGCCATAGAGAGAATTTGAGCAGATAATACAAAGAAAAAAGTTGTACTTTTGCTAGGATTGATGGAGAAATCTCATGAGAATGGAGCACAAATAGAAGCGAAGTGGCTCTAGGTAGTGGTGAATTTGGAATAGGCTTGAGTGTAGTCATTGGAAGTAGAACTATAGGTGGAATAGTCATGAGTAGAGGGGAATGATGCAGGTTTGCAAGTGGAGAAATCACGAGTGCAAAGACTATAGGAGCCATTGAGAATGGCACAAGTGGGTTTGGAGAGTGCACAAAATGAACTAGTATTATTTCAAGCTCAATCTGAGTCTTTTAGGGAGGCAATTACAAAATCAAACACCCTATCATTGAAATTCTAAGAGTGGTTAGTGTTGACTGAGTCAAAGGTGAGGTAGTTATAATAGCAATTGAGTGAAGTGAAAGTAGATGTGGAGCATGATAGCCCCTATTTTCATTGAACTAAAATTGCAAAATTTTATGGTGAAAATGTTTTAAAAGTTTGTTGTGATATTAGGGTTCATGTATTATTTGTTTTCATTTTTAGAGGATGACCCTAACATGGTATTTTTTCCCTAATCCAATTATATTTTCCCTTGCCCTAATGTGAAAATGATGCCCTAGGGTTGTATCTTCATCCAATTCTACAAGAAATTTCATAAAAATAAAAGTTTGGCCCTTACCCTAGGTTTTATATCTAAGCAAGAATTCATTTTTCTTTGAAATAATCTCTTACAATGTTATGAAATAAGAGTTAGTAGAGGATCATATAGTGGTTTTTTTGTTCCCGGATCTTAATATATACATGTATCATAGTATTTCAGATATAAAAGATTCTTGAAGAGTTTCTAAACCCTATGTGCAGTGTTATGACAAATAGGCAATCAGGGGATCATAAAGATATTTGACTAGGGTTATGATCAGGCAACAAGCAATTTTTCTTAGGATCATAGAAGTGTGAAATATAAGGAAGCATTTTACGTTTTTTGATCCTATGACAAGGAGGTGATCAAGATATTGGGAAGGTCTTTGTAAAGCTGTAAGATGTTATGCTAAACCTTGGTTGTAAGATTGTGGATGAAAACTTTGAAGTTTTTGATGACACAATAAAAGGATGATCATAAGATTGTATGGATCAACCTTGGGCCACAAATTTGAAATGTATCAGAATGAGTCAGTATACTAAAAGTTTTTGATTGGTTGAATCTAGTAAAGTGGATTAGGGTTTGTATGATCTCATAAATGTCATTGATCATGTGTTGATCAACAGATGTGGCTTCTTTGCTAAAAGAAATTGCATAGTATTTAAACAATGCGACAAAAAGACAAGCTATCACATGGCATGAGGGACACATGGGTTTCATTTGGTATGCAGTCATAAGATCAAAAAGTGAGATTAAAGGTGCTACAATGCTACAAGAGAGTGTATCGTGAGATTGTAACGTTAAAAGATATTGTCTATGATGCTATGATGGAGGAATGAAACAATTTCTTGTAGTATCATAAGGGTATGAAAGGATAGCTCCGATGTCACAAGTAACTAGTATATCATGAAATCATAAGGGTTTTTCCCATGGTCTATGACTATGTGATAAGGGTCTCATTTTAAGGTATCATAAGATCAAAGGGATTTTTTCTCCACCTAAGATATTATGAGGGTTTTGACTTTCAGGTTGATCATAGGATCATAAAACCTAGGTTCATATAAAGTGCACCATTCACTTTTCTGAGCTAGAAATGAAAATAGACTTCTCAACCAATGAGATTTGAGTATGGCACAAAAAAGTGCATTGCTGGATAATAATTGCGATGCTCTCTTGAGGTGATAGAATAAGCTAATTTTATTGCTCAAGCATGTTGAGAATTAATGCAAAGATGAATGTTGATAATATAAATCAAGCTATAAAAACATTTTATTGATCAGTTATAGCTTACAATTCACAAAGAGAAGAAAATCTAAGTACTTCTAGAGGTTTCAATATGTGCAAATAATCATATTCAACACCTAAGAGTTCAGTTTATACAATGTTTTCTAGCATATATTCAAGATGTCTGATAAAAAGGTAGAAGAAATTCAGGCATCAAACATGGAGGTTGCAGAAACTCTAACTTCGAAGGGAGGGAAGATGAGATAAATAAAACCTAATAGATTTGTGGAAGAATGGTTAAAATTTTTCCCAAGATTCTCAAATGTTAATGCTATAGATGACCATGCTTTCGTGGATCCATATGCTTTATGTAGAGATGCTACATGCCCTAGGGTCATGGGTTCTAAACTTTTCATATATATTATTATCATAACAAAGAGAAGAAAATATTGGTGTGTAATTTGTGGAAAAGAACTTGGCGAAATTGATATTTCTAGAGGCCTTCATTGATGTGGATTTGGTGAAAGCCTTAATCAAGTCATATAATTTGGCCACCAAATCATTCCATAGGAGATATGGAACTATTATGTGTACTATAGACTGAGCCTCATTCATTAAAGCTTTTGGATTAGATGACGCCTTTTGATAAATTCAAGAATTATTTTGTGAAAATAGTGTATGGTGTCCACAAGATGGTTGGAAAAGATGGATCATACATGGTGTATGGAGTTGAGTTTATCATAGCCAGAGATGTGCAAGATTCATACCATAGAGGGGAGTATATTACATTGAGTATATTTTAGAGGTGGTGAAGGAAAACATTGCCCTGGCTCAAGTTCCATCACTACTCACTATTGATGCACCTAATCTTGTACAAATGTGGGGTACATAATAAATGATTTCATTGATCATACCATTGATGCAAATGGAGAGCTACTAGTTCATCTATAGACATGGGTATGGGATAGTTCATACCACTTTTCTAATTTTGTTTCTTTCTTCAATAATTTTAATGTTGTTATTATGAAAATGGTAGACCTAGGATACTTTAGGGCACCTGACATCCTAAAGAGTTTATTGAGACATGCCTTGCTCCCAGAGAGTAAGAGATTAGATCATAATTGGGGAGATATCTTCCTATTCCCAAACTTTTCTCTGATGAGAGTGTATGGTTGTCCCCAGCCACCCTACATATTGCCCAAATTCATCCCTCCCAGATTGGCCATCATTGATTTTATGTTGCAATTGTTTATGGTCAATAGAGAGTACTTGGGCCCTAAGGTTCATAAGGGAAGAATTTTGTGTATATGTTTCAGGATTGGGGACTTTTCAATTGGAAAAGAGGCCCTAGATCAAATTCACTCTTTCCTCCACCATTTCAACTTGCCAACTGGTCCCTATAGGATGTATGATCTTGATAATTGGATGAAGAACACCCTTAAGGAGATAAGGAATTACGTGTTGCCTAATACCAAGGGGCTACCCTATGAGGATATTATTTCTAATACTATTGTAGAGGGGGAGGTAGCAGATAAACGTGCCAAGATTGATGATGTGTTAAGGGTAGAAAGTGAAATGAAGAGAATAGATCCCAATTTCATGGGATTTTATATGGATATCCCCTATCCTCATAGGATTAGGAAGATTCTCATTGACCATTCTAAAATCATGGCCAAAATGGCAGAGGGGCCTATGGGAGAAGAAGAGAGGGTATGTCATGATAGCCCTGAACCTGATGTTACCCCAAATGATGAAGAAGAGGAAGATGAGCATGTTGAGGAATAATGGGTCACAAAAGGGAATAAGAGACAAAAGGTTGTCCATATCTCTACAGAGATAAAATAGAGGACTCTACAAATTTTACTAGGAAATAGTTTGTATTTTTCTAACTAAAGGAAAAGCTATCTCCAAGATAGAATTAATGTAGCTGAGAGCACACTCATAGATTTGGGACTAGCAATAGCAAGGTTGGATGATAGGATTATTCAAGCCCAACAATTCATAGAGGGTGATGAATTCATCAAAATAGTTAAGTTTAAGACATTTTTGTATAAGGTAAAACAAAGTGAATTGGTGTTGAAAATGAAACTAGGAGAATTAAATGAGTAGAAATTAGAACTGGTCAAGAAGTTATAGGCCTATGATCCTGAGAGTGAAATCTTGACTCTAGAGGAGGCAAGAGACCTTGTACAAAGGAGTGGTATGTTGTTGCTACCCAAATGGGATTTGTAGCAAGTATTTATGCTTGATCAGATAAGGAGATAGGAGAATGCCATCTCACATGAGGCATTTGGTGTTGATGGACTATAAATAGGAATAGGATTCAACATAGATACCAAATCTATGGTAGTTTGGAGCATGGCTTTATCATCAAATAAACTAATGTTGATGGATGTGTAGACCACAAAATAGGGTAGCATGATTGTATGGACTTTGCAAGGCACTTTAGGTATAGAAATCTCAAAGGCCATAAAGCATTTCTCATTCATGAATGAGGACAAGGTAGAGGAGATAGAGACCAAGCTTGCCAAGTCTATACATGATTATATTGATGTAAGGAAGATCTATGAGGATGAGCTTAGGAAAATACATTTATACAAAGAGAAAATTAAAGAGCTTGAGTTTAAGGTCCAAGCACTAGAGGATGAGGTTTCATCTCTCAGAGAGCAGCTTGTAAATGTAGAACAAGTGATTGATGCAGAAAAAAGCCAAGAACAAAAAGATCAAGAGAAACCAACTAGGGACACAACTAAGGCCCCAACACAAATAAATGGTTTTGGAGGTAGAGGATATAGTAGAACCAAGGATAATGAGAATTGATGCTCCACCTACTTAGCAAGGAGATGAGATAAGGATAGTTGTCCTTAGAGTTTAATGAGCCACAAGGTTGAAACTCTAAAGATTATATCACAATCGGCTCACAATTTTTATGTTGCTTTACAAACTACTGAGAAATTCTACAATAAGGCACTTTCATGGTTATCACCCACATTCAATCTATGAGGGTCATATACACAGTTCTCAGAGAGGCTTGTTGTATTGATGGCTAAAATGATAGATTTTCCTGATAAGATAATCACAATGAAGGAGGGCTTAGAGGTAGTCAAAGAACTAATTGGCTTCTTCATTAGTAAATTGCAAATTATACAAGGGAAGATGAAAGTTTTATCTCAGGGAATTCAACCCTGCATACCACTAATTTTGGATGCCACTAGTATGTGAGGGATAGGCAAGAATGGTCTAATTCCTTTGGCACTATTTTGACTCAAGAGGCCACTGTGGCAATTTTTGAAGACAACTCTTATACCCCTTATAATAAGTTAATTAACTCCCTATTTAGAGCAGAAATAGACTTGAACAAATTTTTTGTTGAGTCTAAAGCCATTATAGATGTTAGGTGGATTAAAGCCACACGGGACCTAAAAGAGGTTAAAACTATAATGTGGCCCACCAAAAGGGAGATCTACATTTGGGAAGTAGTGGAAGAGATCAAAGCCCTATTGTGAAGAGGTAGCTGAGATATTTTGCTGAAGACAATAAAAGACAAAGGGGAGTAAAGTCAAAAGAACATGACATAAATTTTCACCTGTTGACTTTTTCAACTACTTCCTCTTTTTGGATAAAAAAATGAGGAATATCTTGCATATCTTTTTATTTATGTCTTGCCATTTTTTGTATCCATCCAAATTTTGGCATGTGTCCTCCTCCCATATGTAGCTTGTTGTAATCCTATATAAGGATTTCTAGGAAGTGGAGTAGAGGTCAGCTATCTATAGAATTTTCCTATTTTCTTATATCTTTTTTACAATTCATCCATTTTTCTATAGCTATATGAATGTAATTAGTTTTTGTATATTGAATATATACAGTGAATACTAAGTATCATTGGTTAAGTTTTGAGTTCTTTTCGAGTCTTTGTCAATATTGTAAGAATTTTCCAAGGAAATCATACAAGAAGAAAATTCTCTATATATTTGTGTCTTTGGGTTTTGTCTCCTTTCTTATATATCTATAATCTTGAAATTGAAATGAAAAAGTTTCATTCAGTATAATGCAATTCATATAAATTGTTTATCTCTTACTAATTGTTTTTGATTCAAAGAATTAGATAATTTCTCTCTATAATTGATAGGGTTTAGGGTTTATAATAAGGATATGGTAAGAATGAAATTCAGAGCTCACTATTGACAAATTTAATTACAAATTGATTAAATAGGTCCAAGTTTTTTGGTTTTGACTCTATATATAAATGGATAAGACACTGGTCAATTAAGTTCAAGAACAAGTTGATGATTCACCTAATTGCAGAATATATATAACAAACAAACAAATCAATTTACCATTTTATGTAATGATGAACTAAAAGTGTTGTTTGTTACTTATTTTCTTTTCCTTTCCCTTTGATTATAGTTAGCTACTATGATTAGGAAATTTATAAGAAAATCATAGAAGAAAATTGACCATTTCTTCTATAGGGATAGTTTTGAAGAGAAGAGTATCAAGTCAATAAGATTAAATCCCTAAGGTGTGCCCACCTTGGCCCTGTAGAGCCTAAAGTGAGGTGAGTCTTGATGACTCTATTAATGTTGGCCTAGAACTAAGATTTAGCCTTGCTAAATATAGGACTTAGCTGATTCCTAGGCTTGTTCCTATCTTTTTCTTCCTAGTATTAGGTTTAAGCCCACCTAATATGTTCTTTACTAGTAAGAGCTCCAATAGAGCATTAGAGAATGGCGACTGGCTAGATGCAATAGGAGTGAGATGTGGCCCAACGAGAAATCACAATACCATGAATAAACAAGTTCATGGAGAATGTATCTATGGATTTGTAATGGACTGCAAAAGTGTACTAGGAAGCTTCCTATTATATGAGGCTTTATCATCAGTCACTCCCCAATGAGAAGTGACAAGAGATTCAGTTTGTACATACAAAATTTACACAATTGTTGAATGCTTATTTGTGTAGTGGGATATTTTCAATTCCCATGGATGTTGTGTGGGTGTGAGAAGGATTGACATCAGGGGCCTCATCCTCTAGGACTGGGTCTATGGAAATGCTACTGATTGGATATCCTGTCTTGCCACCTCCCCAAGGGAAGCTAGAATTACTGAGTCACCATATGTTATTTGAATGTAATATTATTTTTGTAATCACAATAGAATAAAAAGTAAGTTTGGTTTATAGCAAGAAAAAGGGCAACTGATGCTCATGTTGATGAACAATGTGATTGGAAACATTGGAAATTATTTGTTTTTCTATTGTTGTTAATATGTTTTGGATGTTTTTGGCATTTTTGAGAATATTTGCATATTTTTGAAATTTTGTTTGAAATATTTGGATATTTTTGACTTTTTTTTTGCAAATAGTTGGAAGGTTGTCAATCTCCATAAAAGTGGGAATAATAAGATTTCTAGAGGAAGAATGACCTTCACTTATGTGTGGGAATAGAGTGTCAATGTGGGCTCTCAATGAAAAATGAGTACAAACTTGTGTAACATTTGGAGAGTCATAGTGTTCAAGGTGGAAAAAGCAAGAAGTGATAAACCACAAATTGCAAGGCACAATTATATATATTGATAGCCTTTACAAACAAGTTGAAAGCCAAAGTTTGGATTTTTCTCTAGGTGTGTGTCGAGATAGAGACTCACAAGGTCTATGAAAAGGCATTCAGGGCTTGAAAAGGTACTAAAAATGTGTTTGAGGGCCCAAAAAGGCAATTGAGGGCCTAAAAAGGAAAAATGGAGCCTTGAAAAGGTGCTATGAGGGCCCAAAAAGGGTGAAATGGGGCCTTAAAAAAGGCAATGAGGCCTAAAAAGGCACTATGGGGGCCTTGAAAAAATGCTTGGGCCTAAAAAGATGCTAATGGGGCCGTGAAGAAGCATTTAGGCCTTAAAAAGGTGTTATGGGGCCTTGAAAAGGTGTTGGGGGGCTAGAAGAAGCATTTGAGGCCTAACAATCTCTCAAACATACACTTATTTATTCTGAGCCCTTGTTAGATGATGATGGAAGATTTTAATGGATATCTAGGCCTTTCGAGATAGCATTGATATATTTGTTGAAAGGTGTTGGATCCATCCAATCTCTGCAATCATAAATGAGACTATAAATCCATTGGGATTTGTTGTTCTTGATAGGAGGAAAGAAAATGAGACTCTGTTGGAACCTTTCCACTATCCACATTGTGCCAGATTTCCCAAAGCATAGTGAGATGTTTCAAGACATATCTATGTTTCTTCTTAATCAAGTGATGCCCTTGTTTATTATTTTTTCCAAAGGTAATAGGGAAAAAACATGCCATAGAATATTTAAATATTTTTCAATTTAGTGAGCCTCACCATTGACTTCATATAAAACCAGTCGAGGTATGCAAACCTATCCTGCAGGAGCAACAATTATAGACGAGCACTAGCTCAACATGAAATCAATGGATCATCGTGTTGAAAAATAAAAAATTAAATTATGCAAAATTAAATAGCCTGTTTGAGGTGAGTTTTTTATTGTTTGGCATAATTTTTGGGTTATTTTTTATATTTTCAAGATTTTCAACTATTTTTGACAATTTTTGAATGTTTTTGACAATTTTTGAATGTTTTTGAATTTTTTTGAACTAATGGGAATGGAATGGGGATGTGAGTGAGATTTTTTGGAACATGGAGATAATTGAGGCCTTTTTGGAGCACAGAAAGAGTCAAGAAGATTAAAAGTGGGCTAAAAGGCTCAAAGTAGGCTCTGAGAGCTATATTTGAGACAATGGAGGTGAAAGGAATTTTTGGGACTTCAAATAGATTTAATGAAGGCTAAAATAGATATTGTAAACTATTAGCCATTTGAGATGTACATTGATTTTCCTATAATTCATGTTTGTGATATCTTAGAACATGATCAACTCCATGTTTCCTCTAAGTTGTATGTCTTCCCTTTGTTGTTGCTTTGTTGGTTGTCTTCACTATTGTGAACTATGCTTGATGCTAAGAAACCACTAAACTATGACCCACAAGTGTTTTTCAATTGGGAATGTGGGAAAATAACTCAACTGTGTTAGGTAGTGTAGCTTGATGAAGTACAAAGGCCACAAACAAGAAAAAAATTTCTAAGAGAGTGTTGCTTGATTCATGCCTTGTTAGTTCTCTACATTTGATGCATTTGAAGGACTTTTGTTGTTTAGAAAAGCCCCAAGGTGTCATCTCTTCCTCCTTTTAAACCAAAGGTGATATTTCTTATTCCTTTTGTACTAGATTTTTTAATTTTTTAAAATGATTTTGTGAATTGTTTTTCCCCTTTTAAAGTTGATTCAGGTATTTTTTATTTGATAGATGATTTTATTGATTAATGACCTGATGTAATGATTGATTTAAAATTCTTTTGTTTTCCTTTGATTTTATCCTTAATTTGCATTTAATGATTGATGTAAAGGACTTTTGATCGGAACTTGCATTATTTTAGGTCTTTACCAATTTTTAGGTGTCTACACTTAGCATGATCTTCAAGCTCGGGTCCCATTGTCTATGACCTATGTCCTTTTGATGATTGAGGTTGTATTAGCTACAACTTGATAGCTTCTATATGCAACTCAAGTCCTTTAGACTATGACTCGAGTTGCATTGAATGAAACTTAGGTATTTTTGGAGATTTTGGGGACTCGGAAGATGAAGCATCATGTCTTCCAATTAAATTTTTCAATATATTAGGTTCATAATACACAAACCTTCTATAATCTCTAGGTTCTTTGTTGCTCGTCTTCACTCTTTTTTGCAAACTCATCAATCTTCACATGTGCACTTTCTATGATTTTATGAGTAGTTAGATTCAAACACTTATATGCTTTACTTTCGCAGGAGTATCCTAGGAATATTCCTTCATCACTTTTGACATCAAGTTTCCCTTTTTGATATTCCTTCAAGATATAACATTTACTACCAAATACTTTCAAGTAACTTGCATTGGGTTTATAGCCATACCATAGTTCACAAGGTGTTTGATTTGAGTCCTTCTTCAACTGTACTTTTTTTAAGGTATGAACTATTGTACTAATTGCTTCCTTCTTGTATTTGATTGCAATATTATTTTCTATCATTAGTATTCTTGCAAAATCCATGATAGATCTATTCCTTCTTTCTGCTATACCATTCTACTGAGGTGTACTAGGGGCTGATACTATAAATCAAAAGAATAGTCTTGACAATTGAGTGTCAACACACTTAACCATTTTCACTATATATGCCAAGTACACAATGGATGCCAAGCCAAAATTTCAATAGGTGCTGAGCCATAATTGGTGTTGAGAAAGTCAGAATGTAGTACATGTCGATTGATCTAGGAAATGTTCATGTGCTGAGTAATCCAAAAATGTTCAGATGCCGAGCAATACAATTTTTAATAGATGCTGAGCAAACTAGGAAAGTAATAGATTCCAAGCAATCCAAGAATCAGTTCATGCCAAGCATCAATAATGCAATGAGTGCAGAGTAACTCAAGATTAGCATAAGATTTTGTGCCATCACAAACTAAGATGTAAAACAATTTTTATATGAATCACAGAGGGATAAGAAGATAAGATCGAATCCTTACAATTACCTATGAAATTAACATGCAACCAATCACAAAATTGGAGACAACATGTAACCAATAGGTAAAAACAAAGGATTTTAGTGGAAATTTGAGATTTAATATGGATCATTGATCCATACCTTACCCTAAGTCTTTCTTCACATTCTTTATAAGGAGGTCGAATGCACCATTGCATGTGTGGATGAGAACAGTAAATGGGGAGATTATAGGGAAATTTTAGTGAGAAGATGAAAAGACTTAGAGGAACATAGTAGTAATTTTCTATCAAGTTGATCAAAATAGTACAAGGGACAAGGAGCACATATAGAGATCAGATCAAGCAAGGATTAGAAGAAGAAGAGTAGATCTAGTACCTAAACTTAGTAATTTGAGATTGCATTCAATCAGGTCAAAAGATCTAATACTTTCTCACAATTATATTAGATGCTGAAATCCTATATTGATAGGTTAGCTTAACAGCTAGGTAGGAAAACCTTTGGAGAAGGTGATTGAAAATCCTATGTATTAGGTGGGTTTAACAACCTATTGTAAATCCTTTAATAAGGTGACACTTCATGTAAGTGTTTGTAAATCCTCTAACCAGTTCACTATTGACACAGTGTAAAACTTTTGACAGAGCAGGCCTTTCATTGGTCAAACCATTAGAAGTGGTTGAACATTGATTGCTACAGTGATTTTTGTGGGTATCATCCCCACCCCAGTTTTACCTTCTTATTCCTAGAGGGTTTCTGGGTTACCAAGTCTTTGTGTTATGTGTTGATGCATGCTTTTGTTTTATGTTCTTTTATATGTTTACATGCATGCAATTTGTTTTTCAGTTATATGTTTAAAGGATTGAAAAAGGTTTAAAAGGTGTGGTACTTCTGATTAATCCCCCCCTCAGAAGTACTCTTCCCATTTTGAACATTCCAACAATTGGTATCAGAGCTCTAGTTCTCACAAGGAGAAGCCTAATAGCTTGGAGAAAAAGGTTAGAAGATGGAAGTCTTCAAACTTGGGAAGATCATTGACAATCAGGTAATTGATGTGCAACTAGCTCTACATAAAGTAGAGGAAGCCAGGGAGGAATTGAGAAAATCCTTGAAAAGAAGGAAGGAGATAACCATAGCTAAAAATGACATACACAACAAGGATATTGATACCAAACAAGTGTTTTCCAATAGAGATTCCAAGGAATTTGATGCAGCAATAATAGAATTAATGGAGAAAAATAGAGCACAAGCTAAAGAAATCAGATTACTCAAGCTTGAACAAGAATCACAAGCCATAGTGCTTTGTGAAGTGTTAGAACAAAAGAAAAGAGCTACTGAAGACAAGGCCATGATAGAAGATGACAAGAGAAATCTCACCAATAGGCTAGAAGAGAAGACAATTAAATTTGAAAAGATATCAAACATGCATCTAGACACCTTAAGCTAGATGATGAATGCTCATCATGAGCTAAATATGAAGGACATTGAGATATCCATCTTGAAGATGCAAAATGAATTGAAGAGAGAAAAGGAAATAGAAAAAATTTACAAAAAACCTAATGAGGCCATCAAGTACTTTGAGCAATTGCTAAAATCACCAATGGCTAGTAATGATAATCTTGGCTCTGTCCTTGCCTCCATGTTTGATCTTTCAGATTCAGGATCACTATGCACTTCATTGTCAAGTTGTTCTTCATCATGTGTACTATCTTTAGAATCAGATTGTGCATTTTCTTCATTCTGCAACTTGGCTTCTGGATGCAACTCGGCATTCATTGGTTGTGACTCGACTGAAACTAATACTTGTTGATTTTCAATTTGATTGACATCATCCTCATCAACAATCATTCCTTCATAAAAATACACAAAGGTTTTGTACTCTTCCATTTTCTTTCATACTTCAGCTTGGACTTCTATGTGCTCATCAAAATTTACATTTGCACTTTCCACAATTTTATTAGTGTTAATATTCAAACACTTGTATGCCTTACTTCTAGTGGAATAACCATTGAATATGCCTTCATCGCTTTTTGCATCAAATTTTCCATTTCTAGCATCTTTAAGGATAAAACATTTACAACCAAACACTTTGAAATTTTTTACATTGGCTGAGTGGCCATACCATAATTCAAAAGGTGTGGTATTTGTACCTTTCTTGACTTGTACTCGGTTCAGTGTATGTATAGCTACACTTATAGCTTCTCTCCGGTATTTTAGAGCAACAGTCGTTTCCATCATTAGTGTTCTGGCACAGTCAATCACATATCTGTTTCTTCTTTCAGCAATTCCATTCTGTGGAGGAGTTCTAGGAGCTGGCGTTTGTCTTTTGATTCCTTTATCATTACAGAATATCTTGAATTCATTTGATGTGAATTCACCACCTCTATCTGATCTTAGGCATTTCAAGCTTTTTCTTGTTTCCTTTTCAACTCTAGCCACATACCACTTAAACATTTGAAAAGCATCAAATTTTTGTTTTAAAAACATAACAGTCATCATCCTGGAATAGTCATCAACAAACAACATTATGTATTTATCTCCTCTATAGCTTTGTACTTCCATTAGACCACATAAGTCAGTATGAACTAATTCAAGTATTTCTTAAGATGTATAGTTTTTACTTTTGAAACTTGACTTAGTCGTCTTTCCTAGCTGACATTGTTTGCACATGATATTATCAGGCTTCTTCAATTTTGGTAAACCTCTGACTTTCTTCATTTCATTGATGTTGACCAGATTGCCAAAGTTGACATGACATAATCTTCTATGCCACAACCATTCATCATCAAATTTTGCAATAAAACAAGAAACATCATCCATATCAAGGTAAAACAGATTACTCCTTGTTTGATCTCCTTTTCCTATCAGTTTACCATCAGTATCATAGATTTTTGCAGTTTTGTTTCCAAATTCCACTTTGCATCCTATATTGCCTAACTGTGAGACACTCAGCAAATGGTACTTTAATCCTTCAACATAGTATGCATTATCACATGAAATTTGTTTTGTGAGCTTAATGGAACCTTTTCCTTTGATTTGACATGGAGCATCATTACCAAATCTAACACTATTTCCATCATACTGAGTAAAGTTAACAAACTTACTTTTGTCTCCTGTTATGTGATGCGAGCATCCACTGTCTATGATCCACCTGTCATTCTTGTTCATATATGTTACCAATGTTGCGGGCTCTTCTTTATCAGATTGATCCTTCATGGCTACATAAACAACTTCATCATCATTATCATCAGAATTTTCTTCAACAATGTAACACTTCTTACCTTTTTCTTTGTAATCTCTCTTGTCATCATCTCTTCAGAATTTGTTTTTGTTTCCTTCCTTGTAATCCTTTTTCAGTGGACACCTGGCAGCAATATGACCTACTTCATTGCAATTGAAAAAAATGATAGGCATCTTACCTTTGAATTTTCCTTTATCTCTGTGAAATCTTCTAGCAAGCAATGCTTCCAATTGTTCTACATCTTCCTCATCAGTGCTAGTGTCACTGGATACATACTTCATTTTTCTTCCTTTCTTTGATTTCACTTGTTCAGCATCTTTTAGTGATAACTTGGCCTTAAAGGCAAATTCAACATTCTTTGGTCTGTAGTTGTCAAAATTAGATAACTCAAATGCAGTGAGTCTACCTATTATTCCTTCAAAACTTAGATTGTTTCCTAGTATACATCTTAGCTCTTGTATTGTTGATACTCTAATAGCATAGATAGGAAGCAAGGTTCTTAAGAACTTACTATTAATAGTATCTTCATCCAATTGACCATTCAAGCATCTTATTGCACTTACCACTTCGTTTATTCTTGCACCATACTGAGCAGCGTTCTCATTTTTCTCCATTTTCATGTCATCAAACTTTCCTCTGAGACTTTCTCTTTTTGCTCTTTGTAAATTCTGATCTCCTCCATAGATGTTTGATAGGGCTTTCCACATTTTGAATGCAATATCACATCCTTTGATATCATCAAATTCAGCATAGCTGAGTGCAGAGGCAATTTCTAGCATTGTCTGATTGTGTTCTTGCTTGTTTTTCATATCTTCTGCAGTAGGAGCACCTATTGGATCTACATGTTCAGTGACAATTGAATTTTGGGCATAATCTCCTATGGATCCAAGATGTAGCTTCATCAAGCTTTGCCATGCAACAAAGTTTTCTTTATTGAGCTTAGAAACTTCTCTCTTAGGCATTTTGATCTTTTCTGCTTATAGTTCCTTTAAACTGAGTTAGCAGTAAGGCTCTGATACCAATTGTTAGAATTCTTTAGAATAACTGAGAGGGGGGGGGGTGAATCAGTTATTCAAGGTCCAAATGCCCTATTAATACTTTTTCACTACTTTTTATGAATCCATACACTTTTCATCCATCCAAACTTTTAAATCAACCATATTAGCAAGTTATTGTAAATCAACATGCAAAGATAAAACATGCAAGATCAACACATGACACAATGATTTACGTGGAAACCCAATTTGAGAAAAACCACCAGTAACATGCTACTTGATTCTCACTCTTTTGAAGTGATGCCCTGTTAAAAGCTTGCCCTATTAAAGGCTTACAACACACTATTAAATGTGACCTTGTTAGAAGATTTCACCAAACTGTTAGGAATGGGCCTGGTTAAAGGACTTTAGAACATTCACTTGGAATGTCACCCTGTTAAAGGATTTATCTCATGGCTATTAAACCAACCTAAGTCCATAGGATTTAAACTTTACTGTTACAATTGCTAGAAAGTAACAATAATGATCTTTTGATCTGATATAACTTACAACATACTGTACAGATTTCAGATCACACTTTCAGTTCAATCCTAATGCTTGGCTTCAAACACTTCAGCTCTGACTACTTGACTTCTTCTCAAGCTTCGTCTCCTTGAGTCTTCTAACTCATTGTACCAATGCATCCATATCAGGGGTCTTCTTACTAAAAAAGAGTCTCTATGCTCTCTTATCTCCTTAGCACCTCCTTCAGCATTTCATGTTTTCATGCTTGACTCCTTAAATAGAAATCTGATTTGCCTTTGTCGCTCATTTCTCCCTTTCCAATTTTAGGGTTTCAAAAGGATTAGGTAGGATACAATGTATCTACCTCATATCTTGTTCTTATCTTCAAACTTCGTCAACTGTATTCTTAAAAACATTTTACATGGTGTTCTGTGTCACCAGCACATCATTCTTATCTTCCATTTTAATTCACAAACTTCTAGATAA
Source organism: Cupressus sempervirens (assembly GCA_028749045.1). NCBI lineage: Eukaryota > Viridiplantae > Streptophyta > Pinopsida > Cupressales > Cupressaceae > Cupressus > Cupressus sempervirens. The sequence continues at coordinate 11,129,904 of CM053785.1, read as the reverse complement.
CAACCTTGTCGGCTTAGATCTGGTGAATCTTCGATTTTCAAAATAATGCAGCAACTCGACATTATTGATTTATTGGTGTTCGACATCTTTGTGTTACTCGGCACTATTGGTTTTATTGGTGCTCGACATCTCTGTGTTACTCAGCACTATTGGTTTTACTGGTGCTCAGCATCTCTGTGTTACTCGGCACCTATCTCTGCTCGGCACTCGATATCACTCGGCACTTGAACTTGCTCGACACTTTGAAATTTACTTGGCACTTAAACTTTCTTGGCACCTATCTCTGCTCGGCACTCGCTATCACTTGGCACTTGAACTCGCTCGACACTTGAAGTTTACTTGGCACTTACTAGGAATTTTCTCCGCACATACTAGCTTGCTCGGCTCCTTCTCTCTAATGAACTTAGTTGAGCTTTACAAATTTCTTAGCTAAAACCTTACATATTTGATATGTTTCAGTGTGAAAATTTTCTGTGTCTTATAGTATGTCATCAACACACTTTTTCATCAATGGCTTAGTTGATCCTTGTACTTCATTACAACATCATAACTTCAACCTTTCTATAGGTGTTGTAGTTACATCTTATTGATTGCCTCCTCCTTGACAATCAACTAATTGATAGTATTTGGATCACTAAAGCAATTTTCATTCCTGTAAGTAGCAAGTTTGACATCAATGATAAAACAATGATTGAGAACATTCTTTACCATTTCCATATATCATTCCAACAACTTTTCTCATGATCATTTCAATCATTTCCAACACACCATTATGATGCACATCATGGCCTTCATCACGCATAGGTTCTGTGATAGGATTTGGAGGCTATAGTGAAATGTTATGCACATTGTTATGCAATCAATCAATTACATTATTACTAAATAAAAGACAATATCAAAATATAAATTTCAACCTTCAGACCACAAATTGGACATTACCTTGGCAATTTAGTCGATTGTATTCCAACTTTCATAGATGAGGTATCATTTTTCGTGGCCTTGATGTTGTCTCTTCTTTCCCATTAAAAATATGTTTTTCAGTAATTTGACACTTATTATTATTGTGGATAAATTTCCTAAACTCATTGAACACCTACTTTCCTAAACTTCTTGATTGACGAGATTTCATATTCAGACCACAAATTAGACATGTGAATTTTCCCTTTGTCTAAAAACCTAAAAGATCATGTACAATTATCATGGGAAATTTAAACATACAACAATAATGTGTAAGAACTATAACAAAACAAAAATATGTGACCTTAACAATATAACATATTGCAAAAATGAGTTAGCCCAAGGGCATAATGTATTGTCCATACAAGCATTGCATGGAACTAAAATTGTCTTTTTTCTATTGGTCTAGAGATGTCATACATAGTGACCTCATTCTATAATGTCAACAACTCATCAACAAGGGGCTCAATATACACGTTCATATCTTTAACTTGGTACTTACCTAGTAATTGAATGAACAGAAGAAACATTACATAATTGTTATGACCATTTTGATGCACTATTTATAAATTAATTTAGATAACTACTAAATGAAAAAAATTCCTGGTACAATCATTGACAATATTATGTGCTCCTTCTTTATGGAAATCAAAGAAAGAATGTTATTGTTAATTAAAAAAATATGCCACACTGAGTAAACAGATCTCATATCTCCAAATCGTCTGTTGCCAATGCAAGCTTGAGATTATGAGGTTCTTCTTTGAAGTGTGGCCATGGTTTTTCTACCTCTTTAAATTAAAAACCATCTACAAGTATTCACATAACATCATCTTGATTTCTATTGTGTACATAGTAATTCATAAATTATGCCAAGCTAGTGCACCTAAATAATCGTTCAAGATGTGGAATAATGGGAATGTACCGAAGAACCTTGTGAGGCACCTTTTCTATTATTTGATCTAACTGATATCTATTAATATGAGAATTAGGGCATTCTATTGCAAATTCAAGTTGTTTATGATATAGAATGTGATCACTGAGACATGCATGTATTCTATGACACTTCATTCCAATTTGATTAATAAGGATAGATGATTCTCAGTATGAATGAGGCAGAATGTTTGATGGTGGTAACAAAAACTCACCTATCAACCTACAACAACAAATATGAATTGTTAATATAATGAATAGTAATGGTATACTAACATTGAAGATGAAAAAATTGGCATACCTTAGCATATGTGACATTGCTACGTTGGATAAACCATTCATAACCTTCAAGTTCACCAATAACACTATAATAGAGAGAAGAGTTTTTTGGGAACCTTGGTATAGGGGCTTGTATGCCTTCTTTAGTATAAGTATATCAAGACCATCTTCTTCATCATTATCAAATGCGCTAGTACCATCATCGTGAGCATCTTCATAAGTTGTGCCAATGCCATCTTCTTCAATCATGTCTTCTGGCACATTATCATCTTCTTCCATGGGAGTGTTATCCTCAGCTTGGATATACATACCTCCATGTTCCTCCAATTGGAAATCCACATTCACTAATCAACAAAAATTATGGCCCCCTTAAATGTGACCATGTTACCTACAATGACTCTGGGTTGTTGTGATTAGAACTCTTCAATTCTTTAAGCCCTTACACTTTTTGCAAGGACAATTACATTTATCAACTTTTCTTTAGAATTGAGACCACAATCTAGCAATTGTCTCATTACTTTGTTCTAAGTTCATATTGTCAGGTGTGATCTTTCTTCATAGGAAAATATATCTACAAAATTATTGGACATGTTGTACTTAATGTTTATGTCTACACATATGGTTTAGAAAGACAAATTTGGTGTAATTAATGTGTATATCTACAAAAATATAGGACATATTTTACTTAATGTTTATATATGTACATATGGTTTTGAAAGAAAAATTTGGTCTAATTAATGTGTATATCAAAAAAAATATTGGACATGTTGTACTTAATTTTTATATCTTCACCTACCGTTTTGAAAGAAAAATTTGATTACCTCACTCAAATTCACCCATATTATAATCACTAAAAAGTTGTTTGCTTACAATGCTCTTTGTTAATTGTACAATATATAATGCTCATTATACAATATTTAATCAACAAGCTCATCACCTTGGTATTTAATTATTCATCTATAGTAATTTTATAGTCAGCATGGTACACAAGAGATCTCGTTATAGCATAGTGGTCTTCTACAAATCATTATGCCCACGAGGAGTGTTTGAGTCCACTCAAGGAGAACGTGTTAGCATAACTTTATAATCAAAAGAGCTACTACACAATATGAACTTTTTTATTCTTACTCTCATTCACATCCATGATAAATTCTCATAGATAGTTATTGAAACTATACCTCTCCATACTGAAATTAAATTTCAAAGATTTACCAATGTTACTTCTCACTGAATCCTACATTCATATCACTCTAAGATTTCCTTTTTTGTGAAAATTAAGAAAAACAAAAATATAGTAATAAATGCAACCCTATACCTTGAACTAACTAAGAATTTTAGATGAATTGATTATACAAGTTTAAGATATAACTAAAGATAACCCTAGAGTGCCCCTAGATTTTATGAGAAAGTTGGCTCTATAATATTTTGTAGTTATATTTACTTTTAGGATGGCATAGTGATGAAAGCTAAGCAATTATTGGTAATTTTAAAACATATAATTTCATTATATGTGACCTCGATAATCTTGAAATGTTTTTGAAGGCCAAGTTATTTGTGATTGAATTATTGGGACCAAAGGTTGTGACATTTCTTGAGGCTCACTTGATTCAAATGCAATAAGATTGGATTGATCATATTTAAGGTCTTCATTTAGATGTATTTGGTTGAATTTTTTCTGTCTCTGCAAGTTGTGTAATATGTTTTGGTATTTTTTATATTTCCATGAGAAATTTTACATGACCTTTAGGAAAATTTTGTAATGGATAGTTATAAAGTTTAGCCATGTCGCAGCCTTGTTTTATAATGGATTCCATTTTCTCTTGAACATTTTTGGCTTCTTTATCCAATTTATTTTGCAACATTTCAATAAGGAGTATGTGAGATTCAAGTGATTGATCATAAGTTGTTGAGAGTGTCATTTGTGTTTGATCAATAGAGGCAATGTCATTTTAAGTGTATGTCATATCTAGGTTAAATCCTTGTGTTGAAACAAAAGATGTTTGTGAAGTTCCATGATGTTTGGGTGAAAACCTTGTTGTTTCACATGTATTTCTTGTATTGGGTCAAGAATGTTTATGGGTTCTTGTCATGTAAAATGTACATGGTTTGGTATGGACCTTGTTGCCTTGTGGAAGTTTGTGATATTGTCAAAATTGGTATGATGTCTAAGGATGGATGCCAATGCACCTAAGTATGAGGGATGTATACAAAATGCACTTTGTTTTTGTTTTTTTGGATTTTTTGAGATATAAGTATGAAAAAATGTACACTAAGGGTATGTATGAAAAATGTTTTTTTGGAATTTTTGAGATTCTGGATTATGAAATTTTGACATCAACAACAAAATCTAGGTAGAATTTGATGGACTTTAGACTTCTTCTTTTTTAAGCTCTTTTTTGGACTATTTTTATCAACTCAACCCTCCAACCCTAAAATAGACAACTAAAAAATAGTGAGTTATCCTAGGAAAAATTTACAACATATTGCAATCTAAATATGTGGTTGGTCATTGGAGGGAGGTTGAAATCTTAGGGAAACTAAAATCTAATTGAATATAAACAATTTCATTTCAATTTTTGATGGGAAGGATAAATAGAGTTAAATATGTAACTTATTTGAACTAAAAGACTTGCTATCAATCCATAATCACAAATGCAAATAGTAAAATCACTTTCTCTTCTTTCAATTTTGAGTTGCATACCTCTTACAGAGTTTCAGGTGTTTTGGGGGCCTCTTCAAAAAATCCTTGAGACTCAATAGCTTCCTTGTACAAAGGTATATCTTTAAAGTTTTTTGCACCAAAATTGTATGTCCTAGTTGCTACTCCACAAGCAACAATCTATAGAAAGAAGAGATCAATCTCATTCGTTATTGAACACAAATCATAATCCCCCAAATATATAGGTGTATTTAAAGAGCACAAGAAAAATTGCTTGAAATCCTTCTGCCATTAAACATAGATGAAATATTTTTGAACTTTGAGCTTCTCGTACATTGCAAGATAAATTTCTTAAAATTCCTCCTTCTCAAACAACAATACCATCATCAAAGGGGCACTACACTATTGAAGCAGAGGAGTGGGGGTTCCCTAAAATTATATGGGGTACTACTGGTGCATCTTGTGGTATAAAAATTATCTATTAAAAATTTGACTCTCACTATCCTGATGTTGCCCAGCCTACCTCTACTCCTAGCTTAAAACTTCATACACATAGTCTCACAATCTCAAATCCTAATCACCAAAAGATTTGATGATCTTGCTAGGCAAATCATTCAGATTGTCATTCACTTGCATTCAAAATCTTGCAACTTATAACCTGTGTTCCAAATGGCATGGGGTCAATGACTTACCAAAGAAATGAGCTCGATCCCTCCTCTCATGACTACAAGTGATAAGCTCGTAGTGAAAATCAAATCCCCCATGTACTTTTCTCTTCTTCTTTTTTATAATCCATTTTGCTCAAAATTTTGACCAAACAAACTCATGTTGGTCAAATTTTTGACCAACTCAAGATCTTAACAAAAAAAAGTTAACATGAAAAAGAAAATGGCATAAGGTCAAAAACTAAGGTCAAAAATTAACACCAAATCTACTAGTGACTTCTCTAACAGTTGTTTGGCTTGAGCCAATTCTCCTTTCATAATAGTATTGAACTTTTCTAACTAAACATGATCTATCTTAATAGAATCTAATTTAGATTTCACTTGAGTCAATTGGGATCTAAGGTCTACATTCTCAATTTTTAGATCTAGCTCAATCTTATTGTCATCCTTCTTCAGACTCACTTTAAGTTCAATAATTTTCAACTCATGTTTCAAGATCTCATTTTCTTTCTTGAGGGTTCCTACTTATTCATTGTCACTAATATACCTCTTGATTCCTTCCTATATTTCATATCATCAATATTATCTTTTAGTTTGTCAATGTAAAAAATTGCATCTTCATACCTATCTTTCAAGTTACCTCTTTCTTCTATAAGAAGATTAATTTTCTCAAGAGCTTCTTCAAGATTTCTCTTTAGTGGTTCCATATCCACATGGATCTTACTCAATTTTTTAAGCCTCTTCTGAGTAACTTTTCTCTAATACCAATTGTTAGAAATAGATAATACTGAGAGGGGGGGTGAATCAGTATTCTACAAACTTTTGCCCACAACTGGTTATTGTTAATTACTTTATAACTTGCATATGAAAGTAAACCAAAATATTGAATAATAAATAAAACCATACACATAGAGAGCTCATAACACCATTATTTGTTAACTAGGGAAACCCTAGCCAAGGGAAAACCCTGATGGGGATGGTACCCACAAGATGATCCACTAAATAAAAGAATCATGTTAAGAATATTGACCCTATTAGGAGTCTATCAAATACATATAGTGTCTTGAGTCCTTGTTAGAGGACTAGGCCCTATTAAAAGCGGCAACCCTATTAGGAGTTGCTTCAACCATTTTAGGAGCTGGTGGAACAATTACAATTTATGCAAGATGAGCCCAGTGACCTAACATGCAATATACAAATAATTTTCTTCACAAGTATAGATATACATACGATATTATCTCATTGTTATACTTTACACTTGCTCTAATCATACATTAGATTTTGCATCATACAAAGCTTACATATCGCATATACTTCCTTCACAATAGTTTGCATCACATTTTACAACTTCTCTTTAGCTACGCAAGATATGATCTTTATGTATACCTTCGAAAATTATGGAAACCCTTGATCAGTTGGCCTTGAACCTTCCACATGCTTGGCTAAATATAAAGTGACTTTGGGTAAACATCTAAGATGTCAGCCCATCATGCTTAAGTAATTATTTTGTTACCACAATAATTCCTTAAGCCATATAATTCATTTTACTATCGTACTCTATTATGCTCTGTCAGTTACCTATACTAGTAATTCCTCTTTAACTATCATTGTATTGTCCATATAGAGCTACACATTGACATACATCATCATGACATTGTCAACTATCGATCTCGAACTGTGCATGTGTTAACTCAGACTCTGTCATCCGTACATACCGAAACTATCTCTGTGTTGCTGCAAATTCTCCAATAATCTCATATTTCACACTAAAATACCAAAATATGTATGTTTCCATAAATGAAAAAACTCACTCATCTACCTAGCCATATTTCCAACATATTTCATAGAGGATCATCACACTTTTTGTTTTAAAATTGATATCCTTCAAAGAAGTTATGATTGAATAACTAACACCCATAGGCTTAAATTATACCTTATAAGGACTTAGCCTATATATGGTTCACAAGGCTACGAGGTGATGTTTTCCACCAATGAGATTAAATCAAGGCCATCTTTTAAAAAATACAAGTATTTTTTTGGAGATAACATTTTTAAGATGTCACAAAGGGAAGATTAAAGCCTTAAAGATAATGTCTCAAGGTTTCTATTTGGTCTCCAAAACAATACTCAACATGAACTAAATAAGGAATTCTAGAAGTTGTTATTTCTTAGAGGAATTCATGAGGGATTTTTTGAAGCATTATACCTCATGGTATGAGGGGTTATTAAATAAATAAGATTGGATAACATAAAAAAGATATGTCTCAGTTATCTAAGGGTTGTTGGTAGAGAGTATAAGCCTAATGAAGGGAAGATGAATGGGTATAGAATATCCATGAATGAAATCACACACCTAATGTCTCACTTCAAGAAAGATATCATCAATAATATGGTAACTTGATTGGACACCATGTAGGCAAAGAAGAAACACAAGGAAGCTAAAGCTATGCTAGAAAAAAATTTCTCATTCTACAAACAAAAGAAGAGGGATTAAAAGTACAAGCAAGTGGCTCGCTTGGAAGCTTACCAAATTCCTACTGAATTTAATCTAGTACAAGTGTATGGTGATCAACTCTACTACATATCTCAAACAAGGCCATGGGAACAAACACAAGGTATACCTTAGGACCCATTGACTTTTTTGGTCCAATTTATTTTGTAAATTAGTGGCAACCTTAATATAATACTATTTATCAAAATCAACCCTAGAATAATAACCCATTCTAATAGTCTAATTAGAAAAATCAATGGCAATAACTCCAACCTAATTGGTAACCATCCCACCAAAATTGGTAGCCCCCTCAAAATAATTGTAAATAGCTTTAGAACCAATGGAAACCTCGACAAGGTAATTGGAATTAGTCACAATATTGGAGGCAAGATAAAAAATGACCTAAACAATAGTTTGGTACCCTGGAAATAGTCACAATAATGGAGGGGAGGTCAACAATGACCTAAACAATAGTTTGGTACCCTAGAAATAATCACAATAATAGAGAGGAGGTTAGCAATGACCTAAACAATAGTTTGGTGCCCTACAAAAGCCTCAAAAATAAGCCTTAATGCCACCAAACTAACCTCCTATAGCTAGTACAACTCCACCTAAGCCTACACAACTATCAATTAAACCAAATCCTAATCCAAATGCATCGATATTTTTATTCCTCAAATATAAATCAAAAACCTACTTATGCAATAAATGTCCATGATATTCACTTGAAGTTTTGAACCACTTTGCCTACTTCATCAAGCCTATCATGATAGATGTAACTATTGAATAAGTTTTGAATGAGGATACACATTTTGAATATCCTAAGATTTGTGCTCCACACAATTTACTAGCTAAAACTCCATAATTTCCAAAAAGCCTTAACCAAGAGATGATTCAAAACTAGAATGTTTCTGCCAGTGAACTCCTTGACCAACTATATATATATATATATATATATATATATATATATATCAAGATCCCTTGGTGAATAGTTATTAAAGAAGTATATATTTATACCAAAACAATTAGGGATGCATGCATTAAGAAGTTTGGAAGGAAGAAAAAGGACCCCCAAACTATACATGTCCTAGGAAAATTATCTGACCTTGTGCTTGAAAGAATTTTTGTCCATAAATAGACTAACCCTAGAAGCCCATTTTTTATAGTCTTTATCAATGGGATACAAGTCAAGAATGCTTTGGTAGACATAGGGGAAGATATAAATGTAATGACTAAAGAGATCATGCTACTATTGGATGTTACTGGTCTTTTAAATACTCCAATAACCTTACACCTAGAAGATAGTTGAATAGTTAAACGTAGTGGAATGGTTGAGGATCGATTGTCACTCTACACTAATGGGAATACCCAAAAACAATTGTGATTATTTCACTAAAAGATATGTTAGGGGGATACCCAATTATCCTAGGGAGACCATGGCTTGCTATAGAAAATACCTTTAAAGCCTATAGGTTAAGGAAGATGACTATATCAGATAGATTATCCACTAAAAATTTGACCTTTTATGCTCATGGAAGGCTCTCAAGGGTGGATGAAATGGGTCTCATTTCCCATTAGGACCTTGCAATCATTCCTTCTAAAAATGTAACCATACTATATCCCCAACCTGAAAGTTATGAGGAGTTTGATACTCATCATGCCTATGTTTATACTTCTTAGAGGTTTGCTCCAAAATATCATGAACTTATTTTTGTAGATGATGAATTTTATAATGAACTTAATTGACTTGTCCTTCTGGTTATTCAAAGATGGTACAAATTTAGGTTGCATAACTGGTATAGAAACATTTATAAATGTTAAATTTTGATATCCAAGATAGACTTCAAATGGGCTACGGTCAGTTGAACTATGACTTTCTCTATTGTAGCTATGTTGTACATATAGAAGGTTCTCATCCCACGTATAAGGATGTTTGGAGTGATACATATGTATAATTTGAAACACTATTTGATTGACAACCTATGTTTAACCATCTGATGTTTGTGTTGAAAATAGATTTATACAAGTATGAGAATGTGCTTCAATCATTGTTTTGTCACTAATGTCAAACCTGCTACTTACTGGTAAGACAATTGCTTAGATGATTTGAGTACTATCATTTTTTTGATTGATGAAGAGTATTTGATCAAATGAGGTAACAATAGCACCTAGAGGAAAGGTTGAGTAATGATATGGAAAAGGATTAAAAAGATCAGTTAAGACACTAATATTATAGTGCATTGATTATCTACTTAAAGTTACAAATGATGGATACACTGATTAAGTTCAGAAGAACAAGTAAAACAAATTGTGTTTGCTAATCTTAACAATCTACACAGTAGGTGCCAAGAAAAGTTAGTATAAGCCAAGAAAAAAATTAGTTGGAGCTAAGAAAAGTCAAATTTTAGTGTATGCCAAGTGATACAATGTTAGCCGAGTAAAGTTTAGTTGATGCTAAGCACCAGTAAACTTTAGTTTGTGTTGAGTGATTTGATAGTGGATGTCGAGCAATGTAGTATGTGCCAAGCATTAGAAGCAAGGTAATGCCTAGTGTTAGCATTATGAGAAAGATCATGAATTCAATGAATCTGAGCAACAAGTTTGATTTCTTGGATTGTGTGAACCATGTGCAAGATAAGCTTGATGAGATGGTGGCACAAAATTCAAGATGTACCATTTTGAGGTGAATTCAAAGAGGATTGAAGGAGAAGTTTCTAGAAGGGAAATAAAATGAAAAGATGGGTAGATTCATTGAATCCTACCTAATCCTACCTAACCCTAAAATGGATGATAGAGGATGAATGGAAAAAGATCTAAATTTTCTATTTATAGAGATGGTTGGTTAGAAGCAAAGGTTGTCATGTGAGAGAACCCAAGGAAGACAAGGAGTCTAAAGTATTGCTTCATTTAATGACCAAAGAGAAGAAACTTCTCACTTGTAAATTTGAACTCATTTTTCAACGAATTTTGGTCAAAATTTTGACCAAGTAGTTCGTGGGAATTTTTCACATCAAAATTTTGACCAATGTGCAGTTGGTCAAAATTTTGACCAATACATTCATCGAAAATTTTTAATTTTTTGTAGCTCTAATTTGTCATTGATGGTCAAAATTTTCACTAATGTTTGGTTGAATTTTTTTTAGAATTGGTGGAAATTTTGACCAATTATTGGTAGAAAGCTATCAAGAATTTGTCAAAATTTCCAACAATGTTTGGTCGAAATATTTTTATAATTGGTGGAAATTTTGACCAATTCTTGGTAGCAACCTATCAAGAATTGGTTAAAATTTCCACCAATGTTTGGTCAAAAAAATTTATAATTGGTGGAAATTTTGACCAATTCTTTGTAGAAAAATATCAAGAATTGGTCAAAATTTCCACCAATGTTTGGTCAAAAAAAAATTTATGTTGTATCAAGCAATTTTTTTTTATCCAAGCCATTTAATTTGCAACCTTTTAAATCTCTGCAAAGATAAAGTTGGAGCAGGAAAAAAATTCTTCTCAAAGGTGTCCTCTAATTGTAAAGTGTCCATTTCATTATATGTTCAACAAACAAGACATATCTAGTTCAACAGATAATGGAATCGACGCTTTACAATCAGAGGACACCTTTGAGAAGAAAAATTTTTGTGCTCCAACTTTATATTTGCAAAGATTTAAAAGGTTGCAAATTACTTGGATAAGAAAAAATTGCTTGATATAGCATGGAACAAATGGACATTTATGCATAGGGCACCACCAATTATGTGAGCGATGCAGATGCAGCCAAATTTTTTGGGGTCAAAGCCACCAATTAATATAAGGTTTCTAATCTCCACAAGTCGACATTGTGGTTGTAAGGGCTATGGAGAGGGCACTTCTTCATTGTCCACTTCATCACTGATTAACTTGCATCATAGACTAACCATCTTCATCTTTGTTATGGGCTCCTATCCCTTATGTGAGTGTTGATGTAGAAGGCAAAGTGGAAAAAATAAGCGAAAGCATGTTGAATAAGGTTTCTAATCTCAACTTGATCAACATTGTCACAAGATCATCACATAAACAAGATGGACAATAATCAGAGATGGTGATAATCATATTTTCATATTCATAAAGAGATTGCTATAAATAGTGATTACATCAATAATTCATTTACCCATTCATATATTTTCAAGTTATAACAAACTTCTCTTTAGATCAGCCATCATATCAGTATTACTATTTGGATTAAAAAATTTACTCATCCAATCCATACAGGATTGGTTCACAAACATATCCAAATATATGTCTTACAAAATCAAATATTGCATTTGCAACTCATTCAATCTAAAAAGAGACAAATCAGAAACATATCAAACTTCTTGCCATCCTAAATTTGATTATGTTATTCTAAGAGCATTGTTGATATTACTGAAATTAACATAATAGATATAATTGTTTATATAAATTTATCTCCATTATCTGAAGTAGTCCAAATATAAGTTTTATATAGCTGATATTTGTTTGATCTAGATAACATCCACCAACAGTAAATAGTTAGCCTATCATATGGGAGTCTTGGGTTTGAGTATCCTCGAACTTAACACATAATAATAATAAATTTCAAAAAATAATAAAATAATGAATAAACTAGATTTCATCCCATTACCTATAAAAAAAAAATTGGTCATATTATGACAAGTGAGGATATAAGACAAGTGCTAAATTTCTTCAATTGTTTTACCTACTTGCATGTTCGCCTAAAGTATAAAATAATTATAGGGATGCATAGTTATGGATATAGCAAGTTAGAAAGAAAGAAAGTGTATTAAGATTTGATGATGTATAAGTTCTTCTTACTAAGGACATGAAGAGGAAGAATCATGGAACTTCATTGGGAGACACTTTCATAAACAACAAAGGGGGTGGATCACAACAAGGTAATCATTACCAGGGAGGAATGTTTAGATGACTGTTGGACTTCACATTCAACAATAACCACATTATCTATCATCCTAAATCCATTTATAGAGTGTCACAATGTCTATATAGAGTGTCACAATGTATATATAGAGTGTCACAATGGCTATGACCTTACTTGTTTCCGAGAGTTTCTTTTCAAGACTTAAAAAAATCCTATATATGCCTTATCATTCAAGAACTAAGTTTTGTATTTCTAAAACTTGATCTAGTGCCTTGAACAAAACAGGCAAAAGGGTGTTAGCTCTAATAAAAGATAAAGTTGTATACCCTTGAGAGGACTAGATCCAAAGGCTACAATCAAGAATTTATTATAGCAAATGATGTTCAACAATGGCAACAAAAAAGAAATAGAACACAGAATTATTGCAACTGTAGCTATGGTGTTCACAACTGATAATGTGTGTTAGAATGGAAGGAAAATTGTAAGAGAGGATAATGTGTATGCAGATATAGAGTGATTAAAAAAATAGAACAAGCACATGTGGCAATGCCACATGATTAATAAACATGTGGTATCTTTTTGAAATATCAAGGTGGCCTATTGGACCTTTACACAAAAATAAGGCAGTCTATACCCTACAAAATTGGGCTCAACCATACCTATAAATAGAAAAATTATAAGATTTTTTGGCATCATGTGGATAAAGAGATTAGATAAGCCCTTGAAAAAATTCTTCAAGAAAGCCCAAAAAGGTGTAATATACAGGGACTTATCGGAGCCTTGGTCTCTTTGTGGCTAGGGACCTTTCAATTTTTTAGAATTACAGTACAAATAGGGTGATCTCATCAACCTTGGACCAGGACAACTATTATGTTCACATTAAGTGATGAGATGAGATAGGTGGGGCTATTTTGCTACAAATTATGTTTGTAAAGAAAACCACAAAAATTTGAGTAGAATAGAAGAAAAGTGATAAATTGGTTAAGCTAAATAAATAGGTGAATTCCCTATAGACTATCCATTGGTGATCAGGATAAAAATATTCCAATATTGGAAAGCAGTAACAAATATCACATGTGCTTGTATTTAGATGACAATATTCGATCGTCAGATAACCAGGCAAGTACAAAAAATAGAAAGTCATTTTAAAAGCTAAGTCATGCATTTAAATTTCTTTCTATAGTAGAACTACCTCCAGTTACAACGCAATGAGAAAAAAAATTATATGTGATCCATAGTTCCTCCAGAATTTATATTCCTCACATTACCAAACAAGAGATAACACTAAGATAATAAATATCATGAATCAAAAAGAGAGATAGGAAATCATAAAGTCATCATCTTTACCTAAAGTGCACAGTAATTGCTAAGTGAATACAAAAATTCCTCACTGGCATTTTCTGTGATTAATTTTGACATGGCTTTAGGATTCGGATTGAGTATCTGCATATAATTGATTTGAATCATAATATTACAATCAAGTAGAACTTGAAAACCATCAAGAAATACTATCCTAATCATTTCAACAGCTCTATAAGTAAAAATTGCAATGATCCAAACTCTAGTAAAAATAGGGAGTCAATCTTGCTCCGTTGAAATTAGTTGAAACAATCATGAAGAAAAGAAATATTGTAGAACATGAACTCAATACCTATGGAATGCAGGCCACAATATGATCAACCATGATGTTGTGTTCTCTACAATAAGATAAGAGATCTGATTCATGGAATTCTACCCTTTCAAGTAGAGTCTTCCCCTCATCATCATAAATTGGGAACCCATTCTCATCTAAGGAGTTTAGATACAAGTTTATCCAGGCAACTTTGATAGCTTTGGGATTAATATCAAGACCATAAACCTATAAAAGGAATAAATGAATCAATTACAAATATATTAGACATGCATAGATATATGTGTGCACATTGTTATACACACAATATACATAATTTTTGTGCAATATAATAATCTACAATACCAAAAAATCCCAATCTAATGTTAGAATTTAGTTGTACCTTAAGCAATAAGACAAGAGAAGCATTTAACATAGGAAGGATCAACAATTTGAATTCAATTAGTTTTTTCCACTTAAATTAAAGGTAAATTAGAGATCTCCAATGCTGCAATAATCAAATTGGTAGAAATTAGCATTTAACAGGAGCTTCTGAGGGGACCACTTTTTAGCTAATGCAATGGATATCCATCCATTCCCACAACCAAGTTCAGTCATTGTTCTATCCTTAACTTAGAATTAAGGTACCTATTGATTCTTTCAAAAAATGTAAAAGACCAGTCCTCTGGAATAAAAATACTCAGAAGCTCCATCATTGTCAACTTCTTCCTATTCTGCTAAAAACTTGATTAACAAAAAATACTCGTCAATAAAATGATTTAATATTATTTTTAAAGCAACAAGTGCTCACAATAGAGAATAAATGACCAAAATGGACTGGATGGTTCTTGTTGATGACTAGTGGTCTAAGGCATAGCTATGGTCATTTAACTCAAAATGATCTAAACTAGGTGAAAGAAAGATAGAGCTGCTATTCGAGTTGAAGGATGAGCTATGTCTACCTTGTAAGAAGAATTCACAATATCAACTACCAAAGATAATGAATGTCTTAATTTATAATGACTCCTAATCAATAAAAATTGTATTATAATTTTTTTTAATCCATGTGTAATTCCTCCCAATTTCCAATGATTATATCCAAGTGTCGCATAATCATAAAGTACCCAAATTCTACCAAAGTAGCAAATAAGCCTCACAAAACCAAAAGAAAAAGGAGAGTGAAATTTGCAAAACATCAAATCTATTATCAAACAAAAGCCCATGTGAAAGATTGAAATTGGTGAAAATAAAGTTTATTATCAAAAGAAATTGCTTATGAAACAAAAATACCAACAATCAATAGGAATCCAAGAGAATAAAAAGAATTTGGAGGAATATATTATATTGATCCTCACACTATATGTTGTGTGACTTTTGTTTACAGTTGAAAATTGAAATAGGGAAGGTCATTTTTTTTTAACATTCAACTTCAATGGATCATAATAAGTTGTAAATTGTTACATTTGTATTTAGTAAATTAATGTGTGATGAGAAACAAACCTTACAAACAATGACTAGTGTTTTCAAAACCCTTGATGTAGATTGAAATACTAAAACTGTTCAAAAACTCCTAAAAGATTATAGATGGAAACATAATACAACTTAGATATAGTGCACACTACATACCACTAGTAAATGATGGTATATACAATGTAAATCCAAAGATTTTGTTACTACATGTTCTGTAAAATTATGACCTCCAACAAATTATAGAAGTTTGAGTACGTTGGACAGCCAGACAAAATATATAATAGGCATGAGCTTTTGAGGTGTTCACTTTCTAAAATTTGTTTTATTCTGTAGGTGAAACAACAAAATTACAAAAAATAATTGATTGACAATTTTCATATCCAAATACATTTAACCCAGAGAAAGTTTTCATAAGAAGTTAGCAAAACACATCTAAGGTGGAATTCTACTAGTAATGTATTAAGTGTTTCTCTTAAGAAGGTGTTGCTCATAAGGGGCTAACTATTAGTATCAGATAGCACATCCATTTGTTTGACCTTGAGCTATATTTGTAAATTTCCAGAACATGTTATAAAAAAGCAATTGACAAGCAGATTAACTAACTAGCTGAGCAAAAAACTAAAGATGATAAGATTTTTACCCTTATTGAACTAGGACAGTCAGATACCAAAATCCACCATCCAAATTTGACAATTTGGTAAAAAGTTGTAGATATAATATGGTTTGTTTGGTGAAAAGGCCAAAAGTATAAATATTTTGATGAAATAACAGTGTTCTATAATTGTGAATGAATGAAACCATGGAAGATCAAGTAAATAATTTGAGGTCATGTGGAGGTATTCATAAAATGGGACCAACATTAAAAGGTTGGGTTAAAATTATGTAGAAAAAAGATAAAACAGAAGAACATAACTTATTCTCAATGGGGCGTGATTAACAAAAAAATTGGATTGAAACCTTTGGATTGCATGCAATTGCAAGGATTATATATATGATTTTCTTTAAGAAAAATAGAGGTATAATCAAAGAGAAAATAGTTCCATTCATGGTGCTCAGGAAGATGAAGAGAAAATAGTTTCATTTATGGTGCCTAGGAAGATGAAGACAAAACTAGTATATGAGCTTGATTCACCTTGAGTTATCATTTTGAATTGTTTTTACATTGCCAAATTCCTCTAGAAGCAAATTTGATTGGAAAAATCAAAAAACCAACATAAGTATAGAGACACCCATACAAACTTTTAGCATATAATGAACCAGAAGATCAAATATATGTGGCAACTTCAACTCCTATCAAGAAAGGTTTAGTTGTTATCCAAAGAAAACATGCTTTAACATGGATCCATAAAAACTCCAAGAAAAAATCTTACTTCTAGAGCTTGTTGTTCAACTGTTCTATGATTTGTCACAAACTGACCACCAATATAGGCTAAGTACTACATTATGAGTTTTGTTGTTTCTATTTTTCCTGCTCCACTTTCTCCACTAACTAGGATTGATTGGCTGCATTGTTCATTGATCATTGCCCTGTAATGACAAAGTCAAAATGAAAAAAAAGAAAAGTAAACTTTTTTGTCATCAGTAATCAGCCAACAAAGCATAGTATCTAATGCCATTCAGTGATTGAAAAGTTTACCAATATGAAGCATCAACAATTGCAAAAACATTGGAGCTCAATTCTCCAAAGGAGACATCTCTATACTGCTCCATCATGTGAGCATCATATAGATGTGGAAGCTTTGTAAATGGGTTGATAGAAATTAAAATATTTCATGTATATGTCTACCTCCATTGTAAAAGAAATCATTACAGACAAAAAAATGCTCTATCATTAATTATTCAAGACACAATAGAAATAAGCCATCCAGGAAGTGATCTGACATGGAGAAAACCATATGAAAATATGCTAAGATGGGGATGAAACAACTATATATTTCTTTTAATCTAAAACTTAAATGTCATTTATTGTAATGGTATATAAGATTGCCTATTACCACAAGTTCATTACAACATTAATTACTAAATGCTCACAAGACATGAATACAAGATTGCATAATTATCACGATGCACACACAAAGGCCATGTAAGGAGTTTTAACCATGATGACACATCATTGAATATTCAAAACATTACTATTGCATTGCAAGCTAATTTTACAAAACCAACAAAAAATTTATTTGCCAGGAACCTCTAGGAAATAGCCTCTAGAACTTCTCCAACAAAATAATGCTAATGATGTGACCTCATGAATACTATAATTTAAGAGTGTTAAATATTTTTAGAATGGTAGGTTTAACTAGTGATTTCATAGGCTTTTGTCTCTTGATAGTCAACCTAGTCCTTCTATTATAGGGATCAACAAGAAGGCTCCTAGGTTTACTACCAATGGTATAATATGTTTGGATAGTGATAGTCTTTGTTCCTTAATGAATTTTTTCGTGAAGCCCTATTATGCTACATGCAAAAAGACAAAAGATATAGCACATGGAAAACATTATCCATTAATTAGGTAATGCAGCAGGGATGTACTTCTTAGTGGAAGGGATTTTGTAAAATATTTAATAGAGACTGGTACTTGATGAAGCTAAGCAAGCATACTTCTCTTGAATGCATTTTGACTTGGCTTGGACCCATATCTTCTCAATGTAGTTTCCTTCTCTTATATTTGCCACCCAAACTGAAATTTTATTGATACTAAAGTTGTTCCTATCTTTAGTCTTAAACAATTAGACTTTTCATCCAAATTTTTCTTTTCCAGTCTTTATATAAACCAAAATTTTAAGTTTAGTGAACATAATATGAATTCAAATTCAAAGTTCTAAGATGCAAGAATCCAGATACATGGCTTATAGCATCTATAGCAAGGTTACAATTGTTGCAACTGCATTTTATTTAACTACTGATATTTTTCTTTTTGTCATGAAATATTCTTTTAAGTGGATTTGACAGTGGAAATGCAAGCCTAAAAATCTAAAGATCCATTATATTGATGATGGAGTTACTAAATTCTAGACATTATGCAGAGTAGAATTTCTGACTAGACATTTATGAGAACTTCTATGACATTGATATAATTTTCACCAGCCATAATTTTAAAATTTTGACATTTCCACTTTATCTAAAATGAACTAAAATTACTAAGCACTGTGGGAGCTAGCAAAACCGTAGCCTACAAGACCCTCCTTTTCTTTTATAGTTTTACCCAATGGTCTTTCATTTGGTAGGACATCGGCTCAAATATTGACCCGCGCTTTTTAGATCACCTGAGCTCAAAGCTCAACTCCAATTAAACTCTCCAACAAGATTTATCTTGATCGTCAGAGGCAAGGAGATCTATGGTCATGTGAAGGCTTTATCTATTCATAAGCTAGAGAGATAATGATTAAAACTAAAAATTACAAGGGTTTCTTAAATACTTGTAGATGGGCAAGCAGAGCTGAATTAATCTTAACAATGCTTATTGCGGCTCTTAAAATGTTTGTAAACACCCACATTTCATTAATCATGCTATTAGTTTGGCAAAGACTTCTTTCAGATGAAAGTCTCACCTATGCTATGAATATTTGTTGTGTAAGAATTCTCCAACTTTAATAAATTCTTCCAACGTTCCATGGACATTTCACAAATTTGCATAGTAGATGATACTTATATTCACTGGAACTTTTTATGGCTTGGGTGGACAAAATATACACACGCATATGTGCATGCATAGGTGTCAATACATGTGTCTCTATATTTTTATATTTTCAACAAATCTAGTTTGTGTGTATCTTGCAGTCATGACTCATCTAGTTCAAATTGTGTAATAATATATGATAAATGTTTAGAAGCATAACAAAGAAGGAAAACTTTAAACATGAACAAGAAGATCATAAATCATATGACAATGACATATTGCAAATGATAAACTTCTGACTTGAATAGTGATAAAGTTAATCGGTATTGTATCAAAGCTTTAGACTAATTATGTATTGAATTAAGATTGATGAACAAAAAAATGATATGAAAACAAAAACAAAACAAAAAATAGAAATCTTAATCAAAGTCCTTAGATATATTGCTCTCCACTGAGTACCCAGATAAATGTTTTCTTGTCTATGCTCCTATACGTACTAAACTATCCTCTAGTAGATACATGTTGGTATATAGATTTGTTGTTTTTTAATTATGACTCTTAAGTGCCCAAATTACGAACAATATCTGATTACAAGCAGTTGAAAAGCCACTTCTAGATAGATTGGCCTTTCTCTAAATTAATAGGTATAGTTCCCCATGGTGGATTTGCAATGAATAATGTTTTATTCCTAAAACTAATATGGGGGTGTGTTCTTGACCTAAGAATAGAAGAGTTAAAACAAAGCCAGACCTAAATAGGATCTAACTCATGCAAAAAAAGATTTATGAGAAATTGATTAATTTTATGAACCCACACATCTTATGAGCTCACAAAGCTTAATAGCATAACAACTAATATTTAATTGAATTAACTAGGATCTAAACTATAGAGAAGAAGAAGTTAACTAAAAGGGAAAAATGTTTAAGGGATTCCTCTTTGAACATGTGATGACACTACTTATCACATCTGTTTGCTGCCTTGAAATAGGGGAACGAAACTTGATTCTTTCCTTGCTTCAATCCAGACAAAAGAGAAAACATATGACTACAACTAACAGAAATGGAATAGAAAATAGTTGATACAAAATACCATTCAATTGACTCTGCAACATCAAGTAATTCACACCAAAAAAAATTTGACCTTTTATTGATCTTTCAATTTCATACATATAGGATTTTGAGATGACCGTTACAATAGAAGTTCAATCGGTTCATCTCCTCAAAGAATGACAAATGGCAAGAAACTAGTTTTTCGTATTGCAATAATTACATAAGAATCTAAAAAGGGAGCAGAATGTGAATCACTTCATCTTCTTCCCCTTTTGTACTTTTGTTCTATAGGCCTTAGCAGCAACTATGATTGGGATTATCTCTTCATGCCTAGGCACGTGTATGTTGGTGTATCTCAAGAGCCACTTAGAATGTTCCCTAGCCAACTCTTTCATAGCATTCAATTGATTTGGCAATTCTTCCATGGTCATATGTATGCACCTACTAAGTTTCTAGAGTTATGCAACTCTATTTTGATTATTGGAAGGTACATTAGTCAGACTATCTAAAAATTTGGAGAAATTCTCCTTCATGACATTTATCCCAATGACTGTTTTCCCCTGGCCACTAGCCTGTGAATCTATATGTAGTCCCCTCATAAGTTTAAATCCTATGTCTTGAGTCTTCTTCACTTTATCCTCTATTTCCTTAAGCCTTTTTCTCCTAATAAGATCATCTCTAACTTGAACTACATGTTCTGAAGCCATTAGAATAGAGGTTTGTCTCCCTTTGGCAAGATTTTTGCTTCAACAACTTCCTTTGCCTTCATTTGGATGATCATCTTCAGAAGAGAGACATAATTGTCTCTCTTTTCTCTTTCTCTAGCCAGAGTACTACTATTTGCTAAGATGTTATCCTTATTTGTTTCTAATCTTAAGATAACATTTCCAATTTCTTCTATATTAGTGACTCCCTCTAATTTAAACTTCCCAATCCAGTCTTTACCAATTTGGCCAAAGTTCCTATCTTCTTAAGGTTGAGAGATAATGGCTTGAACTTTCGCAGTAGTAGGATTTCTTGTTACTGATACTCCAAAGATAGTTACCAATGGAGTGACCAACTGTCTGATGAATCTGTTCAACTCTTCTATTTTAGCCTTCATCCTAGCTTTTGACAACTTCAGGTTTTCCAATTGTCCCTCAATTACTTCATTGGTTGACTTCCACAAGCCAACCTTGGTGTCATGTCTAGCCTCTCCAAGGTCCACCAAGTGCAGAATAAAGTCATCAATTGTCATATCTTCAATTCTTCCTTCTTTGTTGGGCCTAACTATCTCCATTGTTAAGTGCCCTATTTCTAGATCTTGCCCAAGTATAGACAAAATTTTCTACTTCTTTACCTTGGTTAATGTGGATCCAAAATGAACTACAAGGGATATGGTATCCTTGGTGGGGGTGCTTTCATCTTTCCTTTTTCTCTTTCTCTCCAGAGTATCCTCTAACTAGGAATCAATGCCTATCATCTTGGAGGCCGTCCCAAGTGAATCTATGTTAAACATCTTCTTCTTGACTGGAGTGATTGTCATTTTAGTTGAAGAGAAGGGATTATTTGGGGCCTAAGAAATGAGCTTGGAAGATCTTTGGCCTTTATCCCTCTGAGGTTCTCTTCATTGCCTCATCAAATTTAGTAGATTCACTACTACTTCTCTTTCCATCTCCCAAGTCTACTATCTGTATTGGGCAGTCACTTGGTTGCAGAAGTGTAGCACTTACTAGAAAAACTAGGCTATGATGAGGAGAGGGAACTGGTGTAACATGAGGAGAGGGAACTGGTGTAACATGAGGAGAGGGCACTGAGGTAATAGCACTATCCTTTGGCTCCTCTGTCTTCTTCTCCTCAACATCAATTTGGATTCTAATACCTGGGAGGGAACCATCATGACATGTCTTAGATATGGGATTTCTCTTGTCTAGAGGCTAGTCACCTCTTCCTGAAGGTTGAGCTAGTCCTTGAGTGATAGCTAGTGTTACGCCTAGTGTAGCACTCTAGGAGGAAGAGGGATTTGTAGTTGCTGGAGAAGCTTGAGTGGTTGTGTTGGATACAATTTTTTAATTGTGTGTTGTCTTTGATGTCACACAAATGTCATATCAGTCATTAGATAGTGTCTACCAAGCTCAGAAGGTTAGCAAGGCAAAGGACAGTGTCTACCAAGCTCAGAAGGTCAACAAGGCAAAAGATAGTGTTTATCAAGCTCAGATGGTCAATGAGGCAAAAGGATAGAATCTACTGAGTTCACTTGGTCATCAAAGGAAATGTGGTAGAAATAGTTCTTACCGAGCTCCCTCGGTCATCAAAGGGAATGTGGCAGAAGCAGTTCTTACCGAGCTCTCATGAAGGAATTCAGTTCTTACTGAGTAAAGTTCTTATTTCATAAAATAGTGAATGGTATAAGTAAGAGGCCAAGTTGTGAATCCTAAGTGAGTGGTGTGGAAGTATGTGGAATTAATGTGATATGAAGAACAATTATTATGGAAGTGAATTTGAAGGATAACCAGAGATCATTGAGGAGTAGCAGAGTCATATTTGATCAAGGAGGATATAATGATGTTGAACAAAGACTTGTAGCTAGCAAATTTAGTTGCATCTTGTTCAGGTCAATTCATTGTTGCTTTCTAACCATTGTAGTAGTGATTTCAAATCTCTTAACAGAGTTGGTTTAAAAGCCATTTTGTAAATCCTCTAACAAGGTGATAATTTAGTTGAATTGTTCTAAAGACCTCTAGCAAGGCCACTCCTAATAGGGTGATTAAATCCTCTAACAGGGTCGCACCTAACAGCGTGTATTGTAACCTTTAACAGGGTTGGCTCCTAACAGGGCTCACTTCAAAAGAGTGAAAAAATTGTGACTAATTACTTGGTGGTTTTTCCCATATTAGGTTTCCACGTTAAATCTGGTGTCTCTTATGTTCATTTTGTTTTCAGTTACATGCATGAATGCTTGAAAAATAAGTAATAGTTTAATTTACTGATTTACAGCATTTGTTTACCAAGTATCAGCAATAACTATATATTTAAGACATCTAAGGGATCTGTGATTAATTTTTTTTAGTAACTGATTCACCCCTCCCTCTCAGTTACTCTATCTTTAATCCCAACAGGTTGTGCCCTTACTCTGGCTTCTTTTGGTTGTCCATTCGACCCACTTCTAGTGCTTTTGATGATTTGGGCCATCATAGTGTCTAAATCTTCCTCAGTGTCCTCATATGGCTCCAAATTAATAGGAGTGTTTCTTAACTTAGTCAGATATGTATTACTATATATTTATTACCTATCATCCTCCAATCCTTTAACATTAGGATTGATATTATATGGTTTTATTTGCTCCATTATGAGCTTGGCAAAAGCACGATCTCAACTTTCAAATTCATCTTTACAATCTACCCAATAGTCTTCAATAGTGGTAATATGTTTGATCACACTCTCAATCTACAACACATCCCTAGCATATCCATTTAGATCAAACATAGGTCTGAAGACCTCATACATCTCCAATTTGTATTTCATCTTGAACACTTTGAGCATATTCTTTGCATTAGAGTGGGACTCACAATTGTAAGCTCCTACTTTCATAGGGAACTCATATCCCTTCTTCTTCAAGCTTCCACTTAGCACATTCACTTGGACCACCTACCTCACGATCTCTATTAGCATGATCATGTCGCTCAAATGCCTAGGCAGTTTCAAAGGGAATCCATCAAAAGTTGCAAGACACAAATATGAGAAAAATGAGAACTGGATAAAATAGTTTCTGAACTAACTAATAACTGTCATTGCCTCCAAACTGAATCTCCTCTTCAGGCATCCTCGGGGTTCCTTGCAAATTCTCATTGTCAATGTGTCATTAGCTTTGACATACTCCACATAACTATTTTGCAATTGCAAACATGGATAGAACTCATAAAACTTCACATCATCATGAAAGTTTTCTATTCTTCGAAGGCTCGGCCATAACTGTAGAGATGCTAGCATGTAAATCAAAAAGGAAGACATATAGAAAGTGTTGTAGAACTTCGTGGCACTGAAAGCATTGGAAATATTTTCACTTACCTCATGAGCCAAATCAATATATTGTGTATCTGAGAAAATAACTTGTACTATAAAGAAATATTGTGCAACAAAATTTAGAGCTTCTACCTCGCCTTTCAGTCTATGTAGAAGAACAAAAATATCTACAATATCGGGTTTGAGATTAGTACCAAATAAATTTTTGGGGATCTTACTCTTAGTGCTCCATGGCTTTTGAAACTAGGATTGCATAATTTCTTTCCTCCACACCATCTTCTTTGCAAAGAACTCAGAGACTACTCCTACTATCAAGTCTAAAAACTCCTCCCATTATGGAACTCGGAGACAATTCACCATAGTTTGCCTATCAATGGAGATTAATATTATATGATTAGGTAACACAATTTTTTTGATATCTGGATTGTAGTGATTTATGCATTCATAAATCAATTATGGAGCTTGGACTACCACTGGGAAAATAGCTACCTCTACTAGTCTACTTCCTTGGAGCTTCTCAATTATGGGATGAATTGGGTCTGACTTCAGCCTCCTTTGTAAATCTTGCACATCATAAAAATAGAGTGAAGTATCATGAAATTCTGCAATGTGGACTTAATTCCATTTAGCCCATCAAAACCCACAAATCTGGTTGTCATTTTGTCTGAGAATGAAGTAAATTGAAATTTTGAATCTAGATGAAGAACAAGATATTGAAGATGAAGAACAAGATATTGAATTTGAAAATATAGACTATTTGAAAGTGTTGTTCAACTTAATAGAATAGCAATTCAAGAAAAAGTAGTAGTTTGAATAACTGTTATATTTCCATCTATATAGGAGTCTCAGTTCATCCATTGATCTTCAGGATTCATGCCACATGAATGAATTAATGGATAAATCTATTGAAACAATAAATGCATTGGCTCTAATGGATATTTTGGTGTCTTTTCACTATTTCTATTGGCCCAACAATAACTTTCCTTTCTTTCATACTTACCTTTCCATTTCCCATTAAGTTTCAAAGAATTATTAATAGAGTGCCCCACAAGGAAATATCTACCTAATTAAATTTTGCTCAGTATACCTTTCCTGCAATGGTTAGATTGTTTCCATTATCATCTTAAGATGTTTTGCATGTAATTTGTGGGCCCAATCCACTTACAAAGTTGATTTTCTCTTGAATATAGAAAATCATCCTCATGAGTTGAAAACATGCTGAGGAGAAGACAATTCTCATTTTTTCTCCCAAGCTTTCCTTTAAACTTTTTCTTTTGAGTTAATATTCTTTGGGTTTAGAAAAGCTTAAAAGGACTGTCAAAGTTGAAAGGGGGCTCACTTTCTTGTTTCTTTTCTTTACAACTACCTTTGGCAGAAAATGGACTTCATGGGTCAAAAGCTCGCTGAGGAGAAGTCAATTTTCAGTTTTCCACCTAAGATGATTCTAAGTGCTATGATGAATCTTGAATGTCTCCCAAGGTAGAATATGGTAGTGAAAATAAGGATTTTCAATAAGATAGCTCATTATCTTCCTACATCGACACGTAAGCCTCATTTTTTGCTCTTTGTGGGAAATTGCCTTCATGGGTAGAAAACTCACCGAGGAGAAGGCAATGCTCATTTTTCTGCAAGATTCCTTCTTTCATCAAAAACATGATAAGTTGTAAACAAGCCTAGCTTTGTGAATAACTTTTGCATGTTGAAAGAATCCCCATCAAATTAGGTACTGAGCTACCCATAAACTCGCAACATCAAGGAAAACCACCCAGCCATTAAATGTGAGAGAAGAGAAAGATGAAAAATCTGATGGAGACTCTTTTCAACTAAGAGGAATTAAAATTAGACCTAGACAAACTTAGGCTTAATTGAGACAAAAAAAATTCCACTTTTGCAAAATGGTTATAAGGTGAAAAGTGGGGCAACAGTTGGCTCTGACTGGGGACTTGGGTAGACTATACCCAAGTAAGGAACTCAAAATCTCTGGTTTCGCAAAAATAAAAGGTGGCAACACAACAAAACTAGAATCTGGAAAAACAGGGAAGCAAAGGAAAGGAAGGAAAACTAACTAGGAAAACATTGAAGGGAACTAAACGTAACCATAATAGAATATAGGGGTTACCTGTTCTCAGTTTGAAATTTGATAAAGCTTTAGATCCTGACCATTATAGGTCAAGGGTAGAACTTCACCATCTTGATAAGCCAATTTGAAAGAATTATTCTCAAACATCTGATGACTTATGAATGGACCTTTCCACAAGGCATCAAACTTTTTATGCATACCCTTTGGAGCATTTCTCTTATCCCAGAGTAACACACTATCTCCTACCATGAATTTATGTGGTCTTGCCTTCTTATCGTACAGATTCTTTAATTGCATCTGGTGTTGTGTGTTATGATCTACAATTTCTTCTCTTTCCTCTTCAAGCTTGTTTAAGTACAAAATCCTCTTTTCTAAACTATCTTTATAGATATCATCTTCAATCACTGTTCTAAGTTTATTCATAGCCAATTCCAAAGGTAATGGGAGATTAGCCTTAGTTCCATAGACTAATTCAAAAGGAGATATGCCAATTGCTCTCTTAGGTGTTACTCTATTTGCCCACAGTGCCTCATGAATTTTCTTGTGCCAAGTCTTTTGATTATCTTATACCAATTTCTTGACAACATTTATCAAATTCTTGTTACTAGACTCGGCTTGACCATTTCCTTGTGGGAAATAATTAGATGAATGACTGACTATGATTCTATGATCAAAGCAAAAATTGGTAATCTCAATTGAAGAGAAATAGGCTACATTATCCATCACTAATTTGATGGGAACACCAAACCTAACCAGTATGTTTTCCTTAATTAATTTGCATACTACTTTAGAAGTAGTTTTCTTAGTTGCTTTGGCTTCCACCCACTTAGTGAAGTAATCAGTCACAATTATCATGTACTGGTGACTAGCACTGGATGTTGGATTAATCAAACCAATGAAATCAAGACCTCGTTGTTGAAAAGCTCCCTCGATGATGACAAGTCTTATTGGTAGAGCAGCTAATTGAGGACACCCAATGAACATCTTACATTTTTTGCATTTTTCTACCTAGGAATAGGCATCCTTGAACATTATGGACTAGTAATAGCACTGTCTTAATATTTTGAAAGCCATGACTAAGGATGAAAAATGCCCTCCACAGGCCTCATCATGAAATGTTTTCAACAACTTTTCTTGCAATTGTTTGTCTACACATCTAAGGAAAGTGCCATTTATGGCTTTTTTAAACAATTTTCCATCCCAAATTACATACTTTGTTGCTTTCAATTTAAGATCCCTCCTTTGTCTTGCAATTAGGCCCTCTAGACATTCTCCATATGTTAGCAGATAAGTAATGTTTTCAAACCATGGATCATGAAGACCTACAGCCAAAACTAGTTGTTTTTCTCCCAATTATTTTGATTCTTCAGCAATATTATTTTCCACAATCACCTTGCACAAGGCATTACCCCTTACTAGCTTGGTAGGTTTAATTTCTATATCATACTCTTGTGTCTTTTCTATCCATGTTCCTCTGACATTACACCCTACATGTTGTTGTGGTAACACACTTTTTACTGCTACATCCACAACCTAAACAATAGAATGTGAATGCAAGATGTAAAATCGAAAAAATTTAAGTGCTTTGACTACTACAAAAGCATGTTTCTCAATTTGTGAGTATTTCAATTCATGATTTTTTAGGGGTATTCTCACGAAAGCTATTGGGGCTTGTATCCCTTCATTTTTATCTTGCATAAGTATTGCTGATAAAGTGTGTTTAGAATCATAATAGTAGATGATGAAATCTTGCTTATAATTCAATGACATAATATTGGAGCATTAGCAAGAGCAATTTTTATATTTTGAAAGGCCTATTTTCTCGCCTCATTCCATTTGAAATTTGAATTTCCCTTCATCATGTCCATAATACACTTTGTGGTTTCTACAAAATTTGGTACAAACCTTTTGAGGAAATTGACCTGCCCAAAGAATGATTTAACTCCTATTTTATTTGATGGCAAGCTCAATCTTCAAATGGATTCAAATCATTCAGGAACAATTCTAATACCTTCTTGAGAAACTATATGGCCAAGGAGCTTTCCGTCTGTCACACAGAAAATGGTTTTTTTGGGAATAAGTGAGATTCCATGTTCCCGACACCTTTGTAATACTTTCCTCAAATCCTCTATGTGATCTTTTCTCTTTTTCAAAAATATGGTGAGATCATCCAGGTATATAACTATAATCTGATCTTTTAGATCTGCAAATGTTTTACTCGTACAAATTTGAAATGTAGTGCCTACATTAATGAGTCCAAAGGGAATTCTATGATATGCAAACATACCCTATGGAGTGGTAAATGTCGTTTTATGTTGATCCTTTTCTTCCAATTCAACTTGATTGTAACTTGAGAATCCGTTGAGCATGGACATCATTTCAACTCCAACCACTATTTGTAGTAAGCAATCCATATTGGGGAGAGCAAAATTATCCTTCAGTGATGCCTGGTTCAAATTCCAAAAATCAACACAATTTCTTATTTCTCTATTTTTCTTTCTGATTGGTACTATATTAGCTATCCAGGTGGAGTGATGGATGGGATAGATGATTTTTGCCTTCAGTATCTTGTTGACTTCACAAAATATAGCATCTGCTACCTTAGGATTGCAATTCCTCCAGAAAAAGACTGCATCAAGTTTAAGGGGAATCTGATGTTTTATCTTCCCACCTTAATAGCTTTTCAAATCTTTGTAACTCTAGGCAAAAACATCCCAATATTCTATGAAGAGTTTTTTTGTAGCTTCTTTCTCTTTAGGTAAACAACATTTTCCAATATTAATCATTTTGGGATCATCGGTATCTTCAATATTCACCCCTTTATACCCACCAACAGTAGGACCTTTTTCTATCCATTGATATATAGTGAAATATAGAACAGGTCAAGTTTTTCCCTATTGAGGTTGCTAGAATAGTAGAATCCTCTTGATTAAACAAGTTTGATGTAGAATCTGTAGCATTCCCCTTACAATGTTCTACCAACCTTTTCAACTCAAAGGGTTGAGACTTCAAATAATCTATGGGGGAAATTTGGATTTTTGATTCTTCACAAAATTGAATGAAATCAAAGGGCATTTTGTCCTTACCTGTCTGAGGTGTGCATACTCCTTGATCAACATGAACATTACTCACTGAAGGACTGGGATCATTCTTGTGAGCATGACTGGAGGATTGATTCTTTTGCCTTTGACCTTGAGTCAATACTGTCTATGAAGTTCCATCAATAGTTGTATATCATTCACCCTTTGGTTTGGAATCTAACTCATATTCCAAAAATAAATTTCCAAAGTCACCATTTGAGTACGAATCTGATTTTGAACAAGGAGTTGTAGTGTTAAGTTCATTGGTGGATAATAACGACTTCACACAAGTAGTTTCTGGATAGCTTTCACTATCATGATTTGCTGTCAAATCAAAGACACACATATTTCCTTTCTTTGGTGTTGCTTCAATTTGCAACCTGGGTTGTGAACCTGTGAGCTACAAAAATTTTCCATCATTGTTCCTTCCTAAAAGATTTTGATAATTTTGCTGGCAGGAATTATTGAATCCAAGTAATTTCCTTTTTACTGCTACTAACTCATTTGACAATTTCTGAATCATTTCATCAGATGATGTAGTGTTACTAGAACTTCCTTTCGTTTGAAGTTCTCACTTCCATTTTCTTGCAAAAATCAAGTCATCTTCAAATTCAATTGCCTTCTTTTGTGCTTCTACTAAATCTATGGGATGTGCCCTTCTCAAGTCATAATTGATATCTTGGGGCATCACGCTTATGAA
The DNA here is from genome assembly GCA_028749045.1 of Cupressus sempervirens. Classification (NCBI taxonomy): domain Eukaryota; kingdom Viridiplantae; phylum Streptophyta; class Pinopsida; order Cupressales; family Cupressaceae; genus Cupressus; species Cupressus sempervirens. Next base: position 11,099,432 of record CM053785.1, on the reverse strand, counting down.
GAAGGTTTTTAGATGACTAGTTATGGTCCTATCAGTAGTTGGAATTCTACTAATAATCTTATTGAAATTAGGAACGAAATCCCTCATACTCATGGTAGGTTGCTTTTTAATAGATGTCAACTATGTTATCAAGACATGTTCATCTTCTGTAGTCTTAAATCTTGTCTCAAAGGTCGTTCTCATTGTATCCCAATCAGTGATCAAGCCATCATCCAGATGATAGAACCAGTATGTTGCACTTTTCATCAAGGTTTCCACAAATAATCTTACGGCAACATCCTCATGTGCAACTCCTAAGATGTGAGTAGCTGCAAAGAAGGCCTTAATGTGTTCATCTGTAGTAACCCTCCCATCACCTAAAATTTTAGGGATATTCTTCCTTGAACCAACTGGGGGTGGATGATAAGTTGTTAGTAATAATGGTCCTATTGTTGCAGCCCATGGAGCAACCATAATTGTTCTGGCAAGGTATGGTAGGAAATTGACAACTGGGGGAGTAGTGATTTCATGCAAGGCCAATACTTGGCATGTAGTATGTGAAGCACTTTGATTCCTAATAGGGGAAGGTGGTCTACTTTGGCTTTTCTTTTAACCTTTCTATTTCAGAATGTCTAGGATGGGAAAACCAAGCTCTGTAAGTTTATCAAAAATAGGGTCTTTCCCACCCTGTTCCTTGGTACTTCTAAGGAACCTTGTTTGTTCTAGGGTGCTAGGTTAGTTTTTTCTTTGAGCTTCACATCTCAATTGTCCTTCTACTCTTCGGATGTCTGATGCAGGAGCATCTAGAGGTATAGGGCAATCCTGTGTCACCCAAAAAAAAATGTACTTAGACTTAGTTTTTGTTTCATGTCTTTACATTTTTGGATACCCATTTGGGTCAAATAAAGGTTCCAACTCTCACAGTTCCACCATCAGTGTGTTTGAAAATCCCAAAAAAATAGGAGCATGCAATTTGGCCATCATTTTGGTGACCTAGAAGGTGTGAATTATCCAGATGAATGTAATTGTGATTTAGAGCATTCCAAAAAAAGAATCAGGTCAAAAGGCCCCACGGTTTGAAAGTTATTGCAGTTTTTTGGGTTTTGGAGACCTTCTAAGAATGCTTCAAAGTCAGGTTTGGGGCATTAAATGACCTCGAAAAGGGTCAAAAAATGGGGGATGAGAAAAGCTGGTCCATAGGGCTATAGGGCGCTTCGAGAGCTTTTCGAAAATGTAAACGCTTCGTCAATCGGAGCTACAGTTCAAAAGTTATGCCTCTCGAAAGTTCGGCTACAGTTTCTGGATTCTTCTAGATTTGCACCGACTTCTAACGCAGCTTCTGAAACCTTCTATTTTGTCGGTGGATGGCTACTAGCACTTTCTAGAATGTACTCCTAGTCCTTAACCCTCCGGGGTCTATTTAAGGAGATTTCTGGCATTGTAAAAGGCAGTTCGGAGTGGAGTTTGAGAGGAGGTGCTAAAAGGAGAAATATTCTCCAGATTTATGCTATTGTAAGCCCTTAGGGCATGTTCTGAAGTTTATTTTCCCTGTACTATTTGTACTAGCTTATTTTATCAGTTAATATAATTTCCCTTTTCTATTGTGTCCATTCTATTCTTGGGTTGTGTCCCCATCAAGTGGTATCAGAGCGAGTTTTCCTGAGTGTGTAGACAGAGCGCCGACTGTGAGGCAGTTTGCACCAGGACTGTGTGGTTGTGGGTTCGAGTTAGAAGATGCCTCCACGAAGAGAGGGTGGCGGAAGGGCCTGAGCTATTGATCCTGAGGAGGTTAGAGCCCTCCAGAGGCAGGTACAAGCATTGCAAGAGGAGCTTCGTAGAGGAGCAAATGTTGCCGCAAGTGACAATAGTGAGGATGACAATGAAGAGGAAGTAATGGGACCAGAAGAGGAAGTTGACGGGGAAGTTCTGAATGTTGTAGAGGAAAGGCTTTTTAGGGCCATTACTAAGTTTGGGAAAAGACCTACAATTGAAGTGGGTATATTTTCAGGAAATCTGAAACCAAATGAGTTGATCGATTGGATCAATGAACTGGAAGAATACTTTGAGTATGAGGATATAAGGGACCCAGATAGGGTTAAGTTTGCAAAGGCCAAACTGAAAGGCCATGCCAAAATCTGGTGGCAAGAGGTTCAACTGGAAAGACTTAGAAGAGGAAAGGAGAAGATCACAAGATGGGATTGCATGGTGGACAAATTGAAGAAGCAGTTCATTCCTGTGGACTACGAGCTTGATCTATTTAAGAAGATGCATGGGTTAAAGAAAGCAAGAAGATCAGTCCAAAAATATACAGAGGAGTTTTATCGACTCTTTATTAGAGCAGGGCATGCAAAAGAAAATAAGGAGAAGGTTGCTCGTTATATCAGTGGGTTGCGACCTAGCATCCAGGAGGAATTAAATCTGGTAAGAATGACCAACGTTGAAGAAGCATACCAGTTTGCCCTACGAGTTGAAGAGAAGCTGAGTAAAAGGTTTGAAGGAAGACAAAGAGGGCACGGTCAAGGAGGAAGGGGAAGTGGTAGATCATCTGGAGGTTGCAATGAAACCCAAAAGAAAAATGAAGATGTGGGTACTAGCAAAAACTAGAGGAATGAGGGTTTCAACCGCTCCCATGATCAAGACTTTGGAAATCAAAGAGGAAGAGGTAGAGGACGTGGACAAGGAAGAGGAGGCTTCTGTGGTACCTATTTCCATTGCAATGAAGAAGGTCATCGTGCCTTTGAATGCCCTCAACGACAAGGAAGGACAGATAGGAGAGCTGAGGGCCAAGCTAGGGTTGCTCATGTGGATGAGGATGCACAATCATCACATTCAGAGGATGCAGAAAGAGGAGAGACCTTGGTAAATGAAAGAGTCCTACTAAGTGGTGAGACTGAACCAGGACAACGAAGGAGTTTGTTTCATACCAGATGCAAGTGTGAGGATAAATGTTGTGATGTGATCATTGGTGGTGGTAGCACTGATAACTTGGTATCAGAAGAGATGGTCCCTAAGCTGAAGCTCAAGAGGGAGAAACATCCCCAGCCCTATCGGATTTCTTGGGTAAAAGATGATCATAAGGTCCTGGTAAGTGAACAATGTTTAGTAAAATTCAAAATTGGGAGTTACCATGATGAAGTTCTCTGTGATGTTATTTCGATGGATGTTTGCCATCTATTATTGGGTAGACCATGGCAGTTTGATAGACATGCAATACATGATGGACATGCAAACACATACTCTCTGAAAAAGGATGGAGTTCACCACAAATTGAAGCCCATGAAAAAGGAAGGTGAAAAGGTATGTAGCAGTGCTAGGATTTCTCTTGTTGATGGAAGGAAGTTTTTAGATGGCATGAAACATCAGCATATATGCTATATGCTTTGATTCCTAGGAAAGATAAAGAAGGTAGTAGTGAAATACCATTTGAAGTTTCGGATTTACTAGGGGATTTTGGAGATATTATCTCTAATAATGTTCTAGATGGATTGCCACCAGTAAGGCAAATCAGTCATCAGATAGATCTGATTCCAGGAGCTAGTTTTCCTAACAAGGCTGCTCACAGGATGACTCCTACTGAAACAGAGGAGCTAAATAGACAGGTTCAGGAGTTGCTGAGGAAGGGCTTGATTCGAGAGAGCCTAAGTCCATGTGCAGTACCTGCAGTACTTGCACCAAAGAAGGATGGAGAGTGGAGGATGTGTACAGATTCTTGAGCTATAAATAGGATAACCATCAAGTACCGGTTTCCTTTACAAAGGATGGATGATCTTATGGACTGCTTGAGTGGAGCTCAGTACTTCACAAAGATAGATCTGAAGAGTGGCTATCATCAGATACGGATTCGAGAAGGAGATGAGTGGAAAATAGCCTTCAAGACCAAGGAGGGTCTTTATGAGTGGTTATTCATGCCCTTTGGATTGACGAATGCCCCAATCACCTTCATGCAGCTCATGAATGAGGTACTTAAGAAGTTCTTGGGAAAATTTGTTATTGTCTATTTGGATGATATTTTAATTTTCAGCAAGACTTTGGAAAAATATTTACTACATATTCGTAGTGTCCTTGAAAGGCTAAGGGAAGAGAAACTATTAATTAATCTAAAGAAGTGTGTCTTTGCAAAAAGGGAGTTAGTCTATTTGGGATTTGTTATATCACCTGAAGGTCTCAAAATGGATCCAGAGAAGGTAAAAGCCATCTTGGAATGGCCTACTCCAAGGTCTGCTACTGAGGTAAGATCATTTCATGGTCTGGTTAGTTTTTACAGGAAGTTTATTAAGAATTTCAGTGGCATATGTGCACCCCTAACTGATACAATAAGAGGGGATAGAAAAGAGTTCAAATGGACTGCAACAGCTATGAGAAGTTTTGAATTGCTGAAGAAGAAGGTGACAGAATAGCCTATGTTGGCACTTCCAGATTTTAGAAAAGTGTTCCAGGTGGATTGTGATGCTAGTGGCAGCGCTATTAGGGCTATATTAAGCCAAGAAGGTAAACCTATTGCATATTTTAGTGAAAAATTGAATGATGCAAAGAAGAAGTATTCTATTTATGATCAAGAATTCTATGCAATAGTTCAGGCCTTAAAGAAATGGAGGCATTATTTATTGCCAAAGGAATTTTTTTTGTATACTGATCATCAGGCATTACAGTACCTAAATAGCCAAGGTAAATTGAATCAGAGGCATATGAAGTGGGTAGAATTCTTGCAGAGTTATACATTTGTGTTGAAGCATAGAAGTGGAAAATCTAACAGAGCTGCAGATGCACTAAGTAGGAGACAGTCACTGCTTATAGTAATGCAGGTTGAAGTAGTTGGGTTTGATGAACTCAAGAATTTGTACCCCGAGTATCCTGATTTTGCTAAAGCATGGAAAGCTTGTAAAGAGCCTGTTGCTGTAGATAGAACAAAGTGGTTAGATTATTTGATTCAGGATGGCATGTTGTTCAAAGGTAGTCAATTGTGCATTCCAAGGAGTTCCATGAGGGAAAATCTGATTAAGGAGAAACACAGTAGAGGGATGGCAGGACATTTTGGTCGAGATAAGACCATTTCCATTCTTAGAGAACATTATTTTTGGCCTCAAATTTCACAGGATGTGAAGAAGTTTGTACAAAGTTGCCAGGTTTGTCAAGTTGCCAAGGGGTTTAGTCACAATACGGGTCTTTATCAGCCATTGCCTATTCCATCAAGGCCATGGGAGGACATAAGTATGGATTTTGTTCTTGGATTGCCAAGGACACAAAGGGGTAATGACTCAGTATTCGTGGTGGTTGATAGGTTCTCCAAAATGGCACATTTTATTCCATGCCACAAAACTCATGATGTTGTCCATATTGCAGACTTGTTTTTCAAAGAGGTGGTAAGACTACATGGTCTTCCGAGGAGTATAGTTTATGATAGAGATACTAAATTTGTGGGGTATTTCTGGAGGACATTGTGGAAGAAGTTGAGAATAGACCTAAAATTCAGTTCCACACATCACCTACAGACTGATGGTCAAACAGAAGTGGTAAATAGAAGTTTGGGCAATTTGCTGAGATGTTTAGTTGGGGATAAGCCCAAGGGATGGGATTTGATTCTACCACAGGCAGAGTTTGCTTATAATAACTCTGTAAATAGGAGTATTGGAAAATCACCATTCCAAATTGTATATGGGAATAGCCCAAAGACTGCACCAGAGCTGAGGAAGATAGAACAAGGGGAGAGGACAAGTGCTGAAGCTGAGGAATTTGCTGAACATATCAAGCGTCTACATGAGGAGGTTCAAGCACACATTACCAAGATGAATCAAGAGTATAAAGCTAGGGCTAATCAAAGGAGAAGACATAAGGAATTCCAAGTAGGGGATCTAGTCATGGTGCACTTACGAAAAGAAAGATTTCCAGCCGGTACTTACAACAAGCTGAAAATGAAAAAATTTGGCCCCTGCAAAATTTTGAAGAAACGTGACTCAGGAAATGCATATGAAGTGGAGCTGCTAGATGGTATTCAGATTTTTCCCATTTTCAACATTGCAGATTTAACAGAGTATCATGATGATGGTACAGATGAGGAGCTGGTGTTAGAGCCATGTCCAATTCTTGCTTCTAAGAAGGAGGAGGTAGAAGACATTCTAGATCATCGTGTGGGTAGGAGTACCAGAAACAGGCAGTATGAAGAGTATTTGGTCAAATGGAAAGGACGACCAATCGAGGACTCAACTTGGATTTTAGTAGCTGAGGTTTCCCATTTGGGATTTCCTCTACCATCCATAAAGTGACAGGGTCACTTTTCAATCTACCCTGGGTGTCTGATGCAGGAGCATCCAGAGGTATAAGGGCAATCCTGTGTCACCCAAAAAAAAAAATGTACTTAGACTTAGTTTTTGTTTCATGTCTTTACATTTTTGGATACCCATTTGGGTCAAATAAAGGTTCCAACTCTCACAGTTCCACCATCAGTGTGTTTGAAAATCCCAAAAAAAATATGAGCATGCAATTTGGCCATCATTTTGGTGACCTAGAAGGTGTGAATTGGCCAGATGAATGTAATTGTGATTTAGAGCATTCCAAAAAAAGAATCAGGTCAAAAGGCCCCACGGTTTGAAAGTTATTGCAGTTTTCGAGTTTTGGAGACCTCCTAAGAATGCTTCAAAGTCAGGTTTGGGGCATTAAATGACCTCAAAAAGGGTCAAAAAATTGGGGACGAGCAAAGCTGGTCCATAGGGCTATACAGCGTTTCGAGAGCTTTCTAAAAATGTAAATGGTTTGTCAATCGGAGCTACGGTTCAAAAGTTATGCCTCCTGGAAGTTCAGCTACCGTTTCTGGATTCTTCTAGATTTGCACCGACTTCTAACGCAGCTTCTAGAACCTTCTATTTTGTCGATGGATGCCTACTAGCACTTTCTAGAATTTACTCCTAGTCCTTAACCCTCCGGGGTCTATTTAAGGAGATTTTTGGCATTGTAAAAGGCAGTTCGGAGTGGAGTTTGAGAGGAGGTGCTAAAAGGAGAAATATTCTTCAAATTTATGCTATTGTAAGCCCTTAGGGCATGTTTTGAAGTTTATTTTCTCTGTACTATTTGTACTAGCTTATTTTCTTAGTTAATATAATTTCCATTTTCTGTTGTGTCCATTCTGTTCTTGGGTTGTGTCCCCATCAATGTCCCTCCTTTGAATAGCTCTTTCTAAAGGTTTGGCTCTTCTTTCTTCCTCTTCCAATACTTGACTAGCAGTCTTGCAATGTTCAGCATTCCTCCTATGTCTCCAAAAAAATGTATTAAGGGATGAAACTATGTCTTCTTGGTCATCTTGAAAACCAAGGCTAGGTTGGAGCACTAGAAAAATGTTCTCATGAGGTAGTACCATTTTTCCTTATGATATAGGCTTATTAGTCAAGCGACTATTCGTTTCTCCAACGGAGTCGCCAAAAATTTATTAGTAAGCAAATTTGTTCTTTTTAAATTTTGACTCTTAAATGCCCAAATTATGAACAATATATGATTACAAGTAGTTGAAAAGCCACTTCTTGATAGATTGGCCTTTCTCTAAATTAATAGGTACAGCTCCCTATGGTGGATTTGCAATGAATTATGTTTTATTTCTAAAACTAACATGGGGATGTGCTCTTGACCTAAGAATAGAAGAAGTAAAACCAAGCCAAACCTAAATAGGATCTAACTCAGGCAGAAAATGATTATAAGGAATTGATTAAGTTTATGAACCCACACATCTTATGAGCTCACAAAGCTTAATAGCATAACAACTAATATTGAATTGAATTAACTAGGATCTAAACTACAAAGAAGAAGAAGTTAACGAAAATGGAAAAACATTTAAGGGATTCCTCTTTGAACATGCGATGACACTACTTATCACATTCGTTCACAACCTTGAAACAAGGGAATGAAACTTTGTTCTTTCCATGCTTCAATTTAGACAAAAGAGAAAACATATAACAAGAACTAACAGAAATGGAATAGAAAATAGTTGATACAAAATGCCATTCAATTGACTTTTCAACATCAAGTACTTCACACCAAAAATTTTCCTACCTTTTATTAATCTTTCAATATCATACATATAGGATTCTGAGATGACCATTACAATAGAAGTTCAATTGGCTCATCTCCTGAAATAATGACAAATGGTAAGAAACCAGTTTGTTGTATTGCAATAATTACATAAGAAAGTGAAAAGGAAGAGGAATGTGAATCAATTCGTCTTCTTCCCCTTTTATACTTTTTTCTATAGGCCTTAATATCAACTATGATTGGGATTATCTCTTCATGCCTAGGCACATGTATGTTGGTGTATCTCAAGAGCCCCTTAGAATGTTGCCTAGCCAACTCCTTCACAGCATTCAATTAATTTGGCAATTCTTCTCTAGCCACATGTATGCATCCACTAAGTTTCTAGAGTTATGCAACTCTATTTTGATTATTAGAAGATACATCAGTCAAACTATCTAAAAATTTGGATAAATTCTCCTTCATGACATTTATCCCAATGAGTGCTTTCCCCTGGCCACTAGTCTATGAATTTTTATGTAGTCCCCTCATAAGCTCAAATCCTTTGTCTTGAGTCTTCTTCACTTTATCCTCTATTTACTTAAGTCCTTTTTATGCTAATAAGATCATCTCTGACTTGAACTACATGCTCTAAAGCCATTTGAACAGAGGTTCATCTCCCTTTGGCAAGATCTTTTCTTCAATGACTTCCTTTGCCTTCATTTGGATGATCATCTTTAGAAGAGAGATACAATCATTGCTCTTTGCTCTTTCTCTGGCCAGAGTACTACTATTTTCTAAAATTTTATCCTTCTTTGTTTTTAATCTTAAGATAACATTGCCAATTTGTTCTATAATAGTGAGTCCCTCTAATTTAATCTTCCCAATCTAGTCTTTACCTATTTGGCCAAAGTGCTTATCTTCCTAAAGTTGAGAGATAAGGGCTTGAACTTTGGTAGTAGAAGGATTTTTTGTTACTAATACTCCAGAGATAGTTGCCAATGGAGTGAACAATTGTCTGATGAATCTGTTCAACACTTCTATCTCAGTCTTCATCCTAGCTTTTGACAACTTCAGGTTTTCCAATTGTCCCTCAATTACTTCATTGGTTGACTTCCACAAGCCAAGATTGGTGTCATGTCTAGCCTCTCCAAGGTCCACCAAGTGTAGAATAAAATCATCAATAGTCATATCTTCAATTCTTCCTTCTTTGTTGGGCTTGGCTATCTCAATTTTTAGGTGCCCTATTTCTAGATCTTTCCCAAGTATAGACAAAGTTTTCTACTTCTTTACCTTGCTTAATGTGGATCTAGAATGAATTGCAAGGGATATGGTATCCTTGATGGGGGAACTTTCATCTTTCCTTTTTCTCTTTCTCTCCAGAGTATCCTCTAACATGGAATTAGTGCCTATCACCTTGGAGGCCATCCCAAGTGAATCTATGCTAAACATCTTCTTTTTGACTGGAGTGATTATCATCGTAGTTGAAGAGAGGAGATTCTTTGGGGCCTTAGAAATGAGCTTCAAAGAGCTCTGGCCTTTCTCCACCTCTGAGGTTCTCTTCTTTGCCTCATCAGATTTAGTAGATTCACTACTACAGCTCTTTCCATCTCCCAAATCCACTATCGATATTGGTGAGCCACTTAGTTGCACAAGTGTAGCACTTACTAGCAAAACTGAGCTATGATGAGGAGAGGGAACTGGTATAACATGAGGAGAGGGAACTAGTGTAACATGAGGAGAGGGCATTGAGGTAATAGTACTATCTTTTGGCTCCTCTGTATTCTTCTCCTTAGCATTATTTTGGGTTCCAATAACTAGGAGGGAACCATCATGACACGTCTTAGCTATGGGAATGCTCTTGTCTGGAGGCTAGTCACCTCCTCCTAAAGGTTGAGCTAGTCCTTGAGTGATAGCTAGTGTTACGTCTGGTGTAGCACTCGAGGAGAAAGAGGGAGTTGTAGTTGTTGGAGAAGCTTGAGTGATTGTACCCTAACTCAAGCTTCTTTTGGTTGTCCATTTGACCCACTTTCCAGTTCTTTTGATGATTTGGGCCATCATAGTGTCTAAATCTTCCTCAGCATCCTCATATGGCTCCGAACTAATAGGAGTGTTTCTTAACTTAGTCAGATATGTATTACTATGCATATAGTCCCCATCATCCTCCAATCCTTCTACATTAAGATTGATATTATATGTTTTTATTTGCTCCACAGTGAGCCTGGCGAAAGCATGATCTCAACTTTCAAATTCATCTTTACAATCTGCCCAATAGTCTTCAACAGTGGTAATATGTTTGATCACACTCCCAATCTACAACACATCCCTAGCATATCCATTTGGATCAAACATAGGTCTCAAGACCTCATACATCTCTAATTTGTATTTCATCTCAAAAACTTTGAGCATATTCTTTGCATTAGAGTAGGACTCGCAATTGTAAGCTCCTAATTTCATAGGGAACTCATATCCCTTCTTCTTCAAGCTTTCTCTTAGCACATTCACCTAGACCACCTGCCTCACAATCTTTATCAGCATGATCATGTCACTCGAATACTTGGGCAGCCTCAAGGGGAATCCATCAAATGTTGCAAGATGCAAATATGAGAAAGATGAGAATTGGATAAAATAGCTTTTGAACTGACTAATAATCATCATTGCCTCTAGACTAAATCTCCTCTATGAGCATCCTTGGAGTTCCTTGCAAATTCTTATTGTGAATGAATCATTAACTTTGACATACTCCGCATAACTATTTTGCAATTGCAAACATGGATAGAACTCAAAAAAAATCACATCATCGGGAAAGTTTTCTATTCTATGAAGGCTTGATCATAATTGTAGAGATGCTAGCATGTAAATCAGAAAGGAAGACATATAAAATTGTTGTAGAACTTTGTGGCGCTGAGAGCATTGGAAAGATTTTCACATACCTCATGAGCCCAATCAATATATTGTGTATCTAAGAAAGTAACTTGTACTAGAAAGAAATATTGTTCAACAAAATTTAGAGCTTCCACCTCACCTTTTAGTCTATGCAGGAGAACCAAAATAGCTACAATCTCAGGTTTGAGATTAGTACCAAATAGAGTTTTGGGGACCTTACTCTTGGCAATCTGCGGCTTTTGAAACCAGGATTGCATAATTTCCTTCCTCCACACCATCTTCTTTGCAAAGAACTCAGAGACTACTCCTCCTACTATCAAGTCTGAAAACTCCTCCCGTTCTGGAACTTGGAGGCAATTCACCATAGTTTGCCTATCAATGGAGATTAATATTGTATGATCAAGTAACACAATTTGTCTGGTATTTGGATTGTAGTGATTTATACATTCATAAATCAATTCTGGAGCTTGGGCTACCACTGGGAAACCAGCTACCTCTACTAGTCCACTTCCTATAAGCTTCTTAGTTATGGGATGAATCGACTCTTACTTCAGCCTCCTTTGGAAATATTGCATATCATAAAAATGGAGTGAAGCATTTGTTAAATTCTACAATGTGGACTTGATTTCATTTTGCCCATCAAAACCCACAAACCTAGTTGCCATTCTATTTGAGAATGAAGTAAATTAAAATTTTGAATCTAGATGAAGAATAGGATATTAAATTCACAAATACAGACTATTTGAAAGTGTTGTGCAATTTAACAAAATAGTAGTTCAAGAAAAAGTGGTAGTTTGAATAACTGTTATATTTCCATCTATATAGGAGATTTAATTCATCCATTGATCTTCAGAATTCATGCCACAAGAATGAATTAAATGATAAATTAATTGAAACAAAAAATGCAAGAGCTCTAATGGGTATTTCAGTGTCTTTTCACTATTTCCCTTGGCCCAACAGTAACTTTCCTTTCTTTCATACTTACCTTTCCATTTCTCATTAAGTTTTGGAGAATTATCAATAGAGTACCCCGTAAGCAAATATCTGCCTAATTAAATTATGCTCAGTATACCTTTCTCATAATGGTTAGATTGTTTCCTTTATCATCTTAAGATGGTTTGTGTGTAATTTTTGGTCCCATTCCACTTACAAAGTTAATTTTCTCTTGAATGCAGAAAATAGTCCTCATGGGTTGAAAACCCACCAAGGAGAAGACGATTCTAATTTTTTTGCCTAGGCTTTCCTTTAAACTTTGTCTTTTGATTTAATATTTCCTTTGGGTTTACAAAAGCTTAAAAGGACTATGAAAGTCAAAAGGGGGCACACTTTCTTGTTTCTTTCCTTTACAACTACATTTGGCAAAAAATGGACTTCATTGGTCAAAAGCCTGCCAAGGAGAAGTCAGTTTTGAGTTTTCCACCTAAGATGATTCTGAGTGCTATGATGAATCTTGAATGTCTCCCAAGGTAGAATATGGTCATGAAAATAAGGATTTTCAATGAGATACATCATTATCTTCTTACATCGATCCATGAGCCTCATTTGTTGCTCTTTGCAGGAAATCGCCTTCAATGGGTAGAAAACCCATCGAGGAGAAGGCGATGCTCATTTTCTACAAGCTTCCTTCTCTCATCAAAAACATAATAAGCTGAGAAAAATCCTAGCTTTGTGAATAGATTTTGCATGTTAAAAGAATCCCCATCAAATTAGGTACTACGCTACTTGTAACCTCACAACATCAAGGAAAACCACCCAGCCATAAAATGTGAGACAAGGGAAAGATGGAAAATCTTATGGAGACTCTTTTCACCTAAAAGGAATTAAAACTAGACCTAGACAAAATTAGGCTTAACTAATTTCCACTTTTGCAAAATGGTTATAGGGTGAAAAGTGGGGTAACAATACACACATTCATCAAACCTTGGAGCATTAGAGTCTATAACTATTGTGTCAGATTTAACATAAATTTGGTAGAAAATTATAGAGCCTCTATGGTAGATACAACATTGGATGAACAACCTCCAATTGAATGGATGACTAGACCTGCCTCTTTAAACTATCCATAGCAGGAAGTAAGAAGATCATAGGCATCTACTAAAATTCCGTGTGAGATGAAATAGGTCACCCAAACAAAAACCCAATTAAATGAGCAAGAATCACATATGTTGAAACCTGATCCTTTGAAGTCCATCATTGCCCCTTCTACATGTGATAGTTTACATGGTAAACCAACTCCAACAAAACATAGGAAGATTGGACCCACTTTGAGTCGTGCTCAATGGGAAGTTGACTCAAGCATGATGAAGTTTGGCAGATTGAAAACTATAAGCATAAAGCCTATACCACCAATTGTAGAACAACTGTTAATATAAAATCAGTCATCAAACCTTGGAGCAATAGAGTTTATAAATAGTGTGCCACTTTCTTCAAATAACAACACTCTATTGGATTTAACATAAATTCAATGGAAAAGTATACAACTTTTGAGCTTGATATAACACAAGATGAACAACCTACATTTAAAAGGATGATTGAACCTTCCCATTCAAACATTTCACATTAGTAAGTAAGAAGTTCACAGGCATCTGCACAAATTCCATGTGAGATGCAAGGGTTCACCAGAAGAAAAACTCAATTAAGTGAGCAAAAGTCACATATGTTGATGTCTGATCAGTTGAAGTCCATCCTGACCACTTCTACATGTGGCAAGACACTTGATATACTGACTCCAACAAAATGGAAGAAGATTGGACTCACTTGTTCAAGTTTCACTAAATGAGAAGTTGATTCAAGGATGATGAAGTTTAAGAGATTAAAAACTCTAAAGCCTATACCACCGATGGAAGAACAATAGTTGAGATACACGCAGTCATCAAACCTTGGAGAAACAGATTTTATAGTTAGTGCATTAGTTTCCTCAAATATCAACATTTATGTTGGATCTAACATAAATTTAAGGGAAAATTATAGAGCTACTGTACTTGATACAACATAGGATGAACAATCTCTAGCAAAAAGGATGATTGAACTTGCTTTTTCAAACTGTTCATAGCAGGAAGTAAGAATTTTATAGGCATCTACGAAAATTGTTGGACTTAACTTGAGTGATCCCATGAATAAAAATAAATTGCCAGCCATTCTTTAACTAAAACTATTGGTTAGTGATGTACCCTGATCCCTGTATAAATATTACCTTATGTACAATAGTTCACATGCCTTGCCTATGATTCCACATTTTGCATACATGTCTACCAAGGTAGTTGCAACTTAAACATATGCATACTCTCAACAAATCTATTTGTGCATATCCACCAATCATGGCATGCCATGACCACATTCCTTTCAAGCACTCTCTCAGATAGCTCACATGCCTTGTCTATGGGTCCATTTTGCAAGCATTTCTACCATGGAAATTGCAACTATGTCTGACAAAAATCCATTATGCTTTATAAAATAGTAAACCATATATATCACACTTTAAATTATTAATAAGTTGGATACATGGGAAAGTTGTGGTTGCCTGAATTTACTAAGAAACTTAAATTTATATTTGACTAATTTTAGATATTAACGTCTACTAGTTAAAAGAATTGTAGTTTGATTCACCATTTCAACTTATTCTAAAATCAACTGCACAAATAGAATTCACTGAGATTGAAGTCAAATACAATATTGAGAAAATAAAAAGGATAAATGCAAGATGCAAATTCTGAATGTCTCTGTCACATGCATTATAACTTTAAAATAAAAATGAAATATATCCCTCACAAATTGTGTTTCCTATGGTGCTTGCTCTCCCCTCCCATTACCAATCTCATCTATCTCAACCAAAACAATGAATCGAGAAAAAGTAAAACCCTAGATGGCTATCAAATTGAGTAGAAATTGTAAGCAGTGTAAAGCCTCCTTCCAACGATAAAATCAAGATAGAAGATATGCATATTAAAACAAAGATATACATTCTATTAATTAAAAATAAATGTTATATTGTAAATTTGGAGAACAAGACTTAATTCAAACATTTGAATATATCTGAGGCTCTAGATTAATTGATTGAGTTTGTGTCGTTGATCTTTTTCTGGGATAGTTGAATGGAAAGTATTCCCACTATAGATGTGTGGAAAGAAATATTTCAAAAGATACTTGCAAAGAGATATGTGTTTTTTCTGTACTCTCAAGAAATCTACCTGTGTATATCCTACAATCATGGCATACCATGACCACATTCCTTGTTGGGAAATAGAGATGGAGTAACTAAGAGGGGAGGGGTGAATCAGTTACCACAAAAATAAATCCACAGATCCTAAGATGTCTTAAAATATAGTTGCTGTTGATACTCGATAACCACACAAATGAATGCTAAAACTTGATAGATGTTCTATTAAATTATTGAGCATTTAAAGTGATTAACATGCATGCATAAAGAAATAACATGAACACAAGAGACACCAGATTTAACGTGGAAACCCAATTTGGGAAAAACCACCAAGTAACTAGTTACCAATTTTCACTCTTCTGAAGTGAGCCCTCTTAGGAGCCAACCCTATTAAAGGTTACAAAACACACTGTTAGGTGTGACCCTATTAGAGGATTTAATCACCCTGTTAGAAGTGGCCTTGTCAAAGGTCTTTAAAACAATTCAACTAAATTGTCACCTTGTTAGAGGATTTACAAAATGGCTGTCAAACCAACTCTATTAAGAGGTTTTGAATCAGTGTTACAATGATTAGAAAGCAACAATGAAGTGATCTAAAATATATGCAACTTATCTTTGTTGAATACAGATCTCTGTTCTGCTTCACTAGATCCTCACTGATCGAATACAACTTTGCAGCTCCATAAGCATATCTAATCCTTCTTCAACATTCGCTCATATATTCAATATTCGCTCATTCCATATCCATACGTTCACACTCTTATTCATCCACACTCTTACATCTTATGAATTCACATCTTGACCTTTCATATATACCTTACAGATTGTCAAGTCGGCTCAATTAATAGTTACAACAACTGAAAAACATTAAATCAGTCGGCTGCACAAAACAATTAAACTTTATTCTTTAGAACAATAAAATTCTTCGCAGCTTGGTGACCACTACTCCAGAATGGTTTCCCTAGTGTTAACCAAGTGAAGCTCGATAAACACTGCAAACCTTGCAACTTCCTTTGGAGACCAAGTTAACTCGATAAACACTGACCTTCCTTTGCTTACCAAGTGAGCTCGGTAAAAGCTAACCTTCCTTCACTTACCGAGTGAGCTCGATAAAAGCTAACTTTCGCTTCGATGACCAAGTGAACTCAGTAGACATTGAACTCGGTAAACATTGACTTTCCCTTTGTTAACCTTGGGAGCTCGGTTAACATTAACTTTCTGCTACAAGATCCTTTGATGCTCGAGTGAGCTCAATAAGGGCTAACTTATTGTGTAATGTTCAGGAACATTCGGTAGACACTGTAAATTTCTTTGCTGACCATCTGAGCTCTATAGAATCTGTCTGATGGCTGATATGACATTTGTGTAACATCAAAGACAATACATAATTAACAATTATATCCAACATTCCTTTCGAGTACTCTCTCAGATAGCTCAAAGAAAATAAATAGGATAAATGCAAGATGCAAATTTAGAATGTCTCTATCACATGCATTATAACTTAAAAATAAAATCCCTAGTTGATTATAGCATGTGAATCAAAATCCACTTGAAAAGCAAAATTTCCTTGTGTCATTAGGGGTTCACATTAAAGAAAGGGTTAACGAAAAAAAAATCCTCTACTAAAACCAATAAAAGGCAATGGAGGGTTAACAGCTAAATTATGTTTAGTAGAAAAACTTAGCCTAATTATTTTTTTGCCCTCATAAATTGGTACCTATGAGAAAATAAACTGGCACATACAGATTCTTCCTAAATCCAAACAATACACACTTCCACCCACCTGACTGAAACAGATGCCCTAAAATTATATTTTCCAATACTGATAATACTGCAACTCCAATGCTAGAAAAATGACAACTTCACTAGGAATTATAAAAGACAAATCAAGGAAGAAAAAAAGAGGAAACATACTGAGTAAATTTGTGAAATGCGCAATGCTCGTCGTAGGATCAAAATTGGGCTAATTAGCTCCCTATTGTTTGAGTATTGAATTTAAGAATATATGAATTGTGCTCTATGAATTTGTGCTCACAGTGATCGATCACTGCCCCAATATTACTCATGAAGCCCCAATATCGCCTGCAAATTTTTGTGATACCTTACTGTGCAGAATGAAATAACATAAAATAATTATATCATGATACGACTATAAGCCCACGAGATTAAATTTTAACATACTTTTTGACCAATATTAATATATGATACTTTTAACATATTAAGGTTATGACCCAAGTTGGTCAAAATTTTGACCAACTTGGGAAAACAAAGGACATTTTCGACCAATAAGGGGATGGAAACCAAAAAATAAAAGAAATAATACTTTTGGTTTAAAAAATTGGTAGAAAAATAAGTGTAAATGCACTAGTGTCTATTGTCAAGCAAAGAAAGAAGGCTTAAGCATATGGATGCTTGAAGGGTGGACAAGCTATTAGAGTTGAGATGTGTGAAATCCAAGTAGAATAGAGGACTAAAATAGAGATATGTAATCTACAAAGTGAGTTGTAAGTTGTTATCAGATCAAACCTTATCGTTACTTTATAATCATTGTATCAAACTAGGGTAAATCCTTTGGATTAAGGTTGACCTAACAGTCATTTGTAAATCCTTTAATTGAGTGACATTCCAAGTGAATGATCTAAAGTCCTCTAATAAGGCTGACTCCTAGTAGGGTGATTGAAATCCTCTAACCAGGTCACATTTAACAGTGTGCATTGTAACCTTTAATAGGGTTGGCCTTTCACAAGGTATCACTTCAGAAGAGTGAGAGTGAGTAGCATGTTATTCATGGTTTTTCCCAAATTGGGTTTCTATAGAAAATCATTGTGTAAAATGTGTAATTGAATCTATTACGTTTCATGCTTACATTTATACAAAGTTGATTTGACACTAACCTTCAAAGTTTAAGTGACTATCTGATTTGATGGATACGCATAACAAATATGTTTTATCGATATGGGTTCACTAACCTATGAAAAGTTTTATTTATACATCTGGACCTTGGATAATTGATTCACCCCCCACCCCCCCACCCCCCAGTTATTCTAAATAATTCCAATAATTGGTATCAGAGCCATTTATTTAAGAGGACTAATTTGAAGTTACTATAAGCAAAAAGATCAAGATGTCAAAAAGAGAGGTACCCAAGCTTAATAGAGATAACTTCCCTGCATGAAAAAGTTTGATGAAGCTACACCTAGGAGGTCTTAGAGATCATGCACAATCTACCATCATCACAGAGCATGTCAATGATGTTGGAGCCCTAACTATTGAAGATCTAAAAAGGAAGAAAGAACACAACCAGGTAATGTTGGAGAATTCCTTTTCCCTAAGTTATGTCAAGCTTGATGATATCAAGGGTTGTGATAGTGCAAAGAAAATGTGGAATGCTCTTCACACTATTTATGGAGGAGACACAAATGTTCTAAGAGCCAAATCTGAAAATCTTAGAGGTAAGTTTGATGATATGAGAATGCGAGATGGTGAGAATGTTGCTCAATATTGCTCTAGGGAAAAAAATGTTAATGCAATAAGAGGAGATACTCATAAGATAGATGATGAGATTGTACTAAGAAAATTTTTAAGAACATTGTTGCCCATTTATGCTATTAGATTTTCTGCAATACAAGAACTGAGATGCATACCAAGTTCTAATCTAACTCTTGAAGGTCTAGTAGGTAGGCTCACTACTTTTGAGCTATCTTATTTTGATAATTTCAAATCTAATAATGTTGAATATACTTTCAAAGCCAAGATTTCATTGAAGTAACCTAATAAAAAGAAGAAGAAGAAGGTAAAATATGTTTCCAATGATAGTGATACAGATGAGGAAGATGTAGAACAACTAGAGGCACTACTAGCAAGGAGATTTCATAGAGGTAAAGGAAAATTCAAAGGAAAGTTACCTATCATGTGTTTCAATTGCAATGAGGTTGGTCATATTGTTGTTAGATGTCCAGAGAAGAAAAACTACAGAGGTGGAGACAAGTACAAAAGTAGAAGAGATGAAGATAACAAAGATTACAAAGAAAAAAGCAAGAAGTCTTGCTACTTTGTTGAAGAGGAAACTAAATATGGATCTAATGATCATGATGACGAAGTGGTGTATGTTGCAAGGAAGGATGATTCTAATGAGGATGAGGCAACTACACTAGTGTCTTGTGTGAATAAGAATTGTAGAAGGATCATTGAGTGGGTGTTCACATCACATGACTAGAGATAAACCTTAAATTATTATAATGGAAATAGTGTAAAACTAGTAATGATGCACCCTATCTGATAAAAGGAAAGGGATCTATCAAACTCATGAAAAAAAAATTATGTGATAATGCTTATTATGTTGAAGGACTTAACTATAATTTGTTGAGTGCGTCACAACTAAATAGTTCAAATTGTAAGGTTGAGTTTGAGAATAATATTTCTAAGATATATGATATTTATGGAAAACTAATTGGAAAATGTGATCAAACTAGAGGTAAACTATTCTACCTTGATATGGAGGATGCTACTTGTTTAGTTGTAGAATTTGATGATGTGTGGCTATGGCACAAGAGGTTATGTCATGTTAATTTTGATAACTTAGTTAGTATCAGTAACATGAGAAGAGTCGAAGGTTTTCCTAAGTTGAAGAAACCTGACAATATAATTTCCAAACAATGTCAATTAGGCAAAATGAAAAATTAAAGTTTTAAGAGTAATACTCATACCTCTAAAGGAATATTAGAGATTGTTCATGCTGACTTGTGTGGACTAGTTGATGTGAAAAACAACAAAGGAGATAAGTACATTATGCTATTTGTTGATGATTATTCTAGAATGATGACACTTATGTTTTTGAAACAAAAAATTGATGCTTTTCAAATGTTTAAGTGGTACTTAACAAGAGTTGAGAAGGAAACAAGTAAAAGTCTGAAATGTTTGAGATCTAACAGAGGAGGAGAATTTACATCAAATGAGTTTGAGATGTTTTGTAATGAGAGAGGAATCAAAAGACGTCTATTTGGCCCTAGGACCCCTCCACAAAATAGAATTGCTGAAAGGAGGAACAAATCTATAATGGACTATGCTAGGATACTCATGATGGAGAAAAATGTTGCTTTGAAATAGTGCAGAGAACTTATAAGTACAGTTGTCTATACCTTGAACCATGTGCAAGTCAAGAAAGGTACTCATTCAACACATTTTAAACTATGATATGGATACTCATCCAATGTAAAATATTTTAAGGTATTTGGAAGAAAGTTTATGTTCTCAAGGATTTTGGGAATGGTAAACTAGATGCAAAAAGTGAAGAAGGTATATTCCTTGGCTATTTCACAATAAGAAAATCTTATAAGTGTTTAAATACTAACACTAACAAAGTTGTGGAAAGTGAAAATGTGAAATTTGATAAATATATAGAACTACATGAGGCTAAACCTATGAAGGAACCCAAGGAATACAAATCATTTGTATATTTTTATGAAGGTATGCATGTTGATGAAGATGATGTAAATCAAGTTGAAAATCAACAAGAAGTTTCAGTGATTGTCGAGTAACATACTATGAATGTCGAGTTGCATTCAGGAACTGAGCTACATTAAGGTGCCAAGTTACTAAATGAAGTCAAGGCACATTCTGATTTTGAGATTAGTGTACATGAAAGAGATGTTTAATTACCTAATAGAGATGTACATAGTGATTCAAAAGTTGAGAGACCAAATGAGGAAAATAGATTAGAACCAATATTGTTAAAGTATGTCAAGAGACATCACCCTGTAGCACCAATCATTGGAGATAAAGATGGAAGACCAATGACAAGGAACAAGTTGAGAAATGATACATGTTTTCTTAACATGCATGAACCTATAACAATGAAATATGCCTTAGAAGATGTGAAGCCATAAAAGAAGAGATTGAACAAGTTGAGAAAAATAACACATGGACTCTAGTTCCTAGACCAGAAGATAAAAATGTGATTGGCACCAATTGGGTGTACAAAAACAAGTTAGATGAAAATGGTGAAGTCACAAAGAACAAGGAAAGAATATATTGTAAAGGATATGCACAAGAAGAAGGGATAGACTATGGAGAAACATTCGCTCATGTTGTAAGATTGGAAGGAGTAAGAACTCTGCTTGCTTATTCTACATAGAAAGGTTTCAAAGTTTAGCAAATGGAAGTTAAATCTACATTTATGAATGGTATATTGGAAGAGGAGGTTTATATAGAACATCCAGAAGGATTTTTTGATGCTAACAACAAAATAATGGTATGTAGACTACACAAAGCTTTATATGGTTTAAAGCAAGCACCAAAAGCATGGTATGAAAGGCTTCATAATTATCTTGTGAAGATTGGATTTGAGAGGATTGATGATAACATCAATTTGTTCTTAAAAATAGAGTAAGGAAAATGTATTTTACTATCTATATTTTTTGTTGATGATATCATATTTGGAGGTCAAGATACTTTATGTAAGGCTTTTACAAATGAACGAAGAAAGAATTTGAAATGTCTATGTTTGGAGAGATCAAGTTTTTTGTGGGTTTGCAAGTACATCAGATAAAGTATGGTATATACATCACTCAGTCAAAATATGTAAAGGAGATACTGAAAAATTTTGGATTAGAAGATTCCAAGCTAGTAATCACACCTGTGATGATAGGATACAAATTTTAAAAGAACGATGATTCAGCTGAGGTGAATCAAACATTGTATAGGTCTAGGATTGGAAAATTACAATATGTAATATACAAAAGACCTGATATTGCATTATTTGTTGGGATAGTTTCAAGATTTTGTACTAATCCTAGGGAGAATCATTTGATGGCTGTTAAGAGAATAATGAGATATTTAAAAGACACAGAAGACTATGGTCTATACTATAAGAAAAATGAGAAATTTGAATTGAGAGCCTACACCAATGTTGATTGGGCTTGAAATATTAATGACAAAAAGAACACTATTTGAGGAGAATTTTTCTTAGGAAAAAGGTTAGTTGCATGGACTAGCAAGAAACAAAACTCCATATCTCAATCTACTGCTAAAGTTGAATAGGTTGTTGCTATAGTAAATTGTACAAACATTATATGGATCAAACATCTACTCAAACGTATGAAGGAGGAAATTACTGAACTTGTGATACTTTATTTTGATAATAAAAGTGTTATAAATATATCAAAGAATCATGTGATGCATACAAAGAATAAACACATTCCAATCAAGTATCATTACTTGAGAGAGTTAGTTCAAGATAAAGAGGTGAAGATGTCAAAATATGTTAACACAAAACAGCAAATAGCCAATATCTTCACAAAAGCATTATGTAAGGATGATCATGAGTATCTAAGGGGTAAACTATAGGTGATACCCCTATCCAAGGTTATTTAAGAAGCATGAGAAGTGTCGTGCATCAAACAAGATGATTGACATATGTTACACATTGATGTAGTGGATCTTACTTTAGGAGCTACCTAAAGTAATCAAAGAGCTAGAACTACAAATTAGTCACAAGCAAGGTGACAGAGAGAGAGACTTAAAATGTTCATATCTTCTTATTAAGATGACAAGTCTTTGACATTGTTGTCAAAGAGGAAGAAAGACAAAGAAAGAGAGAAATAAAGGGAGAGAAACATGGAATATCTACTCAGAGGGAGATAGTGCTAAGGGAGATATAAGAATTAATCAAGAGGGAGTCATAAGGATGAGTTGATTGATTGTTTGTTGATCATAACATAATTTTGTAACCCTATACAAAAGATGAAAGTTACTAATAGAGGGAGAGACTTCAATGCAAAGAATTGTTTTCTTTTTGGTATTATTGTTGGTTGTACTGATTTAGTTTTCTTTTCCATTAATGCCAAAGAGGAAGTCTTTTAAAATAGATTGATACAAGTATGAGAATGTGTTTCAATCATTATTTCATCACTGATGTCAAACCTGCTACTTGCTAGTAAGACTAACATTTGTTTGATTGATGACTTGAGGATTTGATCAAATGAGGTAACAATAGCACCTAGAGGAAAGGTTGAGTTATGATATGGAAAAGGAGTACAAAGATCAGTTAAGATAGTGATATTATAGTGCAATAATTATCTACTTAAGGTTGCAAAGGATGGATACACTAATTAATTTCAAAATAACAAGTAAAAAGAATTAAGTCTACTAAGCTTAACAATCTGCACAGTAAGTGTCGAGCAATGTTAGTTGGAGCCAAGAAAAAAATTAGTTGGAGCCAAGTAAAGTCAAATTTTGGTGTATGCTAAGTGATATAGTGTAAACTGAGTAAATTTTAGTTGATGTTGAGCTCCAGTAAACTTTAGTTCATGTTGATTGATTTGATAGTGGATGTCGAGCAACGCAGTTTGTGTCGAGCATCAGAAGCAAGTTAATGTTGAGTGTCAGCATTATGAGAAAGATCATGAATTTGATGAATCTAAGATGACAAGTTTGATTTCTTGGATTGTGTGAATTGTCTGGAAGATAAGCTTGATGAGTTGGTGGCATAGAATTCAAGATGAACCATTTTGAGGCAAATTCAAAGAAAATTGAAGGAGAAGTTTCTAGAAGGGAATGAAATTTTTAGATGGGTAGATTCATTGAATCCTACCTAATTCTAAATAACCCTAAAATAGATAATAGAAGATGAATGATAAAAGATCTAAATTTTCTATTTATAGAGATGGTTGGTAAGAAGCAAAGGTTGTCATATGTGATAACCTAAGGAAGACAAGGAGTCTAAGGTACTACTTCATTCAATGACCAAAGAAGAAGACATTTCTATTGGCAAGCAAAGAAAGAAGGCTTAAGGGTATGGATGCTTGAAGGGTGAACAAGCTATCAGAGCTTAAGTGTGTGAAAGCCAAGTAGAATGGAGGACTCAAATAGAGATCTGTAATCTGCAAAGTGAGTTGTAATTCATTATTAAATCAAGCCTTATTGTTACTTTCTAATCATTGTATCAGTCTAGGGTAAATCCTTTGGATTAAGGTTGACCTAATAGTCATTTATAAATCCTTTAACCAGATGACATTCCAAGTGAATGATCTAAAGTCCTCTAATAAGGCTCACTCCTAATAGGGTGATTGAAATCCTCTAACTAGGTCATGTTTAACAGTGTGCATTGTAACCTTTAATGGGGTTGGCCTTTCATAAGGCATCACTTTAGAAGCGAGAATGAGTAGCATGTTACTCGTGGTTTTTCCCAAATTGGGTTTCCATGTAAAATCATTGTGTCAAATGTGTTATTTAATCTGTTATATTTCATGCTTACATTTTTGCAAAGTTGATTTGACAGTAACCTACAAAGTTTAAGTGATCGTGTGATTTAAAGGATACATGCATGATGGATATATTTTATGGATATGGGTTCACTAAGTTGTGAAAAGTTTTATTTTTACATCTAGACCTTGGATAACTAATTCACCCCCCTCTCAATTATTCTAAATAATTCCAACAATTTGAGGATAGAATGCAATGGACTTTCTTAGTTTTGTGTATGTCATTGTTGGTGCAGAAGAACCTCAAGGGAAAGGAAAATCCTAATAGAAATTTTGGATTTTAAATGGCCTAGCCACCCATTGAAAAAATAAGGACTATTTATAAAGTCCCAAGGTTTTTTGGAGAAGCTGTCATAAGGTTGAGTGCAAGTGTTAATCATGTTTTTAGGTGTTAAGACCTAGTTTGTGCTACACTATCTTGATAGGGTCAACTATGGTCAAAGTTGAGAAATTACTCAAAAATTGAGGAATAATTGTTAAAATGTGGTCCTAATGAGTTTTTGGGTCAAATTGGATGGGTTGGAGTCAAACTTGACAAGTTGGGAATGACACAAGGTCATTTTTTGCAAAAATTGTCAAAGTTGCTCATGACAACTTTGCAAAGTTGTCATGAAAAAGTTTCCTCAAAAGTTTGAGGGAGGATTTATTAGGTCTCAAGCTTGACCTTAGGTTATAAAATTCCATCCAAACCCTAAACTTGGGGGGAGACCTATTTTGTACAGACTAGAGTCAAGAACAACACTGACTATAATGACAGTTTTGAGTTTTTGGCCTTCATTTTATAATTTAATGGATTGGAAGGCTGATTGTTGGCATTGGATAAGTTAGTGTGGAACTTGTGAACTATCTGTGCATGGTTTTTTTGAAGTTTTCAATCCATCTTTTTTCTTTTTTTGTAATTAGTTTTAATTTCTGAGTTTTACTGCCCTGTACATAGCAGTTTGTCTACATCTTGGGTTCCAGCCATGGGATCTTGATGGCCTCTTGGAACCAAGAAGTAAACTCTATAAATAATGTAAATATGGAAGTAAGAGTTGGTAGGAGTCAGTTTTCTAATTTTGTAACCAAGCCCTAGGGAAGCCTAGAGTTGTTTGGCTAGGAATTAAGATGCTTGCAAGAGAGTTTGAATCAGTTTTCTTGATTTGCATGAGAAAAAATTGATAAGGGAAATGTATTAGAGAGATTCAAGGATACATTGGCTAGAGGAGAAGGCTTGAGAAAGAGAACTTAGCATTTTGTGAATAATTTTCTATTATTTCCCTAGAAACCCTTAAAAATAGGGTTTTTTAGATAAGTGTTGTACGAATGCTATGGGAGTCTAAAACCTAGAAAATCTTTGAGTATAGGTTGTTGTGAAACAAAGTATAGAAGACATAAAAAGGGAATGTTGAGGATTTTTTGATGTTATTTCAACTTCCTTGTTGGTAGGAGGCCTAATTGGGGCTCATAGGGCTATAAGGTCTAAAAGAGCAATTTGATGATTTTGAAGTTTTGGACTTGGAAAGATGTTGCAGAATGATTGGTAATTGACCAAGAACATTGTGAGGGGGAAAAATATATGCATTTTCCATGTTGGAATCCCTGGGTGCTTGTCCACTTGTTGAGCACAAAGGTGCTTAGTTGAGGTTTGAAGAGTTAGGAGTGTATTTTTAATTGATAGGTGAGTCTATAGGATCAAGGGGATTAGGAAAAGATCCTATAGTGTAGGGTATCAAGAAAGAGCCCAAAGAAGGCTAAGAGAAAGCCTTGGTTAGATAAAAAAAGGCTCTAAGTGTGAGAAAATCCTCATCAAAGTGGTATTAGAGCCATTGAAAGGCTTGGGAAGTGACTAGTGGATGTTAGTAGTGTAATCACCTAAAAATGGTCATCTAGACTATTAGCCCTCTTCTCAGCATTTTTGCTAAATTAGTTTAATCATTTATCTAGACCAAATTGCTAATAATCAATTTATTTGATTATAACCTATAGTTTGACTATGCTATCCTAAGTTCATTATTTGATTAAAAGAACATTTCCCCTTTTAATTAAATAAAAGACCACATTCTTCTAACCCACTTAAAGTGCACACATAAAGTCCTTTTTCTATTTTGCAATTAAAAGAAAAGGCTTTGTGACTTTTGTCTTATATGACAAGTCAACTTATATTCTATTGGTTGACTTGTGTGTGCACATGGATCACTCCTCTTTTTGAATTCCACCGTTGATCATCCACCATCTTCATCTTGATCTCTACCGTCCATACATCTTTAAAAGGGAGAGAGTTTTCCCCCTCAATCAATCCATCTTTTGAATATTGTCATGCTGCAGGTTTTCTAACAGGTTTCTTTGGAGCTTTGTGGAGAACTTCTCATTTCTTGTCTCATTCTCTCATTCCATCATATTAGTCTTAAGATCATATTGCATGTTAGTGTAGTTTCTTTGCAAATAGTTAGATCACATAGCTTAATAATTGGATTTGTAACATTCCCATCTCATCTTAGCATAGAGTGCATTGTGCATCTCATCCTAATATAGTTTCATTTTTGCATTGCATGATCCAAGAGTTCTTTGACACTAGCACTCTTGCTCTTGTCTAAAGAATCTCCCATTTTGTGGTTTACTAGCAAAGGCTGCATTTCTAAGGCTCAGCTGAGAGCTCTTATATGTTCATTTGTATGCCCCTTGCACTCCATGACTAGGGAGCTCTAAGTCGGCATTCGAGCTTTCCAATCTATGGAGAACCTCGGATAGAATGATTTAGAGAAGTGCACCTTTTCAAGTGTACATTTTTGGCGCCCACCATGGGGCTAGACTATACGTTTCGCCCTACCTTTTCTTATTTTCATTTGCATTTCCCTTACTGCTCTGCTTTTTTTTCTTTTTTTATAGTCGCAAGGTTGGGTGACATTTTTCCAGTATCATGCGACAGTTCACAGTACTGTCGTGCAACACTTTTTTTGGAAATAGTGTCGCTCTTGCAACCTGTATACTATCGCCCTGTGTGCAGAATTCTATCGCACGGTTGAAGCAAATCTGTCGCCCAAACAAAAACTATCGCCTGCGTATACTGTGAAGTATCACGCGACATTTGTTCAGCAAAAAGTATCGCCTGAGTTTTTTTTGCTCGTTCCTTGAGGGATTTGATCAAATTTCTTCTTAGCTAGCTTACTGTCATTTTTAAGAAGATCTCTAGAATATTTTACAGAGGTTTAATTCATGATTTTTATGATTATTTTGTGCTAACTTGTGGGCTAACAAGTTGTGATTGCAAGTTGCCCTCTTTGTGAAGAAAAAAATTGAAACCTTGCATACAAAAGAATGCATGTCAAAGCTTCAAATGCGTAAGGGCTACTAACAATTGTTTGCAGGGCTGCCCAAAGCATAAAAACCCAAACTTGCTTGATTTTTTGTTTTCATGTGTGGCATTTGAATAGTTGTTCATTTTTTAGGCACGTAAAACTTGTGATTAGAGTCTTTTGGTAATAGGAGAGTATGCTCTTCACCCTTGTGGTGAATCAAAAATCTTGACTTGCCATTTGGTTTCAAAAGCAAGGGGTAATTGAATCTTCTTGGCATGTTTGGGAGAAAACAATTGGAATAGGAGAGTATGCTCTTCACCCTTGTGGTGAACCAGAAATCTTGACTTCCGAAAGTTGATCCACTTTGTGTAGTTAGAATCCTTTAGAGGGCCTGCTCTCGGACAACCTGAGAGGAACGATCCAAGTGGGGAAGGGCCGATTACCTGGCTCTTCCAACCCACTATAAACTCAAGGCTACCAAGGACACAAAACTTTGGTAGACGTAGTGTTTGTCTTCACCTAGTGTGATCACTTATGGGATTTCGACCATAGGGAGATCACTAGGCAAGAACGCTTAAGGTACTCTTGTGATCACGAGATCAGTTACTCATCGTAAGGTGAGGTATCCCATAATTGGGAGCAAGAGGGACACTATGAACGGAAGCTCGATCTAAAAACCCTAAGTTAGTAACTACCTTTTTTTAGCCGCTCAACTTCTTGGTGCAAGGATTGATCCTAGTGGACTACCCGGATCACCCCAAGATTTACACTCACCATATGTGTTCCCTTGGTTGTGCTTATGGCACTTCCATGATAAAGCCAATATCTCTTGTGGGAAACCATTGGGTGTGAGGCAAAGGAGCATCAAGCATGGGCTAAGTTGTTGAGTAATGAACCGTGACTCTAAGGTAGATTTCTTGGCTATTATTTTCAATGTTTTGACCAGTGTTAACGTTCTTGCAACATAAACATTCCGATAAAAAGTTGTTAGGAAGGCTGTTCTGATATCCCAAGTGCATATTGACAAGGTTTTTTTTCCTTGATCAATTGTTTTGAGACATGTTACAACACTTACTGTTTGCAAACCTCACTGTTTACTTATACGAACTAAAATGAAACACTGTCTGATTGAAACGACTGTCTGATTGACAAATTAAAACAAACTTCAAACCAAAAAATTGACATTTTTTCCACAAAATTGGCACTCTATTGCACGCTTTCACGAGAAATATCACGCGACATTTTTTCAAAAATTATGTTGCACATCAGTAAAAAAATTATGTCACACTATGTCTGATATTTTGTTGCACTCAGTATAAACATTTGTCGCCTGAACAAAATATGTCACACTGTTCCTGAAATTCTGTCGCACGACACTGTTTGCTGAACTTATGTCGCCCTCCTTTTGAGAAAGTATCACCTAGAGTAATTTTGGGTCAAAAACAAAGTTTTCCGTTGGATTTGTTTGGTCTAAGTAGTGTCACGCTGGTCACCCTTGATCCTGGCTACGTATCAGTGTGTGAAGAATTCATCCTAGGTTGAAAAGATGGGTTTAGTCCGTTGAATGTAAGTCTTGAAATGTCTTGATGAATCACTTGTCAAAATTCAGCTATTATTTTATTCTAGCTATCCGCTATTGAGCTTCTCGCTCGGCTCGAGTCACCCGTGTTGTAAGATCTTGAGCACTGTTTAACAAGCCATCTATCACATTTTGACAAGTGACTAGTCCTAATCGTAAAAGCTTCAAATTTGGCTCACTTTTCTTGTCCTACTAAACAAAGACAACTCTTTACGTGTCGGTCACAACTAGATATCAAGTTGGTAATGGTAGCCACACACCTTTCATTTTCAAGCAATTGGAAACACCACCCAAACATCCTCGCAAACAACCTTGTGATAACAATCTCGAATTTGCTCAAACACAAATAGCTAACGTTTGGCACAACCCACTTTATAGTTTTGAAAATCCATTTGGTACACCCTTTGAGACACCCCAGGATATGAGTGGTATAGTCACTATGGTGCACCCTGATGAAATTAAACGTCACTTAGAAGAACAAGCACGTGAAACCCAAAAGACTTTGGAGGCTATATACGCTAGGGAGAGAGAAAATCAACAAGTTGAAACTGACAATCAGGCACGCTATGAAGGATATAAAGGAACTTGTCCTTAAAATCCCTTTGAAAACAATGATGGTAATCACACGCCTCCAAGGACTCCTAGAGCTGCCACTGGCGCATGTTCTTCACCTAAACCATCTCATCATGATAGTGATGAAGAAGTAACTAGCGAAGACGTGATCAAATTTCAACAAGATGGCTTCGCCCAAAAACTAATGCTCAGAGCTTTAGAGGAAAATGGAGACCAATACTTTCGATACATGACAGCTAGGGGATGGAAACTCCCTCAAGGTTTTAATGTTGAACATATTATTCCAAAGTGAGAGCCCACTGAGGCTGAAATCTTAAGGGAAGAAATACAGGAACTAAGGAAACAATTTGCACAACTACAAACTTCAAAAGAGCCACCTAAGACATCATTTGTTGAATCAATTTGTGCTCTTCCATTCGATAGGAGTCTATATATGCTGCCATTTCCTAAGGATATAGAGGTTCCTAAGTATGACAAATACGATGGAAATGGTGACCCTCACGACCATGTGAGACATTTCTATGCTCTTAGCATGGACTTTATGCATGAAGACACCTTTCTTATGCATTTTTTTCCTAGAAGTCTAAGAGGACAAGCTATGGAATGGTTCACAAAATTGAGTCCTCCTCTTAAAAAAATTGACGAACTTGCGCAACGCTTCATCCAACAATATTCATACAACATTCAACATCCTGTGACTATGCTAGACTTATGCAACATCAAACAAAAACCAGGAGAATCTTTTGCAATATACCTCCAACGATGGAGATCTTTATACTCTCGATATCCTCAGCAAGTGCCTGAGGCTGAAAAAATTGACATTTTTGTCAATACGCTTGTACCCAAATTATACTTTGATCTAAGAAAATAGTTATTCACATCCTTCAACACCATGATAGAAAGTGCATATCGCATTGAGGATGTTGCTATCAAAAGAGGTGATATTGCCATAAACAAGGATAGAATTAACAATGGAAACGGTAAAGACAAAGGCAAACCTTGGAACAAAAACAAGTATGTTGTCAATGACGGAGTAGTGGACACTCCTAAGACTAAGGAACCTGCATTTAACCTTTCCAATGCCATCTATGCAGCAAAGCAACAAGAAGATTCAAAACCACAAACCTTTGACAAAGGCTCTAAATTTGCAAAGAAACGACGTGTTTACACACCTATGGTCAAACCTTATGAAGTGGTTTTAAATACCTTAATTGCAAACAAATTGGTTACCTTTCCAGACAACTCACGTCCTTATGATCCACTCGTTAGACCTCCATGGTGGAGAGAAGATCATACTTGCAGCTATCACCGAAGTAAGGGACATAACACAGAGAATTGCTTCAAACTCAAAGATGTAATTCAAGACCTCATCAAAGCTGGCAAATTTGTTACAGATGGCCTTGTTAAGAATACTGATCATAAGGCTTTCCAAAAACCATTACCTGAATATGAAAAGGGTGAGACCTCAAGGGTAGCTGCCAAAAAGAATCATGACGCCAAAATTAGTTATGCTTACGCTGACACTGATAATGTTATAAGCATGCTTGAGCCCATTGAATACATATGTATGGCAAGCTCCAACAATGACAACTGGCCAAATTATGATGTTGAAGATGAACGACCAAGAGTGGTCTTAAGGACATGATCCACTCCTCAAGATCATACTGATACTAGACCCAAGGTGGTACTCCGAGTGGCTGAGTCTTTATCTTCTCAAGGTGAACCACTCAACGCTGTCACTAGGGGGAAATCTAAGGTTGTCCTAAAAGTTGCTAATGATCCTAAAAATGCTTCATCATCTAAACAACCAATTACTTCCAAAATCTCCAACTATGATCTTGTTAGCCAACTGCAACGCACGCAAGCACAAATCTCCATTTTTGAATTGCTAGAGTTATCTCCTTTGCATAGGGATATACTTGAGAAAGCTTTACATTCTGCCAATGTTCCCACAGATATTGATGTGGAACAATTCCAAGCTATGGTGAACCACATCTCTTCGCCTCACTATCTCACCTTTTCTGAAGAAGATGACCGAGCTCTCAGTCATCCCCATAACCTTGCTCTTCATATCGAAGTTTAGATCTTTCGTACCCATGTCCATCGAGTCCTGATAGACAATGGTGCAGGTTTAAATATCATTTCATTCAATGTAATTCAACAATTGGGCATGTCTGAATTTTCCATCGATCCTAAGCGCAAGATCACTATAAAGGTCTATGATGAGGTTGAAAGGCCTTCTAAAGGTCTAATTGTACTTCCAATCACAGTTGGTCCAGTTGAGAAGAATGTCATTTTCCAAGTCTTAGACATACCACTTGCATACAACTTGTTGTTGGGACAACCATGGATTCACGATATGCAAGCAGTAGCCTCTACATACCATCAGTGCATTAAGTTCCCTTTTAATGGTACTAAAGTAGTTGTCCCCGGCGACAACTCCATGTCTATCAACACATTATCTGCTGCTGAAATGCTAGTGCCACACAATCACTCTTCTCATGAGCTAGCACCATCTTTCACAGAATGTGAACAAAAACTGAAAATGATGAGCCTTGGTATGGGCGAGTACACTTTGGACTCTATTGCTGCCTTACCAATTTCTCCTTGGTCCTATGGGAAACCAACTATTGCAAAGAAGTCTTCTGCTTCTGCTATGACACTTTTTGGCGCTTTTGTACAATCTTCCATACCACTGAAAGCAGAGAAGGAAGAACAAGCCATTAGGGACTGGATCTACAGAGAAGAGGAAGACCGAGGAGGTTACAATGACTACCCCTATTTCTCCCAAAAAATATGGAAAAGGTTATAAATTTCTGGCAAAAATAGGCTACCAGGGCCATGGGTCCTTAACTGGTTGTAAGAATGCTCTAGTTGAACCTTTAAGTCACACTCAAGGTCATGATGCTCGAGACACCGCTGGTCTAGGCTTTGGGCTAGACAATAATACACCAAACTGTGATCGAAGATTGCTCATGTCTAGTGAATCAGAGGATGATGACTCTCCCGTTATTGCTACTACTGCACAAGATGAAGACTTTGTTCCTCTCACTTCCCTCCTTTGGGGAGAAGAAATAGTGACTGCTAATAATGAAGAAGCTTCTACCTCCCAACAACAGGAACAAGAAGGGTCTACTTCTGAGGACATAAATAGAGGATGAATTAGGCAGAATATTGCTCATCTCATAGCTAGGGGTCAAAGTACAGATTCTCATGAGTATGAGTGGGAAAGCCTCTCTGATGCATCTTGCGAGCTAGGGGTGGATGTCATTCATGCTTATGCAACTGAACTCGATGTAGTCGAATGGTCTAGTATGGGGTCGGATGAGTTTGACTCACAACATGTCTCAATGGATCACACTAGTTCCTCCAAGATTATTCCTAAACTAGATTCTTTTGCGACATTTTCTATGGGCTCAACTTCACAGGTCACCAGAGATGACTCCTTCCATATCAACCACATTGAAACTTCTCCCTCACTCTCATTAATTTACCCAGATCTCATAGATTGGTCTATCCAAAATCAAAGACCTAAAATACGGTCTTTCCAAAATGACTGAGATCGCTTGTTATCTAAACGCAATTGAACCTATCATTTCTTCCACCAACGAACCCGCAGTTAACATGACAAAATCAGATATCAAGTACCTTAGTCAAAAAATTAAAAGGAAAAATAAGCGATTAGATGGCGAAAACCACATTGTGGCAGTGTCTGATCCTCAAAAAAGTAAAAATAAAGGCGTATCTAATGGTGAAAACCTCTTGAGGCACCTGCAGATGAGGTACTTGGTAGTCTGCCAAGCTATTTCTAGGATAGATCTTTGGTTCTAGTTGAACCTACACAGCCTATCAACTTGGGAACAGAAGAATGTCCTCAGATTATCCATGTAGCTCAATCTTTGTCAGACGAAGAAAAGACACAGTTTTCTCAATTCTTTCAAGACAAGAAGGTCAACTTCGCATGGACATAC
This sequence comes from Cupressus sempervirens, assembly GCA_028749045.1. Taxonomy (NCBI): domain Eukaryota; kingdom Viridiplantae; phylum Streptophyta; class Pinopsida; order Cupressales; family Cupressaceae; genus Cupressus; species Cupressus sempervirens. The sequence continues at coordinate 11,065,761 of CM053785.1, read as the reverse complement.
TCTGACATGCCAGGGCTTGACACAAATCTCATCATGCATCACTTATCAATCTCACCAGATGTCAAGCCTGTCAAACAAAAGTTGAGAAAAATGCATCCACATGTGACCCTGCTGGTCAAGATAGAGTTAGAAAAACAATTGAATGCAAACTTCATTAGGGCCATTGATTATGCCGAGTGGATTTCCAACATTGTACCTGTCTCCAAGCATGACAAATCCATACGAGTTTGTACTGATTTTAGAGATCTCAATAAAGCGTGCCCCAAGGATGACTTTCCACTACCAAACATTGATATGATAGTGGACATGACTGCGGGTTATGAGAGATACTCGCTCATGGATGGATTTTCTGGGTACAACCAAATAAAGATAGCTCCAGCAGACCAAGAAAAGATAGCCTTTACATGTGCATGGGGTACCTTTTCTGGAATGTCATGCCTTTTTGGGCTCAAAAATGCTGGCGCTACATATCAAAGAGCAATGACAACCATCTTTCATGATATGATGCATAAAAACATGGAAGACTATGTTGATGACACATTGGCAAAATCAAAGAAATGAGACACACATCTTAAAGACCTTAGTTTGATATTGGACCGTATGGAACAATTCCAACTTAGGCTGAATCCAAAAAAAATGTACCTTTGGTGTCACTTCTAGAAAATTTCTAGGTTATATCATTTCAACAAAAGGCATTGAGGTTGACCCTGAAAAGGTCCAAGCTATCATGGATATGCCTCCACCAAAGACTATCAGTCAGCTTAGAGGTCTGCAAGGACGGCTACAATCCATAAGAAGATTTATCTCTCAATTAGCTGATAAGGCTCAACCTTTCAATAAAAATCTGCATAAAGGATCTACCCATATTTGGAACAGTGACTGTCAACAAAGCTTAGACCAAATCAAAGGCTACTTGGCAAAGTCGCCAGTTTTGATGCCACCCATTCTGGGAAAAACTTTCATTCTGTATATTTCAGCTACGGATTCTTCTCTAGGAGCACTCTTAGCCCAAAGTGATGAGACGGGTAAAGAAAGAGCCATATACTATATCAGTCAAACTTTGGTGGCTTATGAACTAAATTATACAAGTATAGAGAAGGCATGCCTTGCTGTAGTTTTTGCCTCCCAAAAACTTCGGCATTATATGTTGGCCCATACAGTTCACTTGATTGCCAAGATAGACCCTTTGAAATATTTATTAATTAAAGTTGCACTTACTGGTCGCCTTGCTAAATGGATGATGATTCTTTTCAAATTTGACATTCAGTATGTTGAAAGTAAGGCAATCAAAGGACAGGCCATAGCTGACTAGTTGGCTGACTTCCCACTTGAAGATGTAGCACCTATGCAAATTGAGTTTCCAGATGCCTCGATTATGAACATTATTGACAGAACATGGAAGATGTTTTTTGATGGATCCCATACACAGAATGGAGCAGGAGCAGGGGTGTTGTTTGTTTCCCCTCATGGTTATACGATCCCAAAATCCTACAAACTATTGTTCCCATGTACAAACAACATTGCAGAGTATGAAGCATTAACAAATGAGATCAAAATGGCCCTTGAATGGTGGATAACTGAGCTACACATCTATGGAGATTCTCAACTAGTTGTGAACCAAGTAAATAATGAATATCAAACAAAGGATGACAAGTTGATCCCTTATAAAAATTTGATAGACGCTCTAAGGAATTATTTTACCTTTGTAACATTCCAACAGATTCCTAGAGCAGAAAACAAGGTTGTTGATGCTATGGCCACCTTAGCTTCTATCCTCCAATTACAAGAACATGAATCACGATTTGAGTTCCTGGTGGAAGAATTGCATCATCCAGCCTATGATTCCTCAGATAACCAGGTGATCTACACTGTTGTGGGTCACGATTCCTCTCGCTATGCGGCTATTTTCTCCTACCTACGTGATTAGGTTATTCTCGAAACCCTTACGTGCAACCAAAAATGCCAACTCCTTCGTAATGCCTCACACTACACTTTAATCTCTAGTTACTTGTATAGGAAGGGTCTAGACGGAACGTTGCTTAGGTGTTTAGAGCTAGAAGAGTCTGAGAAGGCACTTGCCAAAGTCCACGATGGCATTTGTGGGGCACATTCTAATGGCCTTGCACTTGCCCAAAAACTACTTAGGGTGGGTTATTATTGGCCCATCATGCAAGCTAATGCTGTGCGTTATGCAAAGTCCTGTCAGAAATGTCAGCTCCATGGCAACTTGATACATGTTCCCGGGTGAGAGTTAATCCCTTCTATGACATATTGGCCATTTCAGCAATGGGCCTTTGACTTGGTAGGAAAGATTCATCCAAGCTCATCCAGTGGTCATAAATTCATCATCACAACAACGAAGTATTTCACTAAATGGGTTGAAGCTGTACCATTATCTGCTGCTACAGGCAAACATGTTGCCCAGTTTATATTGAATCACATCATTTGCCGATATGGTATCCCATCCTCTATTGTTATAGATAATGGAGGGCAGTTCAAGAATAAAGACTTAAAATAGCTGTGCAAAAAGTTTCGAATTAAACAACACTGGTCCTCCATTTACTATCCCCAAGGGATTGGCCAAGCTGAGGCTTCTAATAAAACACTGCTAAAAATTCCACATCGCACACTTCACAAGTCTGGGAAAGATTGGCACTTGCAGATAAATCTGGCACTTTGGGCCTATTTTCATTCTCTCTGTCTTGTGTGTTGTTTGTTATTTTATATTCTCTATGGAGCTCGAACCTGTTATTGCGCCATTTCCCCCTAATCTCGGTGCCCTAAATCTACCGAGGAGATCCTTTGCTGAGATGGTTGCCCCTCCTAGCAATGGTATCTCCTCTTTTGCGAGATTTACCCATGCTCCTCCGTGCGAACGACCTGGAACCGAAGGTAAGGGCTATGGTAACTCCCTGGAACAAGTTTTCACTATGCCAAATGATGAGATGTTGCAAGAGATTTCAATGGAGAAATGTAGGTTAAGTTCTACTGCTATTTTTTTCTCTTGTGTTGATGTTGATAAATGCCCTCCCGATAAATTTATGGATGATTGCTTTCATAGCCTTTGGAACTTGAAATTGGGTTTAAAAATATCATTCTGTAGGCAAATTCAAAAGGGCTTGTTTATCATTTTCTTTAGCACTCATGAATCGAAGGTTGAGGCCTTGAAAAGGCAATATTGGATTGTTGGTAAGACGTCCTTTCGTGCCTTAGCTTGGTCTCAGGATGCGATTAATGAGGAAATTATTGCCTTGTCATGCCCTCGATGGGTTATTGTTAAAGAGCTTCTACCATTCCTCTGGAAATTTCTTCCTCACTTAATGGAAAATTTTGGGAAAATTATCCGTATAGATGAGACTTCTAGATTGGTGCCTAATCTGGATGCTTGAATGTTGATCTCTATCAAACTCGAGATTGACATCCCTCCAAGCTTAAATCTTAATATTGGTGGAGACATTTTTACTTGCCTTGTTGAGATTCTAGGCGGCCTAAAAGCTTGCTTTCTTTGTAATAAAGAAGGGCATCAAAGGAAAAATTGCCCTATTATTGTGAATAAGAAGAAGGCTTCCTCGACTGCAACCTTAGATACCTCTAAAAATGCCAATACCCCTATGATTGCTCCCAACTCAACTTCTCCCACGACTGTCTCTGTTAACCCTGTTAACTCCAAGGTGACTATAAACAATGTTACTGATAAGGTTGCTTCTTCTTCACCCTTTATTGGTACTCAAAACCAAATCCCTGACTCTAGGGGAATTATTAATCAGACCCCAAATACTATGGCTCTGAGTCCGATTGTCTTTTCCTCTAGTGAACTTGTTGCCATTGATGATTTCCAGACAGTCGAGAAGCGTAAACGACAACAAAAAAATGCTCAACAGTTAGCCCTAGAGTGCATTCGTGCTACCTTGCCTAATGCTAATAGGTTTGATGCCCTCAATTCTCTCCAACAATCTAAATCTAATCCCTTGCCTTCTCCCTTTGACCTCATTAACCTACATCATAGTGTTTCCCCCATGGAGGAGATAAGGGATTTCAGCCCTGACATGGTTCCTCCTCCTCCTAACCTTGAATTCAACTCAGAAGAGATTCCTCCCAACCCCATTGTGCCTTCCCTCAAAGAGCTTGATGATAATGTGCTTATCGAGGTTATTTATGCCAAGCCTAACCCGGTCCCTTCTAACTCTAAGATGACTCTTAAAGACTCCGCTCTTCTTACTAATGATATCAGTGAGGATGAAGATGCTTTGATTAAGTCTGGCTCAAAAAAAAAGGGTCGACCTCTCGGTTCTAAAAACAAGAAGAAAGGTGGGGATTTTGATCCCCTTACTAGCTCCAACAAAATGCCTTCACAATGAATATTATCTCTTGGAATGTGAGAGGCCTTGAGTCTCCTGACTGTAAGATTATTGTGAAAAATTTCATGGACTCTCAAGCTAAGTATGATGTTACAGGAAATTAAGATTGTTGGCTTCAACCTTGATACTGCCCTTAACTTTATCTATAAGGATTCCTTCAAGATCGTGACTAACCATACCAAGGGAAAAGGTGGAGTTGCTCTCCTTATCAACCCTAAGTGGACTCAATTTATCAAAAAAATTGGAATCTCTCCTTGCAACAGAGCTGCTTGGGTGAATTTTAATATTAATAACTCTCACTTTGGCATTTGTTCTCTATATGCTTCTAATGATTATAATGAACAAATCATCCTTTGGGATTGGCTCACTTCCCTCCCTGGCATTCCTTGGTTTTTTGGTGGTGACTTTAATATGATTGAAAACACCAGAGATAAAATTGGGGGCTCCCCCTTTGAATGGAAATACACTAAAAAATATCACTAGGATAAGTTTAAGCATCACTTTCATCTCTTCGATCCCCTTGAAGGAGAAACACCTGGGAATAGGTCTCTTTGGTTCACTTGGTGTAATTTCCAACAAGGAGTTAACCGAATTTACTCTAGGCTTGACAGATTTTATGCTGACAGTAATTTCTTCTCCTTTTCTCCGAATCAACTCGGATCTCCTGTTACCGTCCTTCTTGCTACTTTATCTGATCATTGTCCCACCCTGGCCCAGATCAAATTTAGGTCCCTCACCTTTTTGATTAGTAGTTACCCCCATAGATTCATCCTTAATACTTCTCTTCTTGAGGACCAAGATGTTAGTGTTGTTGTTAATATGATTAGACTCATCAACTTGCAAAACAACTCCTTGACTCATAGTGATAGATGGCAGTTAAATATCTCTTCCTGGACTAAGATTTTTCAAACCTTTAGCCAAATGAAAGCCAAAAACTACAGACGAATTAAGAAGGTGCTCTCTGATCAGCTCTTTGTGGCTGAGACCAATATCCAATCTCAATCGAACTCTACCATCCTTGCTGAGCAGGTGTCCCTTGCTAGGAACTCTCTCAGGAAACATCAACATATTAAAGCCAAAGGGGCCTTCATCAAAAGCCACAATCACAAGCTTCAGTTTGGTGATAAAGGTACTAAATATTTTTTTAATCTGCTCAAAGAGAAACAAAGGAAAGAGAGGATTGACAGAATCTTTGACAATGATAAGGAGTTGCTTACGGGAAAGGATATTTCTTTGGCCTTTGAAAAATTCTATAGGAACCTATTTACTTCTGAAGATGATGATAATTCTAGACTAAGGAGACTTAGATGTTCTGAGCTTATTCCCAAGAAGCTTGTGGAGGATGATATTTTTGCCCTCCAAAGGCTTGTTTCCCAGCAAGAAATTGCTGATGCCATCCGAAAGCTAAAAGATAACAAAGCCTTGGGTCTGGATGGCATTCCTACTGAATTTTACAAAGCCAACATTGATTGGATCTCTAAAGACCTCTATGATTTATACTTTGAGGCCTTCTCACATGGCACTCTGGGGACTGCTATTAACACTGGTATCATAAAACTCATCCCTAAAGAGGGAGACAGAGCTTTGATTAAAATTGGTGCCCTATCACTTTACTTAATGTTTACTATAAAATTCTTGCGAAAGTTTTGGCTTCTCGGTTAGAGACTATTCTCCCCAAGTTTATCTGCTCCACTCAGACTGGATTCATTAAAGGTAGATTCATCCTTGAGAATCTCCTTAGTAGCTGGGAAGCCATGGAATGGACCAATACTTCACATCAAGAGGCTGCTATGCTTCTTCTCAACTTTGAGAAGGCCTATGACAGAGTTGAATGGGACTTCATCTTGATGATGTTAAAAGCTTTTGGATTCCCTGATATTTTTTGTAAATATATTCAAATTCTTCTAAAAGATGCTTCTACCATGATTGATGTTAATGGTATCCTATCCAATCCTATTTCTCTGTCTCGGTCCATTCGGCAGGGGTGCCCGCTTGCCCCTGCTCTATTTGTTATTGCTTCTGATGCTCTTTATTATATCCTCAAAGATGACACCATTTCCCCTAAGGTGCGTGGTATCACTCTTCCTAATGACTCTGAGCTTCTTAATATTCAATTTGCTGATGACACCTCTCTGTTCTTGGAGCTCAGCCTGGATAACTTCATTTGCCTTTGCAATAAACTTGATATGTTTGGTAAAGCTTCTAAAGCTCGTATCTCTAGCTCTAAATCCATTTTGTTAAGATGGAATGATCTTCCTCTGGACTGGCTTTCTCAATTTGGTTATTCTTGGGGAGGACCTAACAAGATTGTTAGGTATCTTGGTATCCCCTTTTCTGTGAGCCCTTCCCTTAAGGATATGTGGTTATGGATAAAAGGAAAAATCTTCAGAAAACTTAATAAATGGAATCATAGGCTCCTCTCCCTTGCTGGGAGAGTTCAGGTTTGCTAGAAGATTCTTTCCTCCTATAGCATCTACTACTCTTCTGTTTGGATGTTTAGTAACTATTAGATTTTGGAAATTCAGAAGGCCATTAGACATTTTCTTTGGTCGGATGGCAAAGGTACTAAGAAAGCCCATTCTGTTAAGTGGGCTTGGTGCCATCTGGAGAAAGGTCTTGGTGGGATTGGTTTGAAAGATCTCAAACTTTAGGGAATGGCTCTTGCCTCTGAATGGATCCTTCAATCCCTTGTTGGTAATGAGCCTTGGAAAGTGCTTGTCAGAAGTAACATTCAAAATGGTGTGCCTAAACCTACTAAATCGTGGAAACATCTACCCCTTAGTGATCTAATTTTTGGCAAATTCCACGTTTCTGTGCAGGGATCCTAGGTTTTTCGTTCTATTTGGAAAGTGTGGGAGAACATTCACCACCATATTGATAACTCAGCCTTTGACTATCACTATACTCTTCATGATGAGTGATCATTATGGTGGAATCTTCTCCATCAGGGCAAACCTCTTGCTTTGACCAAAGGCTATTCGGTTAGATTTTGGGCCAACAAAGGTGTTAAATATATCATGGACATCCTTGAGCACAATCAACTCATCAGCTGGGATGTCCTTGCCAATCAATATAATCTTCCTGCTTCTCATAAGCGTACTTACAATCTTATCAAAATTGCTTGTTCTCAGCTTAATCTTCCCCATAATACTGATGTGGATTCTCACCGATTTCTCTCCTTTAGATGGCAAGATGGTACTCTCCTCACTTCTGTCAAAGCTAAACATATTTACAGATTTCTTAATCATGATAGCTCTATTTCCCACCATCTTAATGGCATTTGGTACTGCTCCTTTACTTCCTCAGACTGGCATAAATTTTTTGATAAACTCTGGAAAGCTCCTATTCAGCCTAAAATTCAATGTTTTAAGTGGCAGCTCCTGCTGGACAGACTCCCCATAAGAAACCAGCATGCTAATCTTGATATTTGTTCTATCTGCAAAGTTCCTGAGACTATGAGACATATATTTTTTGATTGCTCTTTTGCTAGAGAAATCTTGATCATGTTTGGTATATGCATCACTCATTATGTTTACACTTTGGATATTATTTCTGGTTTTATTGAGGGCCTTAGAAAAGATGCTAATTTGTTCTGGCAGATTCTCTCATCGCTCATCCTTTGGCATATATGGAAATTTAGAAATGATGCTAAGTTCCAAGGTTTTACAAGATCTCTTACTGGATTTCATAGAAATCTCATACATTTTAAAATTGCTTCACAAGTTTGCTGTGTGTTGAATATGGAAAAAAGGAAGTTGTTTAGATTTCTGAGGGATGGTCGAGCTACCATGTTTATCTACGAGATGCAAAATGGTTACGAGTTGGCCAGTATAATAGAAAATCAGGTGGCGTTTGATGAAGCCCTTGCCAAACTCATGCAAGAGATCAAGAACAGCAAGAACCCCTCTGCGGATAATCTCCACGTATTTCACCAGTTGCTGAATCAGAAAAAAGCCATATGGATGGAGGGACCCCTCGGTTCAACATCCTGGATCAATAAGTTTGAAGATGCTATCCCATAGCTTTTCATTTGCTATGACTCTGGCTCACCTTTCTCCTTGTATTACTCTAATGTATTTGTATTTCGGATAGCAGTCCCTCTTGGTGGAGTGTTTCTTTTGCTGTTTTTTCGATTAGTTGGTTGAGGCTCTGCCTCCCTCCTTTTTGATGTACCTTTTTGATCCCACGATTTATAATATAAAATAATATTATTAGTTAAATTAATAAATATGATATTAAAAACATCTCATGATTAATTAAAGTGAGAAAGAAAATTAATTTAATAAAGATATTTTAATTTAAATTGCTTAAAGTTGTTGCATGAAAATTGTATATAAAAAATCAATATTTAATTATATTTAATTAATTGAAAAAATTAATTAAATAAAAGAATTAAATTTAAAAGATAAAATTAAAGTTCTAATTTTAGCATATTTATATTTATTTTATTTTATTATAATTATTTAAGAGCTTTATTTTAATAATAAACTCTAAATAATATTATTAGTTGAATAATAAATATTATTTGATTAAAAAGAAAATATTAAAATATGCCAATATTTGATTAATTAAAAACTAATTAAATTACGCTTTAAATTAAAAGTCCAAATTTAGAAGTCTAAATTAGAGGTCTAAATTTAGAAAATGGGTTAAAGAAATATTAGAATATGATGTTATTTAATTAATTAGAAATTAATTAAATATGTACTTAAGTTTAAAATGTTTATTTTAAAATTTTAATTTAAGAAGTTGGATAAAAATAGAATTAAAATATTAAAAGATTAAAGATTTAATATTATTATTATTTTTTGGTCGGTAATAATAAGTTTTATATTAATAAAAGTAATACTTACATCATCGCAAAACATCAGTTCAGATATCCTTTATACATACAAAAACATCTTTCCATATTGTTTTAATACTACCCTCCCTACTTACAAGTCTTTCATACATTAAAAAAAATAGCTTATCTTAAAGTTAATCGATTATCATCAATTTGACGTATCCTACTACCAAAAAACTATCCCTATTATAGCAGTAGCTTCCACTCCTTGCTCTCTGCACAGTCCAAGCCTTCTCTATCATTGAAATCACCCGCCTCTCTCTAGCGACGCTCGGCAGCCTTGTGGACTTCGTTTGCAACGTGGAAAGGTTGCCCAATTGTCCCTTAGCTGTGGCGTTCCACCTTCGACCCTGTTGATTTCTTCCCACATAAACTCCCATGCATCTCTAGCCTCTTTGTATAAAGTAGGTTTGTCGACCTTCGCTTTCCACCTCAGGAAAGGGATGTACCCAAACGTTTGGTTTGCATCTTCCAGCTCAAAATACTCGACGGTATCCATGCCTGCTCCAGGAACTGACCAGTCAAGTATGTAATCCAGTCCACCAAGCATATCCTCTCCAAACAATGCTTTGGCCACGTACCGTACTTCATCAACCGGCTTTTTTAAGTCCAGACCCTAGGCAATCACCATTGCTATAATATCAAGGTTGGAGTGTCGTTTTACTTCCCTTTCTTGGAACTATGATCCAACCACTTGCGATACTACTTCCACCATGATCTCCATTTTAATCTCGAGGAGCCCCTTCATACGCTCCTTGCTCACTAGCCCTTTGAAGGCCTTCATTTCCTTGTTAGAATCAAACACAATGGTTGCTTCCATCTTGCAACGTTTCTCCCTTCTACAACAATCACACTTGCCTTCAAAAATCGCTTGCTTGTCAAACCAGCCTTCACAACCTCCTATTAATAAAGTTTCACACATGCGATATATTGCATCTATGATACTTCATGTTAATCTGCCGCCGATAACTCCATGCGAACTCTGTCTAGATCCTTCAATTTCACCCATCTTCTATGCAAATTGTATGGTGTGCTATGCACCACCTTTTGTTTTTATTTCAATTGATAGTCATTAAGACTGACATATCTTACCAACAAGATTTTGCCGTCAACCAAACACATCTATCCCATCATGCGTAAATCCTCCATCTTAGTTAAATTAATACAACTAAAAGTAGTTGCCCAGTTTGCCAATTTATTTGCCTCTTCATTACCCTCTCGGTAGACATGACTTACTTTAAAATTCATGAAAGTGCTCAAAATTTCTATAATAATTTGAATCTGATTTTGAAAAAACCATGCTTTCATAGCCCCCTTCACAATAGCATCAACAACCAATTTTGAATCTCCTTCTAAGTGCAAATTCATAACGTCTGGTTTTCTACCTAAGGATGCTGCAATCAATGCAGCTTCAACCTCAGCTACATTATTGGAACCATTTGCCAGCCTCTTTCCTGCAACTCCAATTATTTCACCTTTACTATTCTGAGCTATCGCTCCAACACCTAAGATCCCTCTATTACCTTTTAACGCGCCATCAAAATTGATTTTGACCCAACCCTTTTTAGGTCTTTGCCATCTGATCTCCTTTCTATCAACCTTTTTTATCCTATTCAGATCACCATCATTAGCCCATTTTATTTTGATTCATGTCCAAAACTTTTGAATTTGAATATCCTGATGATTAAAACATTTTCTTGGGTGTTGGATGACACCATTAGCATTAATACACTCCTCAATGGAGCTATGAATTCTATTCCACACATTTTCTACGTTCTCCATCTTCTCTTGAAAAATACATCAATTTCGCTCTTTCCAAATCTCCCAGATAACCAAAGCAGGGCTTACTTTCCAAATATTAGAGTATAGGGATTTTTGAAAGTTATTGGGCCAACACTAAAAGATGCCTTTCACCGTATTTGGGAGAGGGGCCAGCCAACATAAGTGTTGTTTCAACTTCGCCCAAAAATATTTTGCAAATTCACATTGGGCTAATAAATAATTTGCGCTCTCCGAAGCCTCCACACATAAAGTACATCTTGAAGGACCAACAAAACCATATTTATATCTTCGATCATCAGTTAAAATTCTACCTTGCAATGCTATCCAAGCAAGGGCTCTAGCTTTAGGCATACATAATTTGTTCCAGCAAAGCTAATATGGCCACCCTGCAGTGTTGTGCACTCTTCCACTTAATTGGTAACCCAATTTACCTGAATAACAACCACTTTTTGAAGCACACCATATCACTTTATCTTCCTTATCACTCAAGAAAATCTGTCTCTCACTAAAAATGTCTTTCATCTTTAATTTCAATTCGTCTGATATTTCTAAATTTGAGGTGTCCTTCCATGCCCAACTTGAGCCCAATTTTGTCTATACTTCCTCTACATAGAAATCTACAATTGACCCTCACATATCTTCCATGATCTGGATCAAATTATCCAGGCCTTCTATATCTGACAATTTACCTAACCCATTCCAAGAGTCATGCCAACAGGATGCTCTTTCCCCATTTCCAACATGCCAAGATAAATGCTTGGTTATAATAGGTCTACATTCTAACATAAATTTCCAAACAACCAAACCTTTAGGGGGGTTTCTCACTGTTAAAATGTGCATAGGCTCCTTAGAATCTAGATATTTGGCTTGTAAGATTTTAACCCACAACTGATCCGGGTTTTCATACGTCTCCCATATCAATTTTGCTCCCAATGCTTTATTAACATCTCTCCATCTCCTAAGGCCCACACCCCCCATTTTCTTTGGCTTGCACAATGATTCTGAAGCAATCAACAGAATTTTCTCTTCATTCTGAGATCCATTCCACATAAATTTCTGCATTCTCTGCTTAATGTACTTCAAAACCTCCAATGGAATCTTCAGACAACTCATAGAGTAAGTTGGGATTGCTGATATGACAGTTTGGAGGAGCAAAATTCTTCCTGCAAAGGTCAACCATCTCCCTTTCCACCCATCTAACCTTTTAATGCAACTGTCAATCAGTTCTTTCCATAAATTTGCACAATTTTTGCCCTGAAATAGAGGTATTCCTAGGTATTTATTTGGTAGTACCCCTTGTTTAACCCCCAACACTCTACAAATTTTAGTCTAGACTTTGATTACTGTGTTAAAGAAGAAAACTTTTGATTTACACCAACTTTTAACATTGCCCTGTCACCTTGCTATAGTCTTCTAGCACTTATTTAATATTTTCAGCCTCCTTAACTGAAGCTTCCCCCATTAGAAAGTTATCATCAACAAACTGTAAGTGTGTTAAAGCATCCACACCCCTTGCTACTATCAAACCCTTCCAATTTCCAGCCATTCTTGCATTGGTAATTGCTCTCCTTAAGACTTTTGCTAGAATAATAAAAAGGAAGGGGGAAAGAGGATCACCTTGATGTATTCCTCTTCCCATGTCAAAAAAGCCTTGAGGGCTACCATTAACTAGAACAGAAATGCGAGGAGAATTGATGCAAGCAAAGATCCATCTGTAGACACCTAAATTTGATTACACTATTTTAGTAATCCTATTTAGTTATCTAAAAAGGCATTATTAATTAAATTTCTATTTAATTAATCCTTTGTCATCCCCTAGTTGATTAATTTAATTAATAATCTATAGTCCTAATTGATAAATCAAATAATCTATTATTTATAAATTAAATCATTTTCTCCTATCTAATTCCAAAAATCCCCATTTATTAAATAAATCTATTTGATAAATGAAATCCTCAAATTCAAAAACCCCTAACCTATCTCTAATCCTCCATTTAGCCTAATCCACCCCATCCACCCATACTAACCAAGCTTAGCCACTAACTCACCCACCCTCATTAATGCCATCCACTTGCACATCTCTAACATCCCTAATCTAATCCTAAACGCAAGCCTAATCCACCCCCTAATGTTGTCACATTCCTTAAACAAGTTTAAGACTTTCCTAATCCAAACCAAAGTCTCCCCTCAAAAAACCCAACCACTAAGTCATGAGTGCTCTTACAAAACATAAAAGACTCTTACAAGCCCACTCATGACTCTTACATCCATCTTACACACTCAACCCCACTCATCATGCCTTTAACCAACCCTTTACCCTACCCTCTCACACTCATCCTCCTTGTGACAAGTGTCACCTTCCCATTGGTGCTAAACAAGCACAATCCATGTGCTCTCCTTTGAGTGCATCCTAGCCCTCCTTAAGCCTTCATCCATCCTTGCATCTAAGCCCTCCATCCCTCTACCCCTTAGCCTATAAATTGAATCCCATCCCAAGCCATTTCATCAACAATCTTTGAGCTAAAGTTACCATGCTATTTTGAGAACCAAAGCCATCAACCATACCCTTATAATGCCAAATTGAGAGCTCACAAAGCTACCAATTTGCCATTACCCATCTCCATTGAAGCAGCTTTTGAGCATCTTGAGCATACATCCACAGCAAAAGGACACATCTACAGAATCAAGAAAGCATGGAGTGTTTTCTCTTGTGAGGTTTGCACTTCTTGTTTTCTTTCTTTGTCTAAGCATATATGTGAATTTAGTTTTTGGTTTGTGAATGTTTACTTTATTTGTTAATGTTCTTTGCATACTGATTCTGGTTCTACATTTTGGCACGCCCGGTGGGACCCCACTATGGGTCATTTAATCATCTATTTTCATCTATATGTCATTTTTCTAACCATCTAATGTTTTTTGTTGTTTGAGTGTGTTGTGAGGGTGTTTTGCTTGGTTTTGCAGGTTAAAGAACGCACTTAGGAAGAAGAAATACCATCTAAAAAAAAAAAAAATTCACGTTTTTCAACTTTTTTGGCGCAGTTTTGGCGTCTGCAACCTGTTCTGTCTGCAAAAATCGACGTCTGCGAAAATCCGCGTCTGCGCAAATCGACATCTGCGAAAATCCGCATCTGCGAAAATTGACATCTGCGAAAATCCACGTCTGCGAAAATCGACATCTGCGAAAATCCGCGTCTGCAAAAATCCGCATCTGCGCAAATCGGCGTCTCTGCTTGTCACCTGTGTTCTGTGCTGCAAATCTGTTTTGTCCTCTTCGTATTTTGGCGTCTCTGTATTTTAGCGTCTTCGTATTTTGACAGACTGTCTTCTCTGCTTGCTTATGTTCCATTGCTTATGTTCCATTTCTGCTTTATTATCTCTGCACTTTGTAGCTATAAAAAAAAAATTTTAAAAAAAAAAAAAAAAAAAAAAAAAACGAGTATAAATCAAAATTTGACTTTTAGTGGTTCCGTAGGATTTAGACCATTTTAAGCATTTTTACGCATAGAAAAAACAACAAAAAAAAGTTTTAAAAAATTTTCCCATAGTTAAGCTCTCATTTTTGAAGATTTTGGCTAACTAACTAAATTGCTTTTTTTTTGTCTCATTGCAGGTTGGAACACATATGGAACCACTAACCATGTTTTTTGCAGGTTTTCATGTTGCTAAAAAATGAACTTGAATGTTTAACCATTTGTCTTTGAATGCATGTTGCTAAAAAAAAAATGAACTTGAATGGTTAAACACATTTTCCATTGAATGAATGTTGCTCAAAACACACTCTTGAATGTCATGGATTAAAATCAACTTTCTTTGGAATGATTGCTTAAAACAAAAAATCCAATCTTGAATGCCAAGGATCAATTAACCATTACAATATCAAACACTTCATTTGGAGCTTCTAAAATTGAACAAAACAAATCTCTTTTTCACATGCAATCTAGGTAAAGTTTGATTTTTGACATTTAAGAAACTTTGTTAAGTTAAAATACAAATTTACAAAAATCAATTTGAGTAGTTCCTTGGACTCACCTCTTTTCTAATCACCCATCAAATATTAACCATTGGTTGCAATCTCAGCGCAATTTATGGGGATGGGTCTACTTGAAAAAGGTGTTAAATGTTCCACAATCTAATTCACTCACTTGGTCTTTGAACGTTTGCTTTAACTTTATCAAAATTCTTAAATGGCCAAAACTCTAGATTAAATCAATCACACTTCAAGTTTGGGCACTAAAATTGAACAACAACTGACGTGGAGAGCCTCCGGGCGCACGCTTGAAATCGAATCTCACACACTTTTGTTTTGGGTTTAAAACAAACTCACACTCAATCTTGAATGCCTTAAAGAAAATTAATCGATACTTGACGTGGAGGGCCTCCGGGCGCGCGAGTTTTCTTTTGTTGACCCTAACTCTTCTTATTGTTTGCATTCTTCGATCGATTTACTTTTGTTGGCGCTTCAAGTTGGAATTGAACATTGTCTCTTAAACATAAGTGCTTGAAAAGTCTAGATTAGCACACATAAGAGTCAGTTGGTAAAAGAACAAGCGTGTTTTTTAGCCCAAGGTCATCCGAGTCTTCTCTCCCCTTGTCGTCTTTCGAGGCCATCTTAGGTGCATAAGATTAGGATCCAAAATCTTGTTTCTTTTTAGGAGGCCTGCTTGGGGATTTCATCACCCCTTGGACGACCTCAACTCTAGCGCTCCGGCGGAGTATAAGAATTGGGAGGTGAATCGAAAGACACCTCTCTTGGGATCAAGATTTTGTCATTCGGGCTAAGCCTCAAGGAACTTTATACCCTTGAGAAGTGAAAGAGGAGAAGTGGGTTACCGCTCCTCTCGACTGTGTGACATCCTTTTGGTCTCATCTACGGATTTGGGCCTCACGTACCTTGCATATATCGAGGACTCCCTAGCTAAACCAATTGTCAGCCTTGCAGAAAACCATCTAGGATGTTAATGTGTTTGGAGTGACTGATCGAAACATTTGTAGAACATACACACTCCTTGGCGCAAGTATCACATTCTGAGAACCACAAACTTCTATCTGGGTGTTCCTATCTATTGCTTGTTTTTATTTTACTTTTTGAATGAATGTTTGCCAAACTTGGTCAATCCTAGCTTAGGGCACACTTAGCGTAGTCACTGCCTATTTTGGAAGTTGAACAAGTTGAAGCAAAACAACTAAGATTTTTCCCAAAGCCAAGCAAATTCAGAAATTTATGTCGGAACAACCCAAACCCAAAGAGAAGTTTCACAAGGTCAAACTCAAGCCATCTCTAGCATACCAAGAACTTTCAGCCAAGAGAAAAGAAATAACACCAAGCCCACAAATTGCCAAACTCCACAAAGCAGAGGACAAAGCTACCGACGAAGCACTTCAAGAGGCCTGGTTAGAGCGCACCATCAAATTTAGCCAACATCCAGGAGTTAATCCTGCTTATGCCTTACCAACTAGGCATGATTTCTATGATTAGACACCCTTGTTTCTCCCCATCTTCTTGGATAAGCTTCACTTTAGAGTCATCTTTGTAGAAAATCCAGCCATCTTAGGTTATCCCCTTAAGCATTATTAGCTCATCCATCTCATTTAGAATCAAACCATCTAGCCAGCAATCCCAAAATCTGCACATCTAAGCTTTCAAAATTGTTGTCACCTTGCTAAAAGTTTGCCATTCCTAAAATCTTCCAAATCCACCAATCTCACCAAGGTTATCCCTTTGACAGAGCTTTGTCTAGGGTAATCTAGCTTTGTCACTTGTTATCCCTCATCACCTTGAGCTAAACGTTGGGATCTGCAAGTGGTCAATCTCGTGTTCTTCCTAAAGGATCATCAGTCTATCCTTAAGTTGACACAATCACCACCAAGCTTGCACATAGGAAAGCAGACCTTTTTTGCTTTGACAACATATCTTTGAAGTTAGAATCCCCAACCCAATCCTCCTTAGGTTTTGTCATATAGCTTTGCCTCAACCTAGGAAATCATTTGCATAGAAAAGCCTTCCCCCTTTTGCATCCATCAGCATTATTGCATCTCATCCCTAGGAGCATTTTTCATGCCACCCGTCACTCGCTTAGCCAAGAAGAAAGAAACAATGGAGCCCTATCATTTGGATCGAACAGCCTCACCCCCCTTGAGCACTCAGCCATCCTTCAGCCCAGAGCAAGCTATGCCATCACCTACTGACATTGAAGCTTTCATGAACCAACCAAGAAATGCAGTATTGGTAAACGCCATTATAGACAAAAACAAAGAGACAATCATGGCTAATTTTCGAAGGGACAATGTAGGAACCTTTGACTTTGGAAGACCCCCTCCATTATCAGATCCATCTCACCCGTTGTTTGGGCAGCTGCCACCACCCATAGGCTCTTATGATCCAAATTATCCTCAATATATTCCAAAAGAAGAGCCTCCAGCCAATCCATATGACCCAACAGACCCAAACATACCATCATCCACCCAAGTTCAAATATCCATGCCACAAGCCAACCCAGCCATCACCACTCCATCCTTGGTTCATACCTCTCCGCTCCAAACCCCCTTTACTCAAACTACCTCACCGTTCACCCCCTTCACTATTGCTGCTGCTCCCCAACCCAGCCTTCCAAATCCACCCATCTCCCAAATCAGTGCTAGCATCTTTGGCCAACCTCAACAATATACAACAGGGATGCCGCCCATGGGGCCAAGTAATCAACCTTTCATCGCCCCCAGCTTGTTCACCACAGCCCAAAGTACAATCCCATCATTTCCATTAAGTCTTGGGAGCTCAATACCACCAACCACAAATCCACAAGCTACTACCTTCACTCCACAAAGCTACCAAAACCCACAAGCTACTGCCAATCTTCTACCAAGCTCCCAAGTGACTCCATCTCCCACCACCACTCTACCAAGCTTCCAAATCCAGCCACAAAGCTATCAAACCCCATCAGTTCCATTCCCAAGCTTTCAATTCCCACCACCTCCACCACCAACTAATCCATTACCTCCAATTACCAACTACTTTTCAATGCCACTTCTAGGAGATAATCCACCACCCCTACCAACCACCAATTATTTGCAGATACCATCCCAAATGGGGGCACAACCCACATATATTGGTCAAACCCCACAAGCCCTCTGATCCTTTCCCCAAGCCTCACAACCATCTTATACCTTACCTCCACAAAGCAATCCATTTATCCCACAGCCAGCTTATGTTCCTCAATCCCAACCTCAAATCCCATATCAACAGCAAGCCTCGTAGCACATGCAGCAATATGCGCCGCCTCCCCCTCAACAACCCGTCATCCACCATGTAGCTGCCCAAACAATGTACAATCCCTATCAGCAAATCCCTCACAGCCATCCATATTCAGTGGCCCCATCCAGCACATACCTACCTCAAGGCACTCCTACATTGGGGGCACCCCAACCATCACCTATCAATTCAGAGTGGGAGCAAATGAAGACAGCTCTGAAAGCCATCCAAGAAGGGAATGATCCAAAGACATTCAAGTTTGAGAATGTGTGTCCTTACCCATTTGACAGAGCCATTACCACGACACCATTTCCCAAACACTTTGAGGTACCCAAATTTGACAAATTCAGAGGAAAAGGAGACCCTGTCACACATATCAAAGAATTTTACATGCATTGCCAGGACGTGGCATACAATGATGTCTTCCTCTTGTGCCTTTTTCCCAAAAGCTTGGCTGGACCAGCTCTTGAATGGTTTTATAGAATCCCCTATGGCACAATTAAAAACTTTGCTGAATTATCTGAGGCATTTGTAGCCCAATATGCCCATCTTGTTGAAACAGAGCTATCAATAGTTGATCTTGTCCACACCAAGCAAAAAGGTGGAGAAAGCCTTGCCGAATACCTACAAAGATGGCAAACCCTTACCACCCGCATATCCTGCACCTTGCCAAAACGCCATGTGGTGAAAATGTTTATTGATAATGCACATCCCAGCTTGGCTCACCACATGACCATGAACTGTTTACAGACCTATAAGGATATCAAAGAGAAAGGAATGATCCTTGAGCAAGGACTCATCAAAGATGGTGTGGTAAAGATTTACAAAGAGGCCAACCAAAATCAATCACATTCCAATGACAAGTCTAGGTATTGGAACAAAAACAAGCATGTTGCAACAGATGGGGTTACTAACACCAGACATGTGAATATCGTTGGTCCTTCTCAAAACCAATCTAACCCACCATATCAAACAAACAACCAACAAGCTATCAATTACCAACAACGAAATAACCAAAGCTATCAAAACCACAATACAAGACCCAACTTTCAAGGGTCTAACAATCAAGCTAATGCCATCAATGTAGTTGCAGGGCAAAAGCCTAGATTCCAACCTGCACCTAGAAACTATACACCCCTTGGTGAGCCATTGGATGTTATCTTTGAGAAATTGGCTAAGGAAAACCTCATCAAATTTCCTCCTACCCAGCAAATTGATCCAAGCCAATCCAAAGCTGCATGGTACAAGGACAATGAGTATTGCAAGTTCCATAGGGTAAACGGTCACACCACCCTCAAATGCATGAAACTGAAAGACTATGTGCAAGACCTCATTGATCAGAAGGAAATCACTGTTGGTGCCCAAACCTCTCCCAATGCAGGCTTACAGATTTATCAAAATGCTTTTCCTCCACACAACAACCAAAATCCTGGAAAAGCACCTATCCAAAACAACACCAACAACCGCCAGCCAAACCAACAGCATGGGAAGAACAATGACCACACTTCATCCTATATAGACTATGGTAGCCTTATAGGTTGTATATCTGAGAAAGAGCCTTCTGTCAATGTTATCAATATCCGAGGACCAGACAATGAGTGTGCGGTCACCACTTGAAGAGCGTGATTTAACATCGCAGGCCCACCAGTTTCATCAACACCATCAGCTCCATCAAAAAGCCGGTACAATATCTTGGAACACCTTGGGAACATGCCAGCCCAAATATCCATTTTAGACCTTCTCCGCACTAGTCCTGTGTACAAAGACATCCTTGACAGTGCTCTCATAGAATCCCGTGTCCCTTCTGATATCAATGCTACTGATTTTCGTAATCTTGTTGGACACCTTTCATCCTCATGTGCCCTATCTTTCAAACCCACCGACATACCCGTGGTTGAGCCAGATCACACCCTTCCACTTTGCATAACCATCATGGTATCCAATTTTGCCGTGAAAAGAGTAATGATAGATAATGGATCAGCCTTAAACATTTGCACCCTAAAATTCATAAAACAAGCTAGGTATACTGAGGCAGATATGATCAGTGAGGTTATCACCATCAAATCTTATGAAAACTTAGAAAGGACCACAGAAGGGACTATTTTGCTACCAATCAAGGTTGGGCCAGTCATTCAAGAGACAGTTTTCCATGTTGTTGATCTAAACCTACCATTTAACATCCTCCTCGGTCGCCCATGGATTCATGCTATGAAGGCCGTTCCATCCACCTACCATTAGTGCATCAAATTTTCGCATCAGGGCACTGAGGTAACCATCCATGCCGATCCAGAACCCTTTGCTTACTGCAATGCGGTTGAAGCTTCATATACAAACCATTGCCCTGGAATAGACATCGGCACAGCCATCGCCAGCTCATCTCACACTTGTAATGACATAGAAACCATCCTTGCCTCCACCCTATCTACTGTAAAGATCAACAAAAAAGGTTGTGGAGAATATAGTCTATCAGATGCATTTGCTGTCGGAGCAATCCCACTTGATCCACATACCCATGGACGGCCAACATATCACAAAGCTAAGGAGATTCCACCTCCTCGATACAAACAGTTTGGCCCAACCACCTTTGTGTCCTCAAAAACCCCTCTTCATGAGGAGCTCACTCCAGATATCAACAATTGGCTACATAAGGATGCACCTCCAAGAAATCAAGCACACCTTGATCACTTCAGCCAGAAGTATCCCCAACAACATAAGCTCATCACTGAAAAATGGAACTATCAAGGAGGTGGACTAGGACCAGAAGAAAGGGGCATGCAATGTCCCATCAAAGCACATAATTGGGAAATAAAGTTAGGTCTTGGCTTTGGCATACCCACAACTGGGGGCACCAACGAGAACGGTCACGCTTTTTCGAACATCCACCACGACCTTATCGAAATTGAAGACATTCCTGAGGAAGTTGAAAAGAGAGCCTACGACGATATCCCAGACCAAATCTTCCTAGGAGACTCTGTTCTCTGAGAACTATCCATCCATCTCATTGACCTACCACTTGCTCATCCACAACTCATAGATTGGGACCAACCAAGTGTCATACATATTGATGAGTTCGCATCAGAGGAAGCACTTCTAAGATTCATGGGAGCTGAAACTCCTCATAAGAAGACAAAGCCAGATTCTGCCTACATCTACAAGCTAGATCCTAAGGGGTATTTTGGAGAAAATCCCCAACCTAGTTTCGATACACCCAAAACTGGAACTAAGGTAAATCTGGGACTAGCTAAGGCAGTGAAGAGAACCCCTCAGCAAGAAAATCCAGAGCCACAAGCAAAACATGAAGATTTAGTATTGCCTCCTCAAGATAATCGACCAGAGGTGTATTCTATTCTAATAGAGGATACTAGAGAAGTCAACATTGGTTCTTCAGAGATCCCTAGAATTGTTCACATTGCTGCATCCCTATCACAAGACCAAGCTGACCTCCTCTTTGAGGTTTTACGAGAGAACATTGGCCGATTTGCATGGTCATATCAGGACATGCCAGGACTTGATCCAAAGCTTGTAGTTCATCATCTTGCAGTCGATCCAAAGATCAAGCCCGTCAGACAAAAGCTTAGAAAAATGCACCCCAAGGTGGCATTACTAGTCAAAGTTGAACTAGAAAGAATGTTAGCTGCTAAGGTTATCCGACCTATCGACTACTCAGAATGGATCTCCAACATGGTCCCTGTCACTAAGCCTTCCGGTGACATCAGAATCTGCACTGATTTTATAGATCTTAACAAAGCTTGTCCAAAGGATGATTTTTCCTTGCCCAACATAGATATGATTGTAGATCTTACAGCTGGACATGAAATTCTGTCCCTTATGGATGGATTTTTTGGGTATAATTAGATCAAGATTGCAGAAGAGGACCAGCATAAGACAGCATTCACTACCCCTTGGGGAACCTTTTGCTACACCATGATGCCTTTTGGCCTAAAGAATGCTGGGGCTACCTATCAAAGAGCTATGACAACCATTTTCCATGATCTTATCCATAGCATTTTGGAAGATTATGTGGACGATATCCTGGTCAAATCTCACACCTTCATGGATCATCTTGCTGACCTGGAAAAAGTCTTTGATAGGTTGGTCCAATATCATCTCATGCTAAATCCCAAGAAGTGTGTCTTTGGGGTCACATCTGGCAAGCTTCTAGGCTTCATAGTTTCTAAACGAGGTATAGAGATCGACCCCAAAAAGGTCAAGGCTATCTTAGACATGCCTCCTCCCCAGACACTGCGACAGCTTCGCTCTCTTCAGGGAAAACTTCAATCTGTCTGGCGCTTCATCTCCCAACTTGCAGATAAGTGTACACCATTTTCACACTTGCTAAAGAAGAATGAGAACTTCAAGTGGGATCTTTTATGTCAGCGCAGCTTCGATCAGCTCAAGCAGTATCTCACCAATCCCCCTATCTTGGTTCCACCAGTTCCTGGTCGTCCCTTGATCTTGTATATATCAGCAACACCTACTGCTCTAGAGGCACTTCTAGCACAACATGATGATTATAGCAGAGAGAGAGCCATCTACTATATCAGTAGAACCCTAGTTGGTTATGAACTCAATTACACTCCTATGGAAAAAGCTTGTTTGGCAGTTGTTTTCTCAACTCAAAAGCTTCGCCACTACATGCTAAGTCATACCATCCAACTAGTCTCTAAGATTGATCCTCTCAAGTATATGCTCTCTAGAACAGCACTCACAGGTCGGCTAGCAAAATGGGTTATGCTACTAAGTGAGTTTGACATCCAGTATGTGGACAGAAAGGCAATCAAAGGGCAAGCTATAGCAGATCACCTAGCTGATGCACCTCTAGTAGATGCATATCCTTTGCTCACAGAATTCCCAGACGAGCATATCTGCCTAATTGAAGAACAGCCCCCATAGAAGCTTTATTTTGATGGCTCATACACCTCTCATGGATCAGGGGCAGGAATATTATTAGTTACACCTCAAGGAGCTTACATTCCAAATGCCTTCAAGCTACAATTCCCTAGCACCAACAATATAGCAGAATATGAAGCTCTTGTAGCAGGATTAAAGATAGCTACAGAATGGAATATCACTGAGTTACAAGTCTTTGGTGATTCCCAACTCATCATCAAACAAGTCTTAAATGAATATCAAACCAAAGATGAAAAGCTATTACCCTACAAAGAGTTAGTTGATCAGCTGACCCAGCATTTTACAAAGCTTCAGTTTACACAAGTGCCTCGAATGCAGAACAAGGCAGCAGATGTCATGGCCACTATCGGCTCGCTCTTGGAAATTCCCCAAGAAGCTACGCAGTATGAGTTTTTAGTTGAGCAGCTCCTCACACCTGCCTATGCGAATGAGGATTCAAACCGTGTTTGTATCTTGGTTGGTCCCCAATCCCCTTGGTACCATGAAATTCACGCTTACCTTAATGATGGTATCATATCCCCTCACCTCACACGTACCCAACACCAGAACCTCATTCGAAAATCATCCCGCTATGTTATCATAGCCAATACCCTATATCGTCGGGGTTATCATGATACTCTCTCTCAATGTTTAGATGAAAATGAGGCCACGATGGCATTAAAAGAAGTACATTCCGAACTTTGCGGTGCCCACACGAGTGGTATTGTCCTAGCACGACAAATCCTTAGAGCAGGCTACTATTGGCCTACCATTGAAGAAGACTCTTGTGACTTTGTCAGAAAGTGTCTCCCATGTCAGCATCATGCAAATCTTGTGCATGCTCCAGCACAGGATCTACAGCCTATTGCACCACCTTGGCCTTTTGCTTGTTGGGGCCTTGATCTAGTTGGAACTATCACACCTCTCTCATCTGATGGACATAAATGGATAATAACAGCTACAGACTATTTCACTAAGTGGGTGGAAGCAGTCCCCCTAGTCTTAGCTACAGGAGTTCAAGTCTCCAAGTTCATCTTGTACCACATTGTTTGTCACTTCGGCATCCCATCCACCATCTTCACTGACCACGGAGGTAACTTTGAAAATCTCAACATGGAAGAATTATGCACTTCCCTCCGCATCCATCACCGCTTTTCTAGCCCATATTTCCCACAAGGTAATGGCCAGGCAGAGGCGACTAATAAAACCCTCCTCAAAATCCTAAAGAAAGTTGTCAATGATTCTGGCCGTGATTGGCACCTTCAAATAAATCTGGCTCTATGGGCCTATCGAACTTCCTTTCGTACATCCACAGGCACAACTCCATACTCCCTAGTCTATCGTGTCGAAGCGGTATTACCTATAGAAGTTGAACTTCCCTCACTATGCATATCTTTGCGAGGGCAAATCTCATATGAAGAATACAGAGTAGCTCGACTCACCCAGCTAGATCTCTTAGACGAGAAGAGACAACAAGCCTATGACCATCTCACAGTTTACCAAACTCGTCTCAAAAGGAATTTCAACAAGAAGGTGCTCCCACCACACTTTCAGCCAAGTGATATGGTCCTCAAAGAAAATATGAAAGTCCAAGCAGATCGAGAAAAGAAAGGCAAGATTGAACCTACATGGCTTGGTCCCTATGTGGTTACTGCCTCCTTTGGCTCCGGAGCCTATCAATTATCTACACCAAAAGGAGAACTCTTGAATGATCCCACTAACATCATTCATCTCAAGAAGTTCTATGCTTGAAGATCCTTGGTATACCCAGCTTTTCAAAAATACAAGAAAAAAATAGTAAAGAGAAATAAGCGTCCAATGGTGAAAACTTGGCAATTCAAGCGCCTTGGATAGGTACCTTGGTGAAAACCTGGTAATTCAGGCACCTTGTGTGCTAAAGACTAATCCATTATCTATCACTATCCTATCCCTCATCCATCCACCCACCATCCCATAAAACACCTGCTTGTTCCCTTGGTGTTCCAATCAAATATCCAAAATCTGATGGAGCTTGTCAATACCTCCTGTACAGCTTGTAAATCTTGTACCAAAGCTTGTATTATACCTTGTAAATCTTGTACCATACCTTGTATATATTCGAATCTTGTCCAAAGCTTGTACCATATTTCAGCTTGTAAATAATCTCGTATCCTAGCCTATATCCTATCACATGCACACACAGAATCCCATTTTCCTTAAGCTTTTCACAAACCATCTACCTATCCACCTATCAACTATTATAGACATCCCATCCTTCACAAAAATTTCCATCTCACAAAAAACCAAAACATGAACAAACTTGTACATTTGTAACATATCTTGGTCTGTCAGCTTGTACATCCTCTTTAGCTTAGTATCATTGTATCTATCCGGCTTTCGTGTTAGTTCATCCTTGGCCAACATCTTGCACACATCGCACACCTTGGTTAGATATTCCAATGCATCCTTTAGCTAGATCTCCTGTCACCAAAGTGTTATCCTTCTTAGTTCAGCTTGCCAGATGCATCACTCATCCAGATCCATCAACTTAGGTGCTCTCTGATAGATTCTTGCAGGATACAGCTTTCCTCATGTCTGATCTTGGTCTGTTAGTACCTCGTCCTACCCATCTCGTTGGCAAACAGTTCTCTTTTGGATTTTCACTTTCTTTTGATTTGGGATCTTCCCTTTTGGGTCTTGAAATATCTTTTCCAAGCAATCTCCTTGTTCCCTCCTCAAGGTTGCCACGATCTTCCATATCATGGTATGCTGCGAATGGGGCAATTAGAGCGTAAGGTCTTGATCAAGTTTTTTGCTTGTTTTCTTTTTCTGCTTGTCGGTTACCTAGTGTCGTTTCCACGCTGCTTCCTCTGGGATTCATGTGTGATACTGGGGCAATCCTTGTGTGTTTTTTTTGAGTCAGTTCGTCAGTCCTCTGGACGGTTGGTAAAAAGGCCTTGATGTTCTTGGTAACCTTGGCAATTAACCAACAGTCCTATAGCAAATCTAGTGCTCAACTACATGGTGGTACTTCTCTTTGAAGTATCCCCCCACTCAAAAAGCTTCAATGGATTCCCTTCATCTCCATTATCCCCCATCCATATCCTACATCTGTCGCTCCTACCCCAGCTTATGCATCAGTATCTCTTTGAATCACTCCTCACGCTTAGCTTTAGAGATCCACAATCCTAGTCTTAAGGATCCACCAATCAAATCAATCCACCAAGCCTCATCTTTCGAGATCCACAATCCTAGTCCTAGGGATTCCCGAAACCCATCTTCCACCAATCTAAATCTTTGAAATCTTGTTGCATCAGCTTTATCATTCTATCATCCATCTCCCTACCATGGATTCCTTTAATAGCGCTCCGCTCCTCCTCCCCCCCCCCCCAATCCTGGAAAGTCTTAAGCTTGCTTTACTATTGTGCCTCTGATTTCCCTTTATCATTCTCCCGTAGTGAGAGTTTGAGCTAATTCAGCTCCTTCTCTTCGCCAACCTGCGTCTCAGCTCGTCTCAATTTCTTGTACTTTTCAAGAAGTCGTCAAGCCTCATTTCTCTCCCCGTCGCCTTCTTGAGGGGGCATCATCTAAGTCTAGTCTCTCCTCTTCTTATCTGAGACTGGGGCAACCTTGTTGCTAAAACATCTTCCTCGTGTCGTCTTCATTCAAACTTCTTTGAAATAGTGTTGTCTTAACACTATGTCAAAGAGGGGCAAAATGTAGACACCTAAATTTGATTACACTATTTTAGTAATCCTATTTAGTTATCTAAAAAGGCATTATTAATTAAATTTCTATTTAATTAATCCTTTGTCATCCCCTAGTTGATTAATTTAATTAATCATCTATAGTCCTAATTGATAAATCAAATAATCTATTATTTATCAATTAAATCATTTTCTCCTATCTAATTCCAAAAATCCCCATTTATTAAATAAATCTATTTGATAAATGAAATCCTCAAATTCAAAAACCCCTAACCTATCTCTAATCCTCCATTTAGCCTAATCCACCCCATCCACCCATACTAACCAAGCTTAGCCACTAACTCACCCACCCTCATTAATGCCATCCACTTGCACATCTCTAACATCCCTAATCTAATCCTAAACCCAAGCCTAATCCACCCCCTAATGTTGTCACATTCCTTAAACAAGTTTAAGACTTTCCTAATCCAAACCAAAGTCTCCCCTCAAAAAACCCAACCACTAAGTCATGAGTGCTCTTACAAAATATAAAAGACTCTTACAAGCCCACTCATGACTCTTACATCCATCTTACACACTCTTCCCTCTTCCACACTCATTCCTCTTACATCCCTCTTACATACTCAACCCCACTCATCATGCCTTTAACCAACCCTTTACCCTACCCTCTCACACTCATCCTCCTTGTGACAAGTGTCACCTTCCCATTGGTGCTAAACAAGCACAATCCATGTGCTCTCCTTTGAGTGCATCCTAGCCCTCCTTAAGCCTTCATCCATCCTTGCATCTAAGCCCTCCATCCCTCTACCCCTTAGCCTATAAATTGAATCCCATCCCAAGCCATTTCATCAACAATCTTTGAGCTAAAGTTACCATGCTATTTTGAGAACCAAAGCCATCAACCATACCCTTATAATGCCAAATTGAGAGCTCACAAAGCTACCAATTTGCCATTGCCCATCTCCATTGAAGCATCTTTTGAGCATCTTGAGCATACATCCATAGCAAAAGGACACATCTACAGAATCAAGAAAGCATGGAGTGTTTTCTCTTGTGAGGTTTGCACTTCTTGTTTTCTTTCTTTGTCTAAGCATATATGTGAATTTAGTTTTTGGTTTGTGAATGTTTACTTTATTTGTTAATGTTCTTTGCATACTGATTCTGGTTCTACACCATCTACACCAAGAATCACTAAAACCAAAATGATCCAAAACTCTCATTAAAAACCTCCTATTGACATTATCATAAGCTTTACGTATATCTAATTTCAGCAACATTCCCGGCTCCTTGTTTAATCTCAAGGTGTGAATTGCTTCACCCGAAGAAATAATAGTTGAGAGCACCGTCTTCAACCTGTTTTCTATCACTTTTGAGATTAGCTTATTTATTGTATTACATAAAGCTATGGGACAGAAGTCATTAAAGGTTTCTCTCTCCCCTTTTTTTGGAATAAGAGCCAGAAAGGTGTTATTCAAGTCTTTGAAAATAAATTTCATTCTCCTGGACTCTTCAACAACCTCCCAAAGCTCCTGCTCAACAATCCCAGGCTACTTGAAAAAATAAGGCTGGAAACCCATCTGGGCCTAGTGACTCATCCTTCCCAAGACTTGATAAAGTTGATTTAACTTCCTCCAAAGAAATTGGTTGATAAAGCCTCCTATTTTGATCTTCTAAAATTAGCTTTGGCACACCATTCAACAATTTTAAGCAGTCATCCTCCTCAACCATATTGTGAGAGGATCCTATGAGATTCTGAAAAAAATTGACTGCTTCCTCATTAATTTGGTTTTGATCTGTAAGAATCTCCCCTTTATCATTCTTGATAGAAAACACTTTATTTGAAGATCTGCGTTCTTTAACTAAATTATGGAAGTATTTAGTGTTCTTGTCAGCTTCTTTCAACCAATTTTCTCTAGACTTTTGCCTCCAATATACTTCTTCCTTATATAACACTTCTTCATAGTCCTTCTTTAACTACTGTTCTTTTAAGAATAAAGCCTCATCCATTCCCCCTTGCATCACAAGCTTGTTAACATCCTCTAATTGATCTTCCAACCTTAGTTTTTCTACAAAAATATTCTTGAAAACTTCCCTATTCCACACCTTTAGCTATTCTTTTATGTGTTGCAATTTCTTGAAAAAAATAAAAGCACATTAACCCTTCTAACTCGGAGTTGTTAACCACCAATCTTTTACTAAATCCAAAAAGCCATCCCACCACAACCACATTTTTTCAAATCTAAATGGAGCTCGTTCTGGAGTTGACTCATTCTCGATATTTAAACAAATTAGGAAGTGGTATGAACCAGTAAGGGGCAAAATATTTGCTTGGCATAACCAATCCGTATTGCACCAATCACCACCCAATAAAAATCGATCTATTGTCTCCGCAATGTTTGTAAAACCTTTCCTCCAATTTGTCCAAGTAAAATCTCCATTTATGAAAGGTAAATCCTGTAAATTGTTGCTTAGAACAAATTTAGCAAACCCCTGATGACTCTTGTGCAATTTCACCGACCCTCCTAGCTTCTCATTTGGGGATAAGATTGCATTGAAATCACCCCCTAAAACAACCAACCTATCCTTCCATTGCACCAATTTCTCAGATATAGTATGCCAAAATTGCAATTTCAAATTTTGTTGACAAGGTCCATAAATATTGAAGGCCAAAAAACTTATCTAAAGCTGAAAAAAAGAGATCAACACCAATTGCCAATTAGCACAAAAATCAACCAAAGAAAAATTCACTACAGCATCTTTCTAAAAAACTCCCAAACCACTAGAGGTACCATCGACATCTACCATTAAGGATTTCCATGAATTGAGCTTCTTTAAAATAAAGATTTTGTTATGACCACTTAACTTGGTTTCTTGTAAGAAAACAACATCAGCCTTAGCCTGATCAACCACTCACTTGATCAAGCGTAGTTTGTTAGGGGCATTGCAGCCCTCGACATTCCAAAATAGGAGCTTCATTGCTTTTGGGAAGAGGTATATCCTCTTCCTAATCTTAACAACTTAGCTTGATCCGCTGCATTACCAGCCATTGCAAGCTTGACTCTTGCAGATTTGGGGCCTCTTTTTTTCTTTTCAGAGATTTTTGGTTTACTAATATCCGAAGGGGTCATACTAATAGATCTCTCTACTTCCAATACTAAAGAATCAAAAATCCCACAGTCATCACCTTCTGATGCACCATCAGAATCCGAGGCCAAAGTATCCTTGCTTCTAGCTTTCTCACTGTCCAGAAAGGAGTCTAAGGTTCGTATAGGAGAGATTTGTATATATTTAAAGTTATCATCATCTAATAACTCCTTGACTTCATGGGTCTCTGTATTTTCCATCTCCTAAGGATCATATATTCCTTCCCAAGGTTTCAAGGCTCGCACTATCGTATCATCCAGTAAACCTTTTCCCAAAGTATTACCACTACTAGTTAGAACTGAGAGGACCTGATCTGGAATAGGGGTCTGTTCCACATCTTGATTTCTCGAGATTTATGAGAAAGGGGTTTCAACAACTATTTGTGTTGACTGATTAGCACAGTTTCCACATTCGCCTTCTTGCAGGTTGCTTGAAATATCAATTGTTTTGTTCTCTAAATCGAGCCCCAACTCACCCTCTAGTTGTTCCCTAAAAATCATTTCTTCTTCAAAGGAGATTGCCCAAAGAGGGATGATCTCTCATTATTTCTCTATATGTTTAACCATATCAAAGCATAGGTTATCTTCCCGACCTTTCCCTTTACTGAAATCCTCCTAGGGTGAGAAATGATTTGCATAATCTGCATCCACATTGACAAAGAATTCCTCTTCTGGGGTGAGAATTGCAAAGACCTCTGGTATAGTGTAACATTCCCACATCCTCACCAATAACCTTGAGTACTGAAACAAATGATTCTTATCTAAAGCTTCCTAGGATTTGACATAGACTCCTAAACTATCACCAATCAATTTCAAGGTTTCCTCATCCTTGTATTCCCATGGCAAATTCTTCAAATTGACCCATATTAGAACATCTTTCACTGTTTCATTCATTGGGTTGAAGTTTGGCCTCTAGTCACATATGTAAAAACCTTTCCCATCTAAAATATGTAGACCAGAGTTCAAAATACTTCTCTTTTCCTCTGGTGAAGAGCAAATGACCAAGTAAAATTCTTTAGCTAAAGGTTTCAATACTATATGCTCTCCCCAATAAGTTTTTAACCAGTCATGAATTTTCCTAGCTAATGGCCATGACCCTAACCATTTTAGGAATAAAGCTTTACATTGTAAACATTTAACCGATTCACTCCATGAATTATTTTGGACTGGAAGAGTGGAAACCCTTGAAACATTCCTAGTTTGGGTTTTAGAGTACATACCACCATTTGCCATACTCCTCTGACTTGTTTGTTTTGGCCGCCATAATTTTCTCTCAATACGTTTGAAGTCAAAAGTTTTGGGATCTATGAAATGATCGTTGCTCCATTTTGAATGATGATTCCCTATCCACCCAGGCCTTTGTGGAAATGCAACATCATGCCCTTTATGATAACCGTTCCCTCATGTAGATACATAAGTATTTGTCTGCATTGCCCTTGGAATATGGAAGGTTTGTCTTCGAACTCCCAAATTTCCTTTTCGAAAGCCACCATTGTTGTTGTTGCCGCTTCCTAAACCTGGTATATGCTGCAAGGGTCATCCTATTCTGCTCCCATTTCTGCACAGCCATAGTGCAACAAAGCCATTGAAACCAAAGTTCCTTCCAGGCAGTCGCCATTCCCGTTTGGAAGCCATGCCACTCCTACATAAATCTATATTTAATATTATTTTATTATAATTATTTAATTAACAATTATTAAATTAGAGTTGCATTTGAATAATGGGCTTTAATTATTCTTATTAATTTAAATAATAAACTATGCTTTAAATAGTGCTTACACTACTTAATAAGTGGAGGAAAAGAAAATATAAAGAATATTTTAATTAAAAAGTTCTTTAAATGTGCATAAAAGAATTAAATTCAAAATATTTGATTAAAGTTCTAATTTAAGCATATTTATATTTATTTAATTTAATAATAATTTATTTAGGAATTTTTAATAAACTCTAGGGTACTACTGGAAGCTATACAAAAATTAAGCAGTAATAGTAATAAAAATGAGAGACTTAACTCATAGAGGGACCATCATTCGACTCATGAAGAAAATGAACCATTGTCACAAAGTTTAGTCCCAGGAGAAAAACTACCCTCGTTCATTTCGAGAGAAGAACCTATTGCAGATAATGGAACGACCTCCAATAGTGTGGAAGAAATTGCATGAATATATGCCAACTTGGATCTTAATCTTCAACAACTTATTCACTTTAAAGAATACTATGAATCTAAACTCATGGAACATAGAAAGAAACACCATGTAGATGAAGACCTTCAGAAGAAGGTAAATAAGGTTAAATTACCATGTTTTAATGGGTCAGGAGAAGAAACTGCTCAATCATGGGTTCAAAAATTAGACACATATCTATCTTTTAGTCCTATGACAAAAGAAGGTGCTATTAAGTTTTCTATACTTCATCTAAGAGGATCAACCCACAAATGGTGGCACTGTGGCCAAAATTCCCTAGGGCTAAAAAAAATCACATCCTATAGTGACTTCACTCAAAAGTTAATAAGTAGGTTTGATATACGAGACCCTAAGTGGTATTTCCAAGAGTTAACTCACCTTAAACAATCAGGGTTAGTAGAAGAATTTGCTAATAAATTTCAAGATCTAGTTGTAATGGTCCCAAATCTATCCAAAGGCCAACTTACTCATATATTTATAGAAGGACTTAAAGATTACATTAAATCCCATGTTAAACCCCTTGAACCCCAGAATTTGGTAGAAGCTATCCGAAAGACAAAGAAGGTTGAGTCTATTACACCTAAAGATAAGCCAAAAAATGGCACACCCAAAATAGCTTATCCGAATGAAGGATCAAGAATGGACCACCAAGAAAGACCATGCTACGTATGCAAAGAACCTTGGAGCAAGGAACATCGATGTCCACAAAGGGAGTATTTAGTTAAGAGAAACCTATGTTTAAATGCAAAGAAACATGGAAATATAGTCATCAATGTAAAAGAGGACAAGTGAACCAAATAAAGAGACTTATGATGATGAGAATCCTAGTAAAAAGACAAAGGTCGTTAATGTGGAAAATGAAAAATCAAATGATATTTAAGACAAAAGGGTCATTAATATGATAAATAGTGAAATTTCACGTTATTTCATTTATAACATATAAAGTTTGTTATTTGCTTGAGGACAAGCAAAATTAAGATGGGAGGACTACAATGAGCCTCAAATAAGATAAAAATGTAAGACTTTATCAATTATATCAATCATATTGATATTGTTAATCAATAAATTAATGTCTTGAGCTATATTATATTGTTTGGTAATTACTTATAATTTAAAATAAATTCAATTAACTAATTAATACCTACTTATAAACTAGTGAATAACAATAATATTAAACAAGGGCTCTGCAAGAGCTAGAGTCCCTTTCTTTTGGTGAAAAAATAGATGATTGTTTTAGTGATTCATTTGTCAAATTTTGTATTAGTCATATACATATTTTAAAATATTAATCTGTAAGTATGTAATTAGAACATAATGTACAAATATATAGTGTGGATAAGATCCAATGCATTTCTTGCAAACAATTTTATGGTAACAAAATTAATACTAGTTACTATAAATAAATTTATTTTAAGATAGACAATAATAAAATGATTTTATATACTTATTTCAATATATATTCGTAGTTGAAATTGTTGGGGAAATTAATGTTGAATAGAAAAGGCAAGTTATGTTGTGTGCAAAAAAACAATAATCATATTTGTCTTTAAGCAAAATTCATATTTCATTGCAAAATAGAATCCAATAAATAAACAACATTTATAATAATGTTTGAACTTGGAAGAAATTTGAATTTTTTATTTGAAATAAAATCAATAATATTGAAAGGAATATGCAATATAGGTCATAATATTTTAAGGACAATAGCAACAATATTCTCCATTTTTCAAGAGGAAAAATAGTAAAGAAATGCATCGAAACGCCTCCATATGTTTCCTAAAATGAAGAGCACAAATATTTTACTTGTGTATTGGTAAATCCCAAAACAATTAGACAAAAAATAGTTAAGATTAATATCTACCTGAAAATCATTGTGGAAAGAATAGAAAAAGGAGAAACACCATGAATAATTATTTAAACATAAATTAACAAATTTTTGAAATAAACATAAAAAAGAAATATTCGAGTTGGATGGGCAATATAATTATTGTGAATTGAATAATGCTGAGAAAAATCCTCTGAAAAAATATTATGGGTGGTGTCGTATATGTTGAGGAAGGTCTACTCAATGTCTTTCATGGAGTCTATAGAGATTTTTCTACATTATGTTAGAACACTTGGATTATACGGCTACAAAAAACTTATTTGTTCAGAGACATGTATCTAACTTTGTCGAAAAAAATCAATGCCTCTTACATCTTCTATACCCTGATGGAGGGTTTCAAATGAGCTCTGTATCATAATATTGTATGAGAACTGAAAAAATCTTAATGCCTTTGAAAATATCTTCTCAATTATTTAAATGCTTCCCTAAACTGCCAATTTCGCTGCCTTTGAAAATATCTTCTCCATTATTTAAATGCTTCCCTAGACTGCTAATTTCGCTAGCAAGATCATCTACTTTCACATCTTCCAAACTCAAATATTCTCTAAAGAACTCTCAACCTTTGCATCATTTCTTTCGATAACTTCTTCAATTTATTTCTTAATCAGAAGGCCTTTATGATTACTAGGTGGAAAGATGAACTGTTCAAACTAGACCTAGAATAAGGGCTTTCATTTTTAATCAACTTTCCATTACTTCCATTCTCATCTTCATCTTTGCATCTAGATTCTTGAGGCATTTTTGTCCTAGGGCATGCAATAGAAGTTGATGGAGTATGAGGAAAAACTTCCTATTTGTGACCATGACTCTTACTTAACTCTTGCTTAATCCATTAGACCTTTTTTCTTACTAAACCATGTTTTGATCTTTTAGAGAAAAGGTATCTGAATACACCAATTTGTCCCTCAAAATATCACATGTAACAATCAACCTAAAAATTTGAAGGAAAAAAAAAGATTAGTTAGATAGTAGAAAGAAATTATAAAATTTACTACAAGATGGGCCAAACAGTCATTGTGAAAACAAAGCCCTATTTTTAAAAAAACATTTCCTTTAAAAAGAGATGTCAAAGAATATGTACATGGCTAAGGAGGAGAATGGATACGTGGCCAAGGAGGAGCTTCACATTGAATGGTAGCACAAACTGAAAGTTAGTAATTACAAATATAAAAAATGCCCAAAACATAGAAAATTATGGAAAGAAGAAGAATGAAGATTTCTGGAGTCTTCCACGCAATGACAAAAACTATGTACTATTAATTTCATAATGAGAGTAGACATCCTCTGCTAAAGTATAATGTTGAACACCATTTTTATCCAAGGAGTACATAACATACCACTATGACTTCAAGTTTTCATTACTTGAAGAATATGAACTCTGGATAATTCTATTTTGATGTGTTCTTGAGAATGGAATCCCTGCAACAAATACAAACCCTTTATAAAATAAAAATATATAAGGCTGTTGCAATACAATACAAATCCAATATTGATGTAATATGAACAAAAAAAACCCAAATAATATAAAAGACAAGAAAGTCATAAGGCAGAATGAGCCATATAATATAATGGAGAAAATGGAGAAAGACAACTATATTGGTCTTACTTATCTCCAACCCAACCCAAAAAAATACCAAAGCTTTGTGAGTATTCCACAAAGCAAGTATGAATTATAAAACAAATGCCATATAATGGCTTAGTACTTGCCTTAGTTTTAATATTTTTTAGTATAAATCTAATGTTAAAATAATAAATTTATCATAGTATATAAAATATTTTAATCAACACAAATCTTATATAGTTAAATTCTATTCATATATATCATATATACTATTATAAATAAATTATAATATGAAAATAAAAATATTTTAATAATAATAATATAGAATAGTGTTTCTTAAAATATTATATAATATAAGTATAGATAATATTTTTAAAATATTTTAGTTGAATAAAAAAATTTAATTCTTAAAAATAGAATATTGAAAGTATAAACATCTAAACTAACTTACTCACAAATAAAAATATTTAACTTCAATCATGTGCATATAAGACTCAAAACGATTCATCCAATCAAATCATCAAAAAATATTTAATAGAAATTATGTATTAAAAAACTTGCATCTAACTATGCATTTTATAATTAAATTTGAAAATGATAAATTTAAACTCGTAAAAACAATAAGTTTTAATCACGAGTTAGGCATGAAATGCAATGAACAATAAAATGCATATATGGCTGCTCAATAAAATGCATATATGGTGGAAGTTTAACGAATATAATGCAACCACTAAGGCCAAATTAAATGCCAGTCCTTTATTTAAGCCACTTTCCTTTCACATAGCAATAAAAGAATTTCAATGGATTTTTAAAAATGTTTAAACCACTAGCAAAAATAGTAATAATCAATTAAAAAATAGCATTTAAGTGTGAAAAATATGTATTTTAATAATAATATTAACATACATTTAACATTTGGTAATGTTTTCAGATTTTTGGAAAAATTAGTAATAGTATAAACAAGGAAAAAACTATAGTCTCCTGCCTATAAGGCAGGGACTAATAATCAAGTAATGAAATACAATTATTTAATTAAAAAAATATATAATACATGAACAACATTTATAAAGACAAAACATGATAAGATAAAGGGTCGCGATGTGACAAGACCTTTCCCTGCGCATATATATAAGGGTCCGTTTGGTTCCTAGAAGATGACAAGAATTGGTTTTTTCAAAACCCGAATTTGAAAATTTGTGCATTTGTTTCAAAATTTGCAAAATGGAATTAGTATACGAGACTTCCAATTTGGCCTCAAAACCAAGTTTTCCAACTTCCTAAAAAAAGTAGGAATTGAAAATCAAAACCTAGTTTTGTTTTTGAAGGAGTGTAAAAACAATAGATTGGACTACTTTTTGAAATTTTCCTTCAACTCCAAGCTTATGCATAAAAATGTGTCTTCACACGCATCTTTCGAGTGAAACAAACGGTTTCAATAAAATCCCAAAAATCGAAATGAAGATATACAAAACCTTGATTTGGCCAAGCCAAGATTTATAGAAATTCGAGTTTTTTAAATTCCACGAACCAAACGGACCCTAAAGGAAAAAAAAAAAAAGATAGGGCAGAAAAAAGAAGGATAAAAGCCATTCACCTTGAGTATAACACGAACTCACTGCTAATAAACAAGCCAAAAAAAATCCAACGTGAATAGCGTGAACGAATCCAAATAAAATGGAAGGAAGATAATGATACACTCTCATCTCCATATAGCCATTCCATTCGAATGGGAACTAAGTCATGTTAGTTATGTGATTAATGACAACATACGGCTCATTACAAATTAGAAAGTATAAGAAGGCACATATAAAGTGGGACCACCAAATACAAAGGAAGGCCTAATAAACCCGAAATTATAGGGGATCTTGAACTTATAGGAGGTAAGAGCTTTGAGGTATGTCATGTTGAAATTAATGATTTTTATTAATTAGAAAAAATATATTTATTAAAGGTTTATTATTAAATTTCCTTTTTCCATTATTTAAGGATATATGTATAAATAGATATTAAAGAATGAAATCAGGACATATGTAGAGTTAGTTGAATTTGTTATAAGAAATCAATATAATATTTTATTGGGAGAGATTGACTCAAATGGTAATGGTGTTAGCATGAGAGGGAAATAATCTCCATTTGAATGATACGTCCATATGGTCTCTATAATGTTGGTATGTGAGATTAATGGTCTCCATTTGATCAACATGCTTGAGAATTAAGGGATCTCTATAATGTTGGTATGTGAGATTGAGGATCTCCATCTGACTAACATGTCTGATAATTAAGGAATCTCTATAATGTTGGTATGCGAACTAACAAAACCCACAACAACATCCATCTCAAGCGGTTCTACATCTAAAGCTTTGAGGAACACCTCATTACTGAAAAAATCAAAAACATCAAACAACCAAAAAATCCAAAGAAACTAGAAAACATTTTTTTAAAAATCTAGTACAAAAGGATTGAGACATATCACCTTTACTTTTAAAAATAGGGAGAGATAACACCTTTGGACTTCCCTAAACAACACAAGTCTTTCAATGTGGAACTACAATAGGACATGGCCCAAACAACCCTCTCTAAGACAAATTTGCTTGTTTGTGGCATTTTCACTTCATATCGCCACACTACTTAGCACAATTGAGTTGATTTTACACATAGCCAATTGAGAAACACTTGTGGGTTATATTTCAATGGTTTCTTGGCATTAGAAACAGTTCATAGTAGTAGAGACAACTAGCAAAACAACAACATAGGGAAGACAGGCCACTCAGAGGAAACATGGAGTCTAATTATGTTCTAAGATATCACAAAAATGAATTGCAGGAAAACTAGTGCACATCTCAAATATCTGCCACGACCAATAGTTCCCAACATCCATTTTAGCCTTCATAAAATCCATTTGAAGTCCTAAAAATATTTTTTTCCCTCCATTGTCTCAAAT
This sequence comes from Cupressus sempervirens, assembly GCA_028749045.1. NCBI lineage: Eukaryota > Viridiplantae > Streptophyta > Pinopsida > Cupressales > Cupressaceae > Cupressus > Cupressus sempervirens. The sequence continues at coordinate 11,027,243 of CM053785.1, read as the reverse complement.
GTAGCTCTCCGAGTCCACTTTTAGCCTTTTTAGCTCACTTTTGGTCTCCCTGACTCTTTATGTGGTCCAACAAGGCCCAATTTATCTCCATATTCCAACAAATCTCACTCACATCCTCCTTTTCCTTCTGCCAAATAAAAAATTGTCAAAAATATTCAAAAATTATTTAAAATTTCCAAAAACATTCAAAATTATAAAAAAATTGTCAAAAACATTAAAAATATAAAAAATTCATCAAAAATAGTAAAAAAATCTCAAAAATGTCAAAAACAACCCAAAACTCAGACCAAACAATAACAACCTCATCCCAAATAGGCTATTTAATTTTGCATGAACTATTTTTGTATTTTTCAATCTGATGATCCATTGATTTCATGTCAAGTTGGTGTTCGTTTATAATTGCTACACCTTTAGGACAGGTTTGTGTACCTCAAGTGGTTTTATATGAAATCAATGGTGAGGCCCACTATATTGAAAATATTTAAATACTTTATGGCATATTTTATTGCCCTATTACCTTCAACAAAAACAATAAATAAGAGCATCCATTTTTAAAGAAGTAGCGTAGTTATGTCATGAAACATCTCGTTGGGCTTTGGAAAATCTGGCACAATGCAAATAGCAAAAAAGGTTCCGACATAGTCCCTTTGCTCTCCTCTTGTTGAGAACAATAACTCCTGATGGATTTTTAGTCTTATTTATGTTGCAACTATCATGATTGATCCAACAACCTTTCAACAAATATATCAATGCTATCCTGAAAGGCCCAAATATTTGTTGGACTCTTTCATTATCATCTAATAGGGGCTCAGAATAAGTAAGCGTATACTTGAGAGATTGCAAGGTCCTTAAGCACCTTTTTTTTGACCCTCAATGCCTTTTTAAGGCCCCGTTAGTGCCTTTTAGGCCCAAATACCCTTTTCAGGATCCCATAGCGCATTTTTAGGCCCCCAACGCCTTTTTTTCTTTGGCCCCAACACCTTTTCAAGGCTTGGTTTCATCTTTTCAGGCTCCATAGCACCTTTTTAGGCCGCCAAAACCTTTTTCAAGACCCCATTGTGCCTTTTTAGGCCCCAATGCCTTTTTCAAGGCCTGATTTCATCTTTTTAGGCCACAAACGCATTTTTCAAGGCCCTGTTTCGCCTTTTCAGACCCATACACCTTTTTCAAGGCCCCTCTAGCACCTTTTTTGGCCATCACAACCTCCCATAGGCCCAAGCACCTTTCATAGGCTCTGTAAGTGTATGTCTCAGCCCACACCTAGAGAAAAATCTGACCTTTGGCTCACCGCCTATCTATAAAGGCCATCAATATATACAGAATTGTGCCTTGCAATTTATGGTTTAGCACTTCCTACTTTTTCCACCTTGCACACCATGGCTTTCCAAATGTTACACAAATTTGTAATCATCTTTTTATTGAGAGCCCACACCAACATTCAATTCCCACATATAAGTGAATGTCAATCTTCCTCTATATATCCCATTGTTTCTACTTTCATGGATATTGACAGCCTTCCAAAAAATTCCAAAAACATTCAAATATTTACAAAGAATTCCAAAAAAATTGAAATATTTACAAAAAAAATTCCAAAGACATCCACATATTCCAAAAATGCCAAAACATCCAAAACATATTTGCAAAATATCAAAAAATAGAAATGATAATGTTCATTCAACGTTTTCATTCACATGGTTCATTAACATGAGCACCAATCACCCTTTTTATTGCCACAAAAACAACACACTTTTTATTCTATTATGATGACAACAACAATATTACAACAATATTACATTCGAACAACATTTGGCAGATCATTTATTCTAGCCTTCCTTAGGGAGGTGGTGGGATAGGATGTCATTAGGGGCATTTCTACAGACCTAGTCCCAGAGGATGAGGCTCCTGGCATTAATCCTCCTCACACCCACACAACATCCATGGGAATTAGAAATCTCCCACTATGCAATTGAGCGTTCAACAGTTGTGTAAATTCCCTATCTATAAACTGAGTCTCTTGTCGCTTCTCATTAGGGAGTGACTGATGATAAAGCCCCATATAATAGGTGGCTTCTCGATGCACTTTTGCAGTCCATTGCATATCCACAAACACATTTTCCACTAGTTTATTTATACATGGTACAGTGATCACTCGTTGGGCCACATCCTGCTCCTGTTGCATCTAATCAGTCACCATTCTCCAATGCTCCACATCTGCTTTCACTTTGCTCGATCACTGTTGTAAATGCCTCACCTTTGACTTGCTCAATGCTAACCGCTCTTGCAAATATAATGATAAGGTGTTCAATTTTTCAATTGCCTCCCTAAAAGACTTGAATTGTACTTGTAATAACACCAATTCATTTTACGCACTTTCCAAACCCACATGTGTCATTCTCAATGACTCCTATAGTATTTGCACTCATGATCACTTCACCCATAGACCCACATCATTTCCCTCTACTCATGACTATTCCACTCGTAGTTTTGCTTCCAATGACTACACTCGAGCCCATTCTACATTCACCACCACTTGGAGTCACTTCACTTTTAATTGTGTTCCATCCTCGCAAGCTGTCTCCATCAATCCCAACAAAAATATGACTTCTTGTTTCGCATTATCTACCTGAATTCTCTCTGTGGCTAGTATTTTTTTTAAATTATCCACTTTACTTGTCACTTGCACTTTGCCCTTTGCCTTTGGTTGTGGCTCTATCAAACTCAATCCACCCTCCTCCTCTTTCGTCGACTTTTGCCCCAAATTCTTGAGGCTAATCAACTGACTTACTACACTTGTCACCTCACCCCTGCTGACATCTTCTACCACTCTCTGAGCTTTTCCCATAGTCTTCTCTAGAGAGTCCATCTCCCCCACCTCCATCATTGCTTCTAACACACTCTTTGTCACCCCAAGTGAACTATTCTTTGCCTGCATCATCAGTTCATCACCCAATACCACTTGCAATGCCTATTGCACTACACTCCCTGACAACATCATTAATGCTAACAATGGCATTTCTTCCACCTTGACTCCCAAACCCTCAGGTTGTGCTTGCACTTGTCTCGCATGACTTGATTCGCCTTGCTCATGAACTAATGCTTGAATTTCAGACTAATACACCAGTTCCTCGAAGGTCTGTCGAATGCATTTTGCCCTCTATCCTTGCCTCACCTATCCTCCCTGGCTAACATCATCCTTCTGTTGTGACTGATATGGTGAGCACGACATGCTTTCAACCACATGCTTGCTGGACTTTTCAAAATAACTAAATAATGATGTTATCTCCTTTAACTTGCTTCCGTTCATGGATACATTCCTCATCTATTTATAGCTATCACTCACCCAGCCTTATGCTTCAGTTGCCTTGCCACACGTTCACTCTATACATCCCATCACACCAGTACCACATACACTTGCCACTCGACTCTAACATTCAGACACCCTAATTCCCACCGACACATATCTTCTGCCACAATCACTACATCCCACTGTTCAATCACTGTTGGTACATCCCACACTTTATTACTAGGCTCCTACAATAGTTGCATCCATTGGGAATTGAAAAAACTTGACACTATTGCACACAACTATCAGCACCACTGGTCCGCAAATAATGGTTTTTCTACTATTATGAGCTTCTAGTACCTCGATGATGTATTTGACTAGAGATACCAGTACGAAGCCATGATCTTTTATTTGTCCTTGGTTTTCACTATTTTGCTCCAATTATCCTTTGATTTTACATATTATTGGTGTCCACTTGTAAGTGCCTCCTCTCATCAAGAAGGCCATGTGTACCTTGACCAATTTTGCATGATATCTTAGGTGAGGTTCTTTATCTGACATGTGTCTATTTGCGTGCTTGTTTTCATTTACTGCAACTATAGTTTCTATTGTTAAAGGTTGTCCTATCTTTCATGTACATTATTTTTGGTCGTAATTCTTGGTGTGATATGGTATTCATATCACCATAGCTAAGCTAGTGGTGGTTGTACTATGTCACCTTTTATTTAGGTGCTCAATGATGACATTTTATTTGCATCTCTTTACAAAAAGTGATAGTTAGCTGCATTCATCTAGTTTGCATTTCATCTTGGGTAAGTTAAATACAAATGATAGGCACATATATCAGGATTACACAAGCAAGCCTACACAACATCATTGAATAGATCGACAACACAATTTAGGACTAGTTCTCAAATGACAAATGACAACATCAACATTAAGGTGAGCTTTTAACACTCAACTATGATGAACTTTGCCTCATCACAATACCATCACCAGACATCACACTTCACTATCTCATAATATTTATTCCACCTATTGCATTGCATGACCTTCGAATCTCAAACAATTCTGATCACTATTTCCTCTTATCACATTTCATTCCCTCATTTTTCCATGTCCCTCAGCTCATCCAGTGCATTGCGTGACCTTCAAATCTCAAACAATTGATGTCATTACCATGCTTCTTTTTCTCCCACTATTCATCATATTCTATGCATTCACTATTTCACCCTTCTCACTAGGATCTCGAGGTCCCTTTGTGGCTTTCGAATCTTAATACTTGAGTTACATCTCTTCACATCATTTCACCCCTACCATCATTTTTTTTATGACATTTTACATTTCATTTTATTTCATAAATTACAATTCCTCATTTGCATTTCATATTCATTTTCATCTTTATTCCTATTTTTCTATCATTTCATATTTACTTCATTATTCATTTCTCATTTTTCATTTTCAATCTATTCTTTCATCGCATGCCATCTTCGTCACATATCACACATTAGACACTTGTGTTTAAATTTTATCATTTCCTTCCATTTTTCACTTTCATTTGTATTATTTTCACTCTTCTCTTTTATCTCATTATTATCATTTCATTTTTACATTTCATTTATACCTTCCATCACATATCATTATATTTCATTACATTTCATTCATACACTTCATTTCCTCACATTTCATTTCATTTTATTCATGCATGTCATTACCTCACATTCTATTTCATCTATACATTTCTTTCCATTCATTCATTTCATCACATTTCATCACATTTTATTTATACGTTTCATTTTCTCACATTTCATTTCATTACATTTCATTTATACATTACATTCCATTTCATTTGATTACCTTTCATTGACCTATATTTCATTACATTCATGCCATTACATTACATTTCATTTCATTTATGCATTTCGTTACCTAACATTTCATTCATACATCTCATTAGCACATTTCATTCATACATGTCATTTATCTAATTCATTTCTACATTCACTATCCACATATCATGTTATTATATTAAGCATCTATACACTACATTAATCATTTGCATTACATCAACATCTACAACTATCATATAAATTAAATCACAACATCACATACATGCATCCATCCATAACATCATATATATAAAGTCCATGATATAAAAAGTGCACAAGTCTGAACATCAAAAAGCTTGAATAGTCATTTATCAAAAGATCAAATCATCAGCATCAACATCAAAAAATCATCATCATAAATGATACATATGACAAGTCAATAATAGTGCAATACAACATGATACATAGATTGACCCTATGTCTCACCATCTCCATCATTTGTATGTGCCTGATTGGGAGGTCCTTGCTTGCTGGGGGCACTCCTCCCATCTTGCAATGCTTGCTTTGTCGCATCTGTCATTGGTGTCATACGACTAGCAATCACCGTCTGACTCATGGTAGCCCCATCTATCCTTGGTGGTGGTGGCATTGGAGGCCTCAATGTCATCACAACTATAAAAGTTTGTACCATACTCGTTGACTCACTCATCTGTGCCTCCATAGAAATCATGCAAGCCTCTATGTCTGATAACCTAATATCACTCTGGTAGTAGTTGCCCATGTGGCAGTATCTGCTACTGCCCCTGTGGCTATAAACCCTGTGCACCTAGGATCGAGACCTGTATCTGAGGGCTCTGCTGATGAATAAACTACATCTCATCTAGCAATCTAGCCTTGACCTGCTTTGTCCTTCCTTGACCCATATCGTCTACTCATCTGCTAGACCCTACACCACTACCTATACCCCCTCTCATAGTCACCCCACCTTGTCCATAACCTCTCTAGGTCTCTCCACTACAACCTCTCTTAGTCTCTGTACCAGGCCCCATACAACAATCTATCACTGTGGTAATATTGTTGCTCAAACTTGCCCACCAATCTCCCCTGTACCCTAGCTCCACCTCTAAATTTTCCTCCAACTCAACACCAACCCCTACCTCTCCCCCATCCACCCTCATCATCCCCATCCTCTCATTCACTCGACTACTCCTCAATCCTAGGTATTGGCTCTATTGGATCTGTATATCTTGGGAATGGATGCTCACAGAACCATCGTGCATAATCTCCTTCCATCCTTGCATCTTCCTTCCCAGCTTTCAATGCCCATACTTGTGGTGTCTCTATCATCTATAGGAATTCCTCCCAATAGGCCTCATACTCCAAGGTCAACCCCCCCACTTGCCTCTTTGATTGAACTCATGCATAATGTGTTGATCCTTGCGGCATGCCCTGCTGCCGACTAAACTGTCTTACTACCTTCTTGAAGCAAAACCTCTCGATCACTGAGGGAATCTGGCCAAGCAAAAATCTTAGATAAAAAAAGTATACCAGTTCATCATCATCCTTAACCCATGCCTTAGTAAACCTATACGACCTAAATACTACGTCATCCATGTCATCCGACATCCATTGACAATACATTGTCTTGCCTAGATAGGCTGAATGATCACACCTAAATATGTATATATATATGACATATCCTATGGACATTGACAAACACATATGAACCAAGTAATGGGAAGGTTCTCCCATGTCCATATCTATAATAAGACCACACTTGCTAATAGTGATGAGGCATTGGAATACACAACCTAGTGTAAATTGTGATATAAGTGGGCCAATATGTAGCTACCCCATGCAAACCTTTGTGGCTGGTCAATCATATCTTGTATAAGGTGACCCCATCCAACTGGACATCCTCATCCTTGTCTATCTGGTAATAAAAGCTCTCTTATTAGTCCAGCCAATACGACAAGCAATGGCTAGTACTATAGCATCTGAAACTAGGATACACTGTCCTCCCCAAAGTTGTCATCACCAAATACATCTTTGAAAGCTATCCCATTTGCAGTCTCATCATAGTACACAAGATCTCCCAATGTAGGGATCCACAAAATCTGATATATATCCTCAGGAGTAATAGTCATCTCCCCCAAGGGCATGTAGAAGGTGTTGTAGTCTGAGTGCCACTACTCGGCCACAACTGTCAATAAACCTTTGTTCACTTGGAATTGAGACATTTGTAAAAGATAAGGGAACCCACATCTGTCAATCACCTGACACTCTGCTACAAATAGTCTACCTATTGACTCCAAGGGCCATGGGTATAGTCCTTGAACCATGAGCTTGCACCAATGTACCTATTTCATCAAACAAAAAACCATTGATGTCAGTTTTTATCACATATGATCATTCCACATCAATCATTTGTCATCATCTAGCTATTCATCTAATGGTTCTATCTTGGACCAGTCATTTTTCCTACTCTATATCTTGAGATGGACATGTTAGTTTTCCTTACTCAATATCTTGAGGGAGGCACCATACTCTATATCTTGAGTGGGGGTACTATTTTGTTTTACCAATCCAACATCAATTGATTCCTTTTACACATCACGCTATGACAATACCTAGCCTACACTCTAAACATTCCTACGCATAGTCAACCTCATCTATCTGGCCATTTCGCTATTAGATAGACCCATAATCTAGCAATTTGTGTTATCTTACACTCCATAAGTGCTACACAAATGGTTTGTGCTATTTAAGACATCATAAGCACTATTACAACAATCCAAAGTGCTCTCAAAATCAATTGTGCCACTCCATCAGTCAAATGCACCTCTGTGCAACACAGATGCACTATATTTGTCATATGAACTATTATACTTATCATGTGTGCTACTTAATAGGTCACATGTGCTACACCAGGTGTAAGTGCTATTTGATCTATTATATGTGCCAATGAAACCTATGCATGCACTATACACAACAAAAGTGCTACCCAATCTTACATATGCACTATAACTAATGCATTTAATAGGACAAACACCCATGGTTTTTACTAATATAACCCTTAATATTAAATGCATCATTTCACACTTCATATGAGCTAGAAAAGCTCTCACATGCACTAAATTTCATGTCCCCTTTTCAAATAATTAAAAATAATAATTTTTGCTAAGGCAGGCAAGCTCAAAAAGGTGAAGTTTCAGAAAAAAAGGGGCTAATATTTGGAAACCAATGGACCAATAAATGAAAATTATTATTAAAATATGTTTTATTAATCCATCTTGGATGTGAGTTAGGGTTATGCCCTCTTTTAAGGGATTTGGAGGCATTTTGGGCTCATTCCAGAACTTGATTTTTGCTCATTGCTTTGTTGTTCTTCAGAGGCTGCCAAACCTGTGGAGAAGGAGACCCAAGGAAGGGAGTTTTTAGGTTTCTAGGAAGGCTAAGGACTGGATTTTAAAGCCATTCCTTGTGCAAGCTCATGCAGAGTTTGCCCTTGTGCTGAATAGTGCAAATTTGTGGGTTTTCGGGTGTTTTTTTGTAAGAGTTTGGTGTTTCCGGTTGAGTATTTCATATCAGTTTGGGTTGCTGCTATATTTCAGACTTTTATATGTTAAAATAGAGCTGAATATATTTATTGGGTCATGGTTAAACTTATTTGATAGATTATTAGTGTTTTGTGGTGTTTTCGGGCTATTTTGTGTTATTTTCGGGAGCCCAATGAGCATTGTTTTTGTCTTCCGTTTGGGAGCTATTGTGTAAATGTTATACAGATCTAGAAATGTATTTTTGTACTCTGTTATGCTGTTGAAATTTCTATAAAAATGTCTACTTTCAGATTTATTAATAATATGTGAAGCTGTGAAGTTTTTGGCACTATTTCGGGCATACCTGATTTGGGGTTTATTGAGAAATTGGTGGATCTTTGAAATATTGGTTGTTTGATTTTAAAAATCTGATTAGAGGCTTGAACTATCATATAAAATCAGAGAAAGGGACATTTCACTAAAAGATTCAAATGTGCTATGGAAACCTACGGATGCGCTACGACTCATAGTTATGCATTATTTTACTACCAAACTAGGGTTTTGTATGCACTATTTCAATATGTAGATGCACTATTCTATTGGTTGGATGCGTTAAAAGAATTCAAAAGTGCTAAACCAATCTAATCTACACATTCATGATGAAAATGTGCGCAAAAATAAAAAATACATGCAAAAATCCACAAATCTTAAATGACAGAGGATCTAGATGACTCATTGGGACACTGTTGTTTGCCAGATGCTCATATCTATGACCCTTCTCAAATCTATGCTCTTGTAATGGGACCACCATCCTCGCTAGCTTAGAGCTCCAAGTCACTAACAGTAAAAGGGGAATGTAAAAATGAAATGGGAAAAGGACTTTTTGACCTATTTAAACCTTGTTTAGGGCATTTTATGACATTTGCAAGCATTATAAGCCCTTTTTAAGACCTTTTGACCCATTTCTATGAACTAGGTATTCTTCAAACATCACTTATGCAACCTACATCCACTTAAATTTCCTCTCAGGTGTTTCAGAAATAAAATTTGAACTCTCTAAATTTTTCAACATCCAATTTTCCAATTTCATTTATGAGGGGGCAGTATACTCATATCACACTGAGACATTAATTTGTTTTCCAAATATTAAACCCATCCTACCCCAACCAAAATTTCATCATGAAATCAAAATTGGGGCATCCAAACAAATCATCCTAAACAAAGGATCTTTAATCATCAATAATCAAACATCAAATTATCGAAAACTAGGCATTATATCAATCTTGAGTCAAAAAACATCATCGATCAGACATTCAGTCATCAAAATTTGACCTAAAATCAAAAAATCAAGACAATCTTTGAACTAATACACTTCACATAATAGATCAGAGAGGGGCATTTGTAGACACCTAAAAATTGGCAAAGAACTCAAACACTGCAAATTTTGATCAAATGATGCAAATTAAGGACAAAATTAGAGGAAAATAAGAGACTTTCAAATCAATCATTACATTGAGTCATTAATCAATCAAATCACCTATCAAATAAAAAAGGACCTAAATCCCTTTAAAAAGAGGAAAAGCAATTTGCAAAATCATAAAATAAAATTAAAAAAGGAAAAAGGAAAAGACAAAAGTTGAAAATAAATGGAACATTTAATAAATCAATAAAATCCATTTATCCTCACAAAAGTGAAAATCCTCCTTTTTAAATTTAAAAGAATTGAACAGAGAGAACAACATTGATGACATCTACATAGGAATCAATAGGAAGAAATATACAGTATATGTCACTTGACATATTTTTGACATGTGATGGCTTTCCCCATCCAAAATCCACATCCATAAGCCCTAATCATGACAACTGCAAAATCACCCAAGCTTCCATTAAGATCAAGTCAGTGTCTTGAATCCTCCAGAGCATCCACAATCGATCGAATGTATTCGTCTAAACCCTCGGGAAGCCCCAACTGTAGTCTCATCCAGACATTGACAAAAAAGAGGAGCTTGATCGCCTGTTTTGGGGGCAAATCCATGGCTCTGATACCACTTGTAATGTCTTGCTTTAGGACATTTACCGATTTGTCTCTAATTTGTATACGTTTTATAATATTTCCATCTAATCTCCTTTTCATTATTTGGTATCCTGTATTTATATGTGTATCTCCAAGAGTCATGCCCTTTCATTAATATTAATTATATTAATAAGATAATTATATTATATATTATTATATTAAATATGATTATATATTATATTTAATTATATAAAGCATATTCCTTGTTATTAATAATACTCTTTTAATAAGTAATTAAGATGTAATTGTCAACAGTTGATATATGTGTATATATTTTAATTAATATAGTATTTTAATATCTATATATATATATATATATATATATATATATATATATACATAGAGAGAGAGAGAGAGAGAGTATACACATATAGTTATATGATAATATTTATGATATATATATATGTATATATATATATATTAATTTATATTTTAAATTTATATACATTATTAATCATTTTAATATTATATAATACTTATATTATATTTATCTATTATTAAATTGTATATGTCAAAATGGGGATATCACAATATGCTTGTAAGGTAACAATTTCTCATCTTTGGTTTGATACGTGTCTGTAACTTAATTGATGACTAGTTGAGAATCCCCATAGACTTCAAGTGTTGTTAATTTCCATTCTAATGCAAGCTTGAGACCCAAAACCAATGCTTCATATTCTGCCATATTGTTTGTGCATGGGAAGAGTAGTTTGTAAGACTTGGAGATGGTGACACCTAGAGGTGTGATGAACAATATGCCGGCACCTGAACCATGGTGTGTGTAGGAACCATCAAAGTAAAACTTCCATGTGACTGGTTTTTTCTGGAGAATGTGAGTGTTTGGAAAATATGCTAAGATTGGGTTTGAGCTTTCAATGGGTGCATATGCCAACTGATCGACAATGGCTTGTCCTTTTATAGCTTTCCTATCAATGTAATCAATGTCAAACTCACTTAGGATCATTACCCATTTGGCCAATCTACCTGTTAATGCTATTTTGCTGAGAAGATATTTGAGAGGGTCAAATTTTTATATGAGCTTAACTTTGTGTGCCAGAAGATAGTGATGTAGTTTTTGTGAAGCAAAAACTATGACCAAGCAAGTTTTCTCAATAAAAGTATAATTTAGCTTATAACTGACCAAGGTGTGACAGATGTAATAAATAACTCTTTCTTTGCCTTGATCATTTTCTTGTGCCAAGGGGGCTCCTATTGGATGTTTTTCAGAGAGATATAGAGCAACAAAGTTTTGTGCGGTATCGGAGGTACCAACATAGGTGGATTCATCAGATAATTTTAAGAAGATCAAAGGCCATCTGACACTGACCATTCCATTTGAAAAGTATATCCTTGTGGAGGAGATGAGTGAAAGGCACACACTTTTTTGCTACTTGGGATATGAAGCGGTGAATTGACTGAAGTCTCCCCTAGAGGAAGCATAGTTGGCTCAAGTCTTTAGGAGGTGACATGTTTACAATGGCTTGTACCTTCTCTAGATCAACCTTGATTCCTTTGGTTGAGACAATATACCCTAAGAGCTTTCTAGATTTTACACCGGAAGTGCATTTCTTAGGGTTTAACCTAACCTTGAAATTTTCTAAGCGGTTCAATATCTTATCTAAAATAGGAAGATGATTCTCATGAGTATGAGATTTAGAAAGAAGGTCATCTACATAATCTTCCATAAAAGTGTCCATTATATCATGGAAAATGGTGGTCATGGCCCGCTAATAGGTAGCCCCTGCATTCTTAAGCCCAAAAGGCATGACATTCCAATAGAACGTGCCCCATGCACAAGTAAAAGTTATCTTTTCTTGATCCTTTGGTGATATTTTGATTTGATTGTATCCCAAAAAACCATCCATAAGAGAGAACATGGAATCTCCCATTGTTAAGTCTACAATTGTGTCAATATTTGTGGGGGGGGGGGATCATCTTTAGGACACACTTTATTTACATCACGAAAGTCAATATAGATCCGTATGTTTCCATATTTCTTTGAGATAGGTACAATATTTGATATCCATGATGCATAGGCCAATGGTCTAATGAAGTTAGTACTAACCAATTTCTCCAAAAAAATTTGACCAGTAATGTTATGAGAGGATGCATTTTTTTGAGTCTTTATTTAACGGGCTTGGCATCCAAAGAAATGTTGTGATGGTGGAGGATTAGATTTGAATCCAACCCTAGAATTTCAGTGTAGGACCATGCAAAATTTATTTGCATTTCTTCGAAGAACTTAATGAATTCACTTCTTTCTTCTGTAGTTAGGGACTGTGCCAAATGAATTATCCTAGGGTCTTGTTCTATTCCAATGTTAACTTTTTATGTAAGTTCAATCGAAATAGATGACCTTTCCTTTGAATGTTTGGGTAAGGTATCAATCATCTCATCTGTGGGTGCCACAATTGGGTTTTCACCACCAAATGCGTCATTTCTATTTGTTTCAATTTTTTTCTCAAGACCAGCCACTAGGTGGTTTGGGTCATTGGTTCTCTGATATGTTCAACACTTTCTTGTATGACTAAGATGATTGATATCAAACCCATCCATATGTGTTTCTCTTGTTCTTTGCGAACGAGATGGTTCAACCGTGTTAAGGTATGTGTTAAAATTTGGGATGTTGTGAGGTTCAGTTGTGTCCCAACTAATAAGCTCGGGAAGGATTAAGGATAGTGACTCCTAGTATGGATAAGATTCAATGGGGTTCAAATACATGACCTCATTTGATGACTCATGCGTTGTATTAGTTAGATCTATAACATGTGCCTCTTCTAAAGTGGCTCAGAAAGTAGAGCTTGCGAGTTGCTCATAATACTCATCTTCAATCTCTACTAGAAAGAAGTCTAGAAATAATGTTTGAAACTAGAACTTATCATTAGGTTCGCCATTCTTGTGTGATGTGATTTCATGTGGCTATTATGTGTTATCTTCTAAATCATTATGATGTGTAGTGACTCTTAATGGTGAAGAAAGGCCTGATAGAGAAGTGGATCCTTGTGCTATAGAATTGTTGGGTGTCAGAATGTGAACAAAATCACATTCTTTATCATGAATAGATTCTTTAGATAATGAATCAAATTCCCACTTGGTGGAATTGTCATTGTCTTCATTATTAGGGGCGTTTCTAGACAATTCTCTTGTATGATGTAAATCAAGGAAGGATAGATTCACATTCTTAGTATCAACTACTTTCTACTTGTTATCATCCTTATATTTGGGTACCCACACCAAGGTGGATGAGGAGGAATTGCCATGTTTGGAACAAGATCTAGAAATGGATTTTTCATTTTCTTATTCTAGATATCCTACCCCTAATTTTTTATTTGTTGGATCTAAACTACATTGCTAGAGGTTCAACAATACCTTTATTCTTCCCTAAAGGACCATCACCTATGTAACCCACCTTCTTCACTAGATCAAAGAATTTTCCAAAGAGGTTAGGGGAAATGTCAATATTTTGTATCCACTCACTTGTAGGAAGACACACCACATTCTTTGACGAAATGACCATGATAAGGTCTAGTGATTGAGGATGGTTTGCCATGAGATCTTGGAGACAGGGAAGGATCAAACAATGAAACAAAATACTTGCCAACCCCCCCCTCGTTGTAACTTACACTTACGATCAAACTCTTTCATCAAGCAATCCATTTTCTCATAATGTGATTGTCTAGATTCTTTTGATGATGATGGTGAAGGAGTGGAAGAACTAGAACAACCTACTTTCTCTTTGCCCTTAGTTAACGTGGATAAGTGATTGTTGTCTTGAGCTATACATGTTGAGGTGTCTGCTAATGTGGATTGACTAATGACACTTGTTGGAGTGTTGATCTCTTCCTTGTTGTGAGGTACAACGGATTTACAATACTATGCATAGTTTTGATCCCCTAGTATCGTCACCTCTTGGCCCATGTAAGGAAATTTGAAACATTGATGGTAGGTGGAGGGGACAACTTGCATGTCATGAATCCATAGTCTGCCAAACAAGATGTTGTATGTCAACTTCAAATCTAGGACTTGGCAAATAATTTATTTTACTACAAGGCTGACCCTTATGCCAAAATGACCATGCCTTTAGAGGATCTCTCCTCATCATCATATGCCTTAATCATGATTTTTTTTGGGATCAACAAAATCTTCTATGTACCTTAGGGCCTTTACCAAACTCAAAGTGCAAATATTCAGTCATGCTTCACCGTCAACCAAAGATCTTTTGACTCTATTTCTATGAATAAAGACCTCAATGTGTAATAGAGAGTTTTTTGGGTGTATGATAGACATGTCATCTTGGGCTAAGAAGGATACACAAAGGGGAGTAACAAGGTTACTTACCATATTTTTAAATCTATTAACATCAAGGTTATTTGGCACTAAAGCTTTGGTAAGGATTTCTTTATGTTCTAGTAATATTTGCAACAATTCAAAGATGGAAATGTGGGTAGGAGTCTTCAATAACTAATTGACTAAACTATATTTGGGTACAATGGATCTTGTGGTTGCAAGATCTAAACTAGTTATTGGCCCTGGTAAAATGACTTTGGAGGCTTGACCTCGGGTGACAATGTTTAATGATTGCTTCTTGTGTTTATCTTTAATTACAATAACATTTATGACATTCTCAAACCCCAAGATCATAGTCATCGTATTATCATAATTATAGGTGTAATTGACATTATCATTAGAAGATGTGTTCTGGTTTTCTCTAGAGGATTCGCCCTTCTCATGGCTCATGAAAGGGTTTTGAATGTCGTGTGGTCTTCATTATTATGAAGATTATTTACTTCAATAGTTCTATTATTAATTAGTTTTCTTATGGCCCTTTTAAGGGTGTGATAGTTTGTTGGTTAAATGCCCCGTAGGTGCAAAAGTGCCTATCACTCCACCACTTAGGTTTAATATGTGGTTTGTAGAGCTTCGCTTCTGGTAGGGTAATAAGTTCATCTGCTAAAAGTGTTTGCAACATGCTTCCGTAAGACACCCCAATTGGCATATATTCTTTGGGTATGTCAGAAGACTGGTATCCTCTTAGAGGAGCTTGATTGTAGGCTACATTCTGATAGGAAGTTGAAGGAGTAGTTGTGTTTCATCAATAGAATGGAGGAACATTGTCTTGTTTGGGTATATTTTTTCAAGTGTCTACATTGGTTTGATGGTCGGATATTCTTGGTTTAGATAAGGTTGAGGTTGTGATTTAACATGATTTGCCTCGACCACCCCATCATTGACTATGTTTTTGTTGTTATTTCTCCACCATGAATTTTGTTTATTGGTTGACCAATCAGATGAGTTGTGTGTCTATGAGGAGTTATTTGAGAAACCTTTGCCATCTTTTGATAGCTTAATGATGTCATTAATTATTAGGGTTTATTCTAGTTTAGAAACATTTTCTAAAGTAATCTTGAAGTCTTTGGGCCCTTGAAGTTGGAGCCAGTAGTTCATATATTTTGAGAGACTATTGATGAAGATGTATGTTTTTTCCTTGTTTGAGATGTCTTAGTGGTATTTAACAAAAATCTGTCTCCACCTTTGCAGGAAAACTTTAAAGAACTCTCTGGGGAGTTGCTTTATGTTACACAAATTGATCATAATTACTTCCCTTTCAATATTGTATGAATATTGTGTAATAAAAACTGAGGCCAATTGATCAAATGACTTAATGTTGGAGGGTAGCCTGGATAACTACACCATGGCCTGCCCTTCTAGGCTTCTAGGAAATAATTGCATCAGGTAGGTCGTGTCATGGACAAATTCCATACTTAAAGTATTAAATTGTCTAAGATGATCTTGAGGATCAGATCTACCAAAAAACTTATCATATTTTGGTAGTTACATATGTTCTATGGAAAGGGTGTGAAGGTGATACTTTTATCAAAAGGGAGGGGACATACCTTTTCAAGGCTGAATTTGGTGGGTTGGATCTTCCATCTTTTCATTCTTTCCATTTCTAGTTGTAAATCTTGGAGTTTTTGTGTGACAACTTCCAAGGGTGATTCTTCTTCGTCCCACTTAAGGTTTGATATGTCAAGTTAGGCGGTAATTTGGCACCTTGTTGTGCCAATGATAGTAGGTATCATTCTTTATGACATTCAAGTATTTTGTCCATTATATCTACAAGCTTAGGATTTTGTTGGAAATCCCTGATTTTAGTTTCAAGAGTTCTTCCATCCTATACGTTAGATGAACCCATTTTGTTAAAGGGTTTTGACTTCTATTTAGACAGGGGTGATTCGTTGGTGGTATTTGATGAGCAGTCAACGGGTGTAACTGGCTCAACAATGTTCATAGATTTGATCTTCATTTTTGCTATCCTAACACTTACCTATATGGGTGATCTTTTAGGCTCTTTTTGTTTTACAATTACACTAGTTTTACGTAGTGGCATGATATGTGAATAGGACTCCTTCAAATTTTCTACATTTCAACAGTATAAGGATTGCTTTTAGATCAAATTTTGTGGGAATGGCAAGATATGTTTTAGCAAGAAATTGTTTGGTAATGTTGATGATGACAAACTCAATTTTGCGAAGTCAGGTATGGGATAGATGTGTGTGTTTGTTCATTTTTTAATTGATATGCAAAGTTGGAGCAACGATAATTATTAGGTAAAGGATATGATATTAGGTTGGAACGTGGCTTGCATCAAAGGTGGTGGTCAATTACAAAAATCCTCAATTTCACAAAATGTTGACAAAGAAAAAGGGTATCCAAATATGTTGCTTGTTTATGAATATTGTGGGTGTAGATAGCCTTTGTTTTAATGTTTTCCTCAAATGCACTACAGAAGCTTTATATGTGCTATTTTAATGCTTGTATGTGTTGTTTTATAGTGCGTTAGCCATTCTTCTGCAGGATATATGCATTGTTGTTTTAGTCAAATACGCTATTGCAGGAGGCAAATGCATCACAAAAAGGGTCAAATGCACTATTTCAAGTATTGAATGTGTCATTTCAGGGTATCCAATAGCATTTGTATTAGGTTTTGTACCAGTTTGCAGTTGCATTTTCTAGAAGGACAGTGATCTGAAGTTTATTAATGTGTATTTTAGCAAACATGTCCAAATACAACAATAACAAAAATGACAATGAAATAAACTCGCACATACATAGAAAATGAAAGAAATGGCTTCCTAACAATTGTTGGCTAAACTTGGTGACTACAAGGTTTTAGTGTTTGACCAATAATGTTCAAATTTACTTCTCTTGTAACGAAGAGCTTCCCCCCAACGCTAAGGAGGTTTGGTGCAATCTCTTACGAGACTACTAGAGGAAGGCTATATTTCGAACACAATTGGCTAGAATTCAATTAGGAATGCAAGATGGAAGGCAATCCCTCTCACTGGCCCTCCTAAGGAAAATCTTAGGAGGTAGCCCTTCTACGGCTAAGTAATCTAGCTAGTAAAAAGCAAGAAAAGTAGAAATCATAAGCAGGTTTGGGAGTTTGATCACTCTAAAAGAGTGAGAGCAAATCCCTACTACTTTGATCTCCTCAAACATGACAGACAAATATTGTTCAATTACAAGCCTTTACCTATAGAAAACAGGAGGCTCCTACTTAACTCTACATGTTTGGTCGTTCCCCACTTGATTGCTACTAACCCTCACAGAAGGTTTGGCATTCTAATCAACTCGATGAGTTGAGAGCATGGGCCTACCTCTAGATAGATCAGTGAAACTAAACTTTCTACTTAAGCTAGGTTATAAATTTGGAAATGCTGCAATCTAATTGAAAAGGGTTGAGGCCTACCTGATTCAATGCTAGCAAAAGCTAGCCACATTTTTGAGTATCTTCATTCCCTTCTTGCAAGTTTTCGTGATTAGGGTAAACTTTAAGAAAGCTGCCTCCAAAAAAAGATATAAAATATTGATGAATCTTTCATATTTTTGAAAAAAGAAAAATTATTTCAGCCGGTGAATCTCTCAATTTTTTATTCTAAATATTGTTAATATTGACGATTATTTTTGAATCATAATTTTTTTATATAAAATATTGACAAATCTCAATAATAATAGAAAGTTCATTAATCACCATGGATTATTACAAATCAAAATTGAACATTTTTTAATCTTGTGGAGTATTATGAGGATTGTTACATATACTTTAAATCAATAGTGAAGACTAAATATTGGTGATATATCTCTAAAGTAACTAATAATATGATGATTATTGGTCAGTTCAATTTAATTTATCCAATAATATTATATTTAGGTGACTCAAATCTAATCATGTAATGAATATTATGGCGAATATTTGAGTTTAAATTTTTAATAAAATAAATTATTGAGCGATTTTAAATATTCTAGAGCTTAATTTTATAAAACTATGGCAATTTAGGTTGTATCAAATCTTAAATTATTAGCCAAATCACTAGCCAAAAATTCTAAAATTAGCCAATTTACGAATATTAGCCACTAAAAAATACCTTGTTCATGATCTATAAATTCTTGTTAGCCCAGAAGAGATCTGTAAAAAACCCACAATCAGATTTGCAAGTTAGATATGATGATTTACAACTCTGATCAGATGTGCTATAGAAAATGGCATATGCATTACAGAAATGTGTAAATGCACTATAATAATAGTCAAATGCACTATAGAATCTAGTAAATACATTGTAGAACAAAGAAGATGTGTTACAGAACACTTCAAATGCATTATAGAACACTTTAAATGCATTAAAAGACTATGCAAAAGAGTTGAAATAGTGTTCAGAAGCGTTAGAGGAGTCTTAGATCTAGTGTTCATGAGCTTGGAAATGTCTTCAAAAGTTCGTTGTAGCTGTTATGGATCTTCCCAAACATTGGAAAACCTACAAAAAGTCAGATCTACACAAGAAACCAGAGAAAAATACAGATTAAGAAGAAAAATAGAAGATTAGTAAGAAAATTTAAAGAATATAGAGGCTTTAAGATAAAACCCCACAATGGGTGCCAATTTGTACATGGTAGATTCACGTATTCATGAGACCTTAGTGCAGAGTGCTATCGAAGTAACAATGACCTATTCTAAACCCAAGAAATCACTGTTAAACAATAACTCCATGAACATCCCATGTTTCCCTAACTACAAATGCTAAGATTGATCTCAGACTAGCATCTCAATGACAGTTCTAGAATAGGAGTATGTCATGAATGTAGATCTATCAAAGTATATGCTAGATCTGTTGAAAACAGATTGATACAAGTATGAGAATGTGTTTCAATCATTATTTTGTCACTAATGTCAAACCTGCTACTTGTTGGTAAGGCAATTGCTTAAATGATTTGAGTACTATCATTTGTTTGATTAATGAAGAGGATTTGGTCAAATGAGGTAACAAGAACACCTAGAGGAAAGGTTGAGTTATGATATAGAAAAGGAGTACAAAGATCAGTTAAGACAGTGATATTACAGTGCATTGATTATCTACTTAAAATTGCAAAGGATGGATACATTAATTAAATTTAGAAGAACAAGTAAAAAGAATTAAGTCTACTAAGCTTAACAATCTACACAATAGGTGTCGAGCAATGTTAGTTGGAGCCAAGCATAAAATCCATTAGAGCCGAGCAAAGTCAAATTTTAGTGTATGTCAACTGATACAATGTAATCTGAGTAAATTCAGTTGATGTTTAGCACCAATAAACTTTAGTTCATGCTGACTCTTTGATAGTGGATGCCAAGTGATGCAGTTTGTGCCAAGCATCAAAGGCAAGTTAATGCCGAGTGTCGGCATTACGAGAAAGATCATGAATTTGATGAATTTGAGCTAATAATTTTGATTTCTTGGATTATGTGAACCATGTGGAAGATAAGCTTGATGAGCTGGTGGTATAGAATTCAAGATGAATTCTTTTGAGGAAAATTCAAAGAGAATTGAAGGAAAAGTTTCTAGAAGGAAATGAAATGAAAAGATGGGTAGATTCATTGAATCTTGCTTAATCCTACCTAACCATAAAATGGGCGATAGAGGATGAACGACAAAAGATCTAAATTTTATATTTATAGAGATGGTTGGTCAGAAGCAAAGGTTGTCATGTGCGAGAACCTAAGGAAGACAAGGAGTCTAAGGTATTGCATCATTCAGTGTCCAAAGAAGAAGAGACTGTTGTTAGCAAGCAAAGAAAGAAGGCTTAAGGGTATGGATGCTTGAAGGGTGAACAAGCTATCAGAGTTGAAGTGTGTGAAAGCCAAGAAAAATGGAGGACTGAAACATAGATCTGTAATTTGTAAGTGTGTTGTAAGTTAGTACCAAATCAAGCCTTATTGTTACTTTCTAATCATTGAACCAATCTAGGGTAAATCCTTTGGATTAAGGTTGAACTAATAGTCTGTTGGTACCCTATGTGGACCCAATTTTTCAAATTTTCAAATTATGGTTTCAAACCTCTTTGAACCAAGGTTCAAAGTAGTTCAAAGTGGTTTGATGGTTCAAATGGGCATCTTGCAGGTTTAGTTCAAGGAAATTTCACATTCATGGTTCGAAATGTAGATTCATTGATTCAGAAAAGTTCAAAGTTTTAGAGATTTGGAATTCAGTTCAAAGGCTCGACAGGTTCAATGATGCAGACTCAGCCCAAATAATCAAATTTAGTGTGTTTAGTTCATTATTTTTGATACTTTAAACAGTTGAAAATCCACAATGTCCCAAAGTTAGAATTTCCATTTCTATCAATGCTTGAAGGTATATATCAAGGTATCACAATGTTTGGTCTCCAACATTAGGGGGAAGAAGCAATTTATGTGATAATGTTGTCTTAATAATGAGATACCTACGTGAACTAATGATATTCATAAACTCCATGAATACTTTTAAAGATATTACATTTCATTATCTACAAAGCCAATACATTCTGCACTTCATGGAGGAAGTTTAATATAAATCACAAGTGTCATTAGATCATGTATTTAAGGAATGGGCATACGTCATACAAGATGATCAATGATATTCTTGATGAAACACACATTGAAGGTTGGGTTGTTCATCTGGCAAAGTCATGTCTTCATCTTGATATGGATAACATTTAATACAACTTGCAAGCACATATTCTCTGATGATAGGAAAAACAGTCATGTTTTGGGGGTCATATCTCACACTGCAACTATTGGATCATGCTAGATTTCAGATATATGTGAGTAATCCTAATTTTCTAACTTTTGATTGGAGCGATCTTAAAAATGTTTCTAGCTGCATGAGATACATATGACTATTTGCACTACTATCAGATCAACAATGACAGTCACAAATGTGGATGACAGGAAAATTAGTCTTGGTGCGGGTGCCATAACTCTCATCTTCACCATTGGATCTTCCTAAAATTGAAATATGTTGGGCATATCCTAGTTATAGAAATCCTCACTAGAGCGATCTTCCAAATTATGTCTAGTTTAAAAGATACAGATGATTGTGTGCGGGTCTATCAAAATTACCCATAACAGTCACAAAATGAAAAGCACAATAAAACAATCATGTTGCGGGGGTTCTATCTCACAATCAAACCATTGGATTGACCTAAATTTTGGATATATGTTGTAAAACCTAATTCTGCAGATCCTCTTCAAATAGATTGTCAAGATTCATTACATATCAATAGTTATGGGTTTTTGAGTGCAGCATTGTTGAAAATGTCAATGATAGTAACAAATGTTGTCAACACTTCATCTCCAACAAAGTGCCACCTGTCCCAATTTAATTAGATTGTTTGGGACTTTGGAGAGTTATATTTCCAAATTGTTCATTTGAAAAAATTATAAAGTATGTGGAGATTAAGTAAGAGATAAAGTCGTTGGAGGAAAGGAAGAGATATAAGATAATTTAAATGGGTAATATTTTCAAGAATTGGTTACATAACAGAAAAATCAGCAAGAATGCTATTTATTGAAATCAAAGAGACATAGAAGGGGTTCCAATTTTTTGAATTTTGTTGGGGGAGACTTTGAGCGATAGTAAAATTAGGGACTGCGAACACAGTGAGAGAAGGGAGATATTTATTTTTCCCGATAGTGATTTTTGTAGGTATCAAACAACAAAATCAATTTTATAAGGAGGGGTAATTTAGTACAACAAAACTTTAAGTTAGTGTTTAATTCTTTGATCAATGTTGATCTTTGTGTCGTATGGATTATCTTTGAATATAGTTTGATACATATAATTTATGTCATGATTATATTCTGGACTTTGTGCTTTAATTATCTATGTGTTTAGAATAGACCATTCTTCTTTTTCTCCTATCTGTTATGTAATGTAGTATCCAGGTGAATGGACTTTCCATCATTTACTATTTCCTTGTAGTCACTTGGTTTTTTCGCATCTACTTCATGTTTAGGGATAGATGTTTGTAAATCTTATGTGATTTTTGGTTAAAAGCATCCATATTTGTAGTGTAGTTGATTCATTGTATATCCTACATAGGGCGCTGTACCCAGATAAATTCATAGGGCATTTACACTTTTCAATAGAGAAGTGACCCAACTGTTAGTGCATATTTAATCTTCCTATCTGGGCTTTCGGGGTTAATTTGCATTCATTTTGTTGGAGGACAATCTATTCACTAATAGATTTTTGGTGACTCTACAAGGGAAAATCGAAAATGAAGATTTAGTGTCCACTAATTGTTTCCTCTGTTTTCTAATTATTTATGTGTGGAGGAGATTGGTGACTCAACGAAGACCATGTCGAATATAAAATCCATGATAAGGTTAAGGCCAAACCCTTCTCTCCTGGAAGTTTATCAAATTGATGATAAAGTGTTACACGAATTTGTGGACAGCTTTAAAGAAAGCATTTCTCAGACTATCTAGAACAATATAAGTTTGGAAGATGATGCTACTTCTTTGTTGTTGTGGAAAAGTCTTTGTGTGAGATTTCACAAGGTGAAAGGCTTGTAAGAACTTGAGGAGAAAGTGTCTCGATTGAAGAAGCGTTTGGAGGTGGGTGAAGAAGAAGCTCTGGTTATCTCAGTCTCATCCTTCTACTTCAATCACCTTGTCATGAATGACCAAGAAGTCCAACCAAAGTTACTACAGCCTCATGCCGATCCAATTTTAAAAGATGAGAATATCCATGACAGCAATGGAGAAATGGTAAGAACTAATTATGAAATCTTGCCTCAAGTTTCCTTTTCACCTCTTGTAGAAAGTTTCACAGTTGAGGATCATGATGATCATCTTTTTCTTAAAGATTCTATTGAAATGCTTTCTAGTAGTGCCTTATCAGAAGATTAATCTTTAAAAGTCACAAAAGATTGTGAGAATAGTAACTCTTTGTATGCGAATGCTAAAAAAAGGCCCCATTCTAGAATCCTTTAACTTTGAAAATAATGTAGCAGTAGATCTTATTGTTAATATTGATTTTTAAAATATTGCTGAAATTTGTCTTGAAAGGAATTCTGTTGTGATTGAATGTTTGGCCAAAAGGTTGAATCTAGAAATAAAATTACAGCAAGAGGCCTTTTTACTTCAAGAAATGTTGCAGTCTCAAGAAGATCAAACCTGGGTGGATAAGGACATTCAAACTGTGGCACAAGTGACAATAAAGATAAAGAAGAGTTGTCAGTTGAAGAAGAAGAATCTCCAGTAATATCATCTTACTTCATTCCTCGCAACCCTTCTATTCTTGTTGATCATGTTGACACTCAGGAAAACATAGATAAAGGTGTCCCTAAATCCTTTTTCTCTCCATATTTTGAAAGTTTCAGATTTGTAAGTGATGATAGTCATCTCATTTCAGAAGTTCCTATTTGTGAAAAAATTGATAACAACATGCTATTGGAGTATCAATCTTTCACTTTTAATGAAATAGATGAAAGTAATAGTGGTCATATTTTTTTGAAAAGTTTTGTTTACAAAAAATTTCAAAATAACATGCAGCCTGAAAGTAAACTTTCTACTCACATAGAAAATAAAAATGAGTCCTCATGTTTAAAAATTTGTAATCAGCCCACAGAGAGGTCTGATATGTTTAAGGATGAACTCTATAATGATGACTCGGCTGGTATGCTGAAGGATACTCTTCTCATTGAAGAAGAATAAGTCATACACCAATTTCTATCATCCCTCAAACTAGATCAGCCCTCTCATAATGACTCAAGTATCCATCCAGATCAAATTGAACATGAAGCACTCGATGGTAACTCTTCTTTTCATTCCTCTATGCGTGTCTTTGCTGATTTAGATTGTGGAAGTGATGCTGGAAGATGTGTTAGAACTTTGGGAAAGGAAAAAGATAGAACACACTACATGCTTAATGACAACTTGTTTCTTGAAAGAGATGAAGTGAACACATATTCAAGGGTTGATCCCATGTTGGATAAGGTGTCTCTGTGCCTACAAGTTGGCCATGACATTAAAGGAAATGTGCATGAATTGAATCTTGATGACAACATTTTCGGATATTGTGCATCATCTCTTGGTGAGGTTTATGCATTTTATTTTTTTCAATTTGAAATGGAATCTAACCCTATGGATATTGAGGATCATTTCTTGAATGAAAAAGAGTGCTATGAAGAGTTGTGGTTGTTCAAAAATGAGTGTCAGGTCAGCATATTAATATGTGCTTTCAGTTTGAGGTTTGGCAATGAAGAAGTTGCTAGTCGACAATGGTGTGGAGCTGCTCCATTGAGACATGGTTTGCTAATGTGGAAAGGCTCCTACTTTCTAGCTAGTAAATGGATTCATGTGATTATTTATCTTTCCTTTATGTCTTGTGGTAGGTTCTCTTCCTACCTTTGAAAATTTTGTAAATATGTTTTTGGTGTGCATAGTGTTAGTTTGAATAATGTGCAAGCTTCATGCTTGCTGGTAGTTTAGGTGTTTTGGTTTGTTGGCTTTGCCTTGCTCCCCTCTGCCCTCTTTGCAAGCAACTTCTGATTTTCTCTTCTTGATGATTCTATTTGCCCAATGGATAAGGCACTTGTCTTTTGCTAGAGATTGCTGAAGTTCTTTGTTTTGCATCAAAAACAACTCCATGGTTAGAGCCCCTGTTGGTACCCTATGTGGACCCAATTTTTCAAAATTTCAAATTATGGTTTCAAACCTCTTTGAACCAAGGTTCAAAGTAGTTTGAAGTGGTTCAATGGTTCAAATGGGCATCTTGTAGTTTCAGTTCAGACAAATTTCACATTCATGGTTTGAAATGCAGATTCATTGATTCAGAAAAGTTCATAATTCAATGGTTTGAGTTTAGAGTTTCAAAGGTTTGGAATTCAGTTCAAAGGCTCAACAGGTTCAGTGATGTAGACTCAGCTCAAATAATCAAATTTAGTGTGTTTAGTTCATTATTTTGGATACTTTAAATAGTTGAAAATCCACAATGCCCCAAACTCAAAATTTCCATTTCTATCAATGCTTGAAGGTATATATGAAGGCATCACAATGCTTGGTCTCTAGCATCAGGGGGAAGAAGTAGTTTATATGATAATGTTCTCTTAATAATGAGATAGCTACATGAAGTAATGATATTCATAAACTCTGTAAACGCTTTTAAAGATAGTACATTTCATTATCTACAAAGCCAGTACATTCTACACTTCATGGAGGAAGTTTAATATAAATTACAAGTGTCATTAGATCGTGTATTTAAGGAATGGGCATACACCATGCAAGGTGATCAATGATATTCTTGATGAAACACATACTGAAGGTAGGGGTGTTCATCTGGAAAAGTCATGTCTTCATCTTGATATGGATAACATTTAATATAACTTGCAAGCACAAATTCTTTGATGATGGAAAAATAGTCACATTTCAGGGGTCATATCTCACACTTCAACTATTGGATCGTGCTCCATTTTGGATATGTGTGAGTAATCTTGATTTTCTAGCTTTTAACTCGAGCAATCTTCAAAATGTTTTCGGGTGCATGAGATACATATGACTATTTGCACTACTATCAAATCAATAATGACAGTCACAAATGCGGATGACAGGAAAATTAGTCTTGGTGGGGGTGCCATAACTCTCATCTTCATTGTTGGATCTTCTTAAAATTGAAATATGTTGGGCATATCCTAGTTATCGAAATCCTCACTAGAGTGATCCTCCAAATTATGTCTAGTTGCAAGGATTGTATCTCACAATCAAACCATTGGATTGACCTAAATTTTGGATATATGTTGTAAAACCTAATTCTACAGATCCTCTTCAAACGGATTGTCCAAATTCATTACAGATCAAAAGTTATGGGTTTTTTAGTGCAGTATTGTTGAAAATGTCAATGATAGTAACAAATGTTGTCAACACTTCATCTCCAACAAAGTGCCACTTGTCCTAATTTAATTAGATTGTTTGGGACTTTGGATAGTTATATTTCCAAATTATTCATTTAAAAAATTATGAAGTATGTGGAGATTAAGTAAGAGATAAAGTCATTGGAGGAAAGGAAGAGAAATAATATAATTTAAATGGGTAATATTTTCAAGAATTGGTTACATAATAATAAAAAATCAGCAATAATGTTATTTATTGTAATCAAAGAGACATAGAAGGGGTTCCAATTTTTTGAATTTTGTTGGGGGAGACTTTGAGTGATAGTAGATTTAGAGATTATGAATAGAGTAAGAGAAGGGAGATATTTATTTTTCTTGATAGTGGTTTTTGTAGGTATCAAACAACAAAACCAGTTTTATTCTGTCGTGTTCAAAGGAGGTGTAATTTAATATAGCAGAACTTTAAGTTGGTGTTTTAAATCTCTGATCAATGTTGATCTTTGTGTCGTATTGATTATCTTTGATTATAATTTGATACATATAATTTCTGTCATGATTATATTCTAGACTTTGTGCTTTAATAACTTATGTGTTTGGAATAGACCATTCTCCTTTTTGTCCTATTTGTTATGTAATGCAGTATCTGGGTGAATGGACTTTGTGTCATTTACTATTTATTTCCTTGTAGTCACTTCATTTTTTTGCATCTACTTTGTGTTTACAGATAGATGTTTGTAACCTTTTGTGCTTTTCGATTAAAAGCATCCATATTTGTAGTGTAATTAATTCATTGTATATTCTACACAGGGAGCTGTACCCAGATAAATTCAAAGGGAATTTACGCTTTTCAATAGTGAAGTGACCCAATTGTTAGTGCATATTCAGTCTTCCTATCTGGGCTTTTGCGATTAATTTGCATTCATTTTATTGGAGGACAATTTGTTCACTAACACATCCATTGGTAAATCTTTTAACTGGGTGACATTCCAAGTTAATTATCTAAACTTCTCTAACAAGGCTCACTCCTAATAGGGTGATTGAAATCCTCTAACCATGTCACATTTAATAGTGTGCATTGTAACCTTTAGCAAGGTTGACCTTTCACAAGGCATCACTTCAAAAGAGAGAGAATCGGTAGCATGTTACTGGTGTTTTTTCTCAAATTAGGTTTCTATGTAAAATCATTGTGTCAAATGTGTTATTGAATCTGTTATGTTTCATGCTTACATTTTTGCTAAATTGATTTGACAGTAACCTACAAGTTTAAGTGATTGTATGATCTAATGGATGCATGCATGATGAATATGTTTTATGGATATGGGTTCACTAAGATGTGATAAGTTTTATTTGTACATCTGGACCTTGGAAAACTGATTCACTCCCCTCTTAGTTATTCTAAAGAATTCCAACAAGATCTATATGAAAATGCAGCTTATGTGAAGATAATAGAACTAGAATGCTAGAAACATGTGCATATTTAAGCCTATATGATATTAAATGACATGAAATGAATGCTAAAATGATATCAAAATGACATGAATTCGCCATTATAACAATGCTAAAAAAGATGAGAACTCTAAATGTGCATATAGTGCAAATGCCTAAAACCTAGGTCCTTTTACTCTTAAATTTCCGTCCTATTTATAGGATTTTAGAAGGGATTGGGGTAAAAATCAAGAATTCACTTTTGACTGGAGGGTAATGGTGAAACTGTAAATATCTCATAAGGCTCCAAGAGGAAGAGTCCAACAGACTTAGTTTGTGAGGATAAATGAGGATTTCCCAATTCTTTTAAATGTAGAAAGGACGATTTCCACTTTTGTGAGGATAAATGGCTTTTATTGATTTATTTAATGTTCCATTTATTTTCAACTTTTGTTTTTTCCTGTTTCCTTTTTCTTATTCTATTTTATGATTTTGTGAATTGTTTTTCCTCTTTTTAAAGTGATTTAGGTCCTTTTTGATTTGAGAGGTGATTTGATTGATTAATGACTTGATGTAATGATTGATTTGAAAGTTTGTTGTTTTCCTCCAATTTTGTCCTTAATTTGCATTGTTTGATCAAAATTTGCATTTTTTTAGGTCTTTGCCAATTTTTAGGTGTCTTCAGGTGTGCTTGTTAGAATCATTGTTGTCGTTACACCAAAAACTCAAACTTTCAATGAACGTGACAACAACCAAAGACAAGGGATCCACAAGAGGCGGCTAAGCACATGTCACAAATCTGTCGATCTATGCTGGACAAAGGCATCAACCTAGAGGGAATGGAGGCATCGATCTCCCAACAATCCCCCACTCAACATGAGTCGAGGGATTTGAACCCATAAGTCAACACTTTATACCACTTATTGGAATCACTGTTGTCGTTACACCAAAAGATCAAACTTTCAAGGAACATTACGACAACCAAAGACAAGGATCCATGAGAAGTAGCTAAGCACATGTCACGAATCCGTCAATCTATGTTATACAGAGGCACCAACCTAGAGGGGATGGAGACACTAACCTCCCAATAGTACTATCTAATAAAATGGAAAATCCATATTCATCTTGGGATACTTGGGCTTCTTTAGTGGCAAAATAAACTTCCCATGCCAAATTCACATGATTCTCAACTTTAAGGAGGGCAAAGGTGATTTTTTCAATATCTAAGATATTCTTGACACAAAAGTACCTCTCAATTTGGACAACCAATCATCAACATCGCCTACATCAATTTTCCCTTGAAAAGTTGGGATATCAAAACTTACCTACACTTTAAATGGGGTTTGCCTGCCAAATGTTGAATTCCTTCGATTGGCTTACGAATATTGTTTTTCTAGCTTCTGTGAAAACTACTTCATCATTTCTTCGCATTGTTTATTCAATGCATCTTCCACTAGTGTTTTGAAGGGTTCTTCTATCCTATCAACCTATTGTTTTTCTATTCATGACCATATGTGTCTCAATGGAAGATAATTTGAAGAATCTCTTATGCCTAATCCCAACCTTTAGTAAGTTGACCATGTACAATTGGACATACAGGAACAAACAAGCTCTAATACCACTAATCCAAATTAAAAAGTTGGACTACAATACTTGGTGTGAAACCTATGATATTGCAATTTATTTGAAAAAAAAATCAACAATAGATTCTTGCAAGCCAAAAAGTGATCCACTCTATTTAAAATTGTTCTTTTTATAAAGTTTGATGGATCCAAAGGGTCACTAGCATCCCTTGGAGATGAAAATGAAAAATCTACATATAATATAATCAAAAAAATAAATTCTGAATACTATGAAAACTATGAAATATTAAAATTTTAAGTCTACTTGTAGAAGTCATAACTTTGTACTCATAGCTCAAAATCATGAACATCGGCTTCATTTGAAAGATCTACATTCAAAGATGAAAGGATTAAGCATGGCACAAAAGGACCAAAAACACTCCAAAGATCTTCAAAACCTCAAAATACTAAAACACAAAAAATACTAGAAAAATTGATTTCAATATTTTTCCATTTTTGCTTGTATCAATATCCTTTGTATCTTCTTGAACTGTGTTGATCACCTACGCGACCCCAGCTAGAAGAGGGTTGTGTTTTATGGCCAGATATAGGAGATAATGAAGTAGGAGCTAACTCATTCAATCAACTTATGATGATTTACAAAGACCCATTCAGTGTCACTCAAGGAGATGACGACATCTTGAATTCTATCCTTTCTCATGATTATGGCCAAAGGTCCCAAACTTGCAATGAACCTCAGTGTACTTTGGACACCATTCTACCATCTACCTACTCAACACATTTTCCTGTAGCCAATGATTGGATCCATGCATTGTAGCCCCATGAAATTTATTTAGTAACAATCCTTGATGTTTCCCTATCAAATATAACTGCAAAGGTTGAAATAACTTGAGGCGAGGTTTAAAATATAAAGAAAGATCTTGCTTGTTCCGAACATCTCAACCTAATTAAGTTTCGTAGGGGAAACCACAAAATGTTTTGCATGAGATTATAATGATATGAAAGGTTTAGATCTCAAACTTTGTACCCATAGGATCTCTATTAGTCCAGACTATAAGCCCATGAGATAGCTCCAAAGAAAAATAAGCCTTGTGCTTAGGAATGATGTTAAAATAGAGCTACAAAATGTCTTGAATGTTGGTCTATCTACCCTATTTCTGATAGTCAAGGGGTCTCACCCTTGGTTATAGTGCCCAAGAAAGGAGGGAAGTGGAGAGTTTGTATAGATTATAGAGAAATCAATGCTACCACTAAAAAGGATCACTTTCCATTTCCCTTTATTGGTCAAGTATTAGAAAATCTAGCTGGTAAGAAGTACTAATTTTTAGATAGATTCAATGGATACAACCAGATAAAGATTGCCCCATAAGGCCAAGACAAAACATCATTCACCTTTCCATGTGGAATATTTGCTCATTCAATTTTTCCATTTGGTTTGTGCAATACATCAACCACATTTCAAAGGGTTGTAATTAGTATCTTTTTTGGCATATCCATTAATTACATGGAAATACATATGGATGACTTCACTTTATATGGTATTGCATTTGATGAAGGACAAAATAATCTAGAAAATGTGTTACAAAGATGTCATGAATATAACTTATCACTAAATTATGAAAAATGTTACATAATGATGGAAGAGGCAGAAGTATTAGGTCATTTCATATTAGCACTAAGTATTCAAGTAGATCTTTTTAAGGTAGAATTCATCACTATCCTACCTATACCCACAAAGAAAAAAATATGTAAAAAGCTTCCCAGGCCATGTAGGATAATATAGAAGGTTTATCAAATATTTTAGTTAGCTAGTAGCTCCTCTGTATAAATTACTAAAGAAAGAAGTAGAATTCAATTGGAGCACTAAGTGTGAAGTAACTTTTGTAAAGTCGAAATAGGTTCTAATTAAGGAACCAGTGTCAAGAGGACCAAATAGGTCATTCCCCTTCAATACACACATAAATTTATCACATTATGATATTGGGGTCATACTAGGACAAAAATCAGGGGTAGTAGAACATGCAATCTACTATGTTAGTAAAAAATCTTCAAGATGTTGAACTGAACTACACAATAACAAAGAAAGAAATGATTGTAGTCATCTATGCACTTAACAAATTTAGATGTTACATCATTGTATATGAAATATTTGTCCATATTGATCATATATCCATCAAGTACCTAATGAATAAGCCTTTTATCAAACAATGGTTGACACATTGGCTACTCCTCATGCAATAATTTGACATCACCATTGTGGACAAACTAGGCAAAGAAAATGTGGTGGTTGGTTTTTTGTCAAGATTACAAGTACCTAACAATCTTGCACCAATTAATGATGGACTTCATGATGAACACCTATTTTCTATTTTAGGTCAAAATTCATGGTATGATGACATAGCCAACTATTTGGATGTTGTCAAAACTCTAGTCTATTTTTCTCTTAGAGAAAGAAGGTTGTTTGTGGAGAAGAATTTTAACTTCTCACGGGTAATAGGTTGCATGTTTTGCACATGGCTAGATTAGGTAATGAGAAGGTGTGACCAAGAGGATGAAACTTATGAGAGATTACATATTTTCCATAATGAGCCTTATACAAACACTCAAGATTCTTAATACAAGTTATTACTTGCTTGCATTGCATAAAGATGCAACCAATTATACTTAAAGGTGTGATTATTGTCAAAGACTAGGGAGGCCTGCAGAATAAGATGAGATGACCTTTCTTCCTAAAGTAGTGGTCACTCCATTCATAAATGGGGATTGTATTTTGTAAGACCAATTAAACCCTCCTCCAATGGAAAATCTAATATATTTCTTTCTACATATTATATTACTAGATGGGTAGAATCCAAGCCCATAAAGTACACAAGAGACAATAAGGTAGCAAATTTTCTCTATGAATAAATCTTCACCAGATTTGGGGTTCCTAAGCAAATTATGATAGATAAAGGAGCCCAATTAACATCCACATAGATAGTTGTAACAATCAAAGAGTAAAACATTAGACATGACACGTAATCACCATATCATCCCAGGGCAAATAGGCTAGTCAAAATCAACAATAGGGAAATATAGTCAATCCTAAAAAATATATAATAGTTATTCGTAGAAATGATTGGGTAATCAGGCTTCCCAAAGCTATATGGGCATAGAGAACCACATGGAACACAACTACATGGTTTACCCCATTTGAGCTATTATACAGAAAATATGTTGCAATGCCAATAGAGTTTGAATTAAAAAACATTATGGACAACACTTGAACTAGATATTGATTTGAATCATGCACAATATTATAAAATCTTGTAGCTCAATGGATTAGATGAATATCAAAAGTCAGCATTAGATAATATATAAACTATTCAAAGGTAAAAGAAACAATGGCATGACAAATTCATTAAAGGCAGTAAGATTGAAATCGGTGAGTGGGTAAGTTGCTTTATAATTCCATATATCAATAATACCCTTGGGAAATTTCAAACATGGTGGTCAAGACCCTATGAAGTAATATTAGTATACAAAATGGTGCCGTACAACTATCAACCATAGATCTTGTATGTTTCAAACTATTTGTTAATTGGCATCTCCTCAAATTATATTGCAAGTTGCAAAGCCATGCATAGTTCCTACAATAATTCCAAGTAGAAGACAACAATATAGTTCTTGCAACTACAAAAGCTAGACCATGTGTCCACTCTTCCATAGCCTAATGTTTCTTTCAAGGTGCAATACATAATAAATCTTTCACATCATGTGAAAGTATTTTCTTCGCAATAAATTATCATCTCATCATTCTCTATCTTCCATCGTTCCACCTCATCGGCAATCATTCCAACACATGCAAGTATAGTAGTACTTAAATTCATGATTTCTTGTGATGTGAGGTAAGTAGTACATAACTCTTGTTTATTGCATTTAATTTTTCTTGGTTTTATTTAATATGAATTTCTATGCATTTATTACACTCTTTTTGACATGACCATCTATGAAATAGAGGGACCTATTGTCCATTTAGGGGCGGGGGGGGGGGGGGGGATAGTTAGTTTGTTCAGTCTTCTTCATGATTGTGTGTTACTATTTTGAAGTAATGTGTGGATCATAAGTACTTATTATGTTATATGAAAATAATTTTTTTTGAACATCTTTGAGATGAATTGATGTGACATAATAAGTCTTTGAAATCAAATGTACATACTATTTTGAACTCTAAAAGATTTCCACATATATTAAAAGTTGAATGAAATTCCTTTTTAACTGCCATGTTCAAAACAAAACTAGAATATAGTCACAAAATTTTATTTCCTACTAAATTTATCCTCACTCTAGTTAATATCCATTTTCCATAAAACCTCAAAAGATACTTATGTGCATTTTTCATGAGATCTAGGACTGGCATGAAGTGAATTGCCGAGGGACAATAAGCTTTCAACCACTATGTGAGGTGATCTAATTTAACATGAACTTGTAGTTTACAATGTCATACTATCAAGCCAAGCAAGTAGACCTAAGTTTGAGGAATGGAGATGGTTAGATTATTTCCCAAAGTTGATGAGTTTTGGTGAAGAAGTTGCTTTCCAATTTATCAACACTTCATACAATGGAAAAGCTCGGATAAAAGGATTAAGGGTGGAATACAACGAGGGGATAATCTCAAAATTTGTTGATTTACATTGGGAATGAGAAATTTTTCCAAAAACTCAGAGCCCTTATACTAAAAGGGATCAATTCACATTACACTCAAACTCACCATTGGAGGTTGATAAAAAATAGGGCACTAAGAGAACTTCCTTACCAAAACCCTACATGCAACGTTTGTATGCATTATACAATATTTAACTTTTAAGGGAAGAATTACCTACCTACATGATTTGCATTTCAAATTATTGATTCATTTGAGGTATGAAAATAGGCAAGTAAACCTTCCAAAATTTCTTCATAATTTGTTACTCCATAAAGTATCTGAAGGACAAAAAGGTTCACCTAATTCTATGTAACATCATTTTTTGATAAAATTGCAAGTTGAAATATCTTTAAGGTGGGTTTCTATAATGTTTTGGGATGAATTTATTTCTCTTGATAATTTTAAAAATGTGGGTCTGCAAGGGCCTGGGTTAGACCAAAGGATTTATACACTAGATGGAACTAAGAAAGTAATAGAAGGTCTTGTGTCCTCTACTTAACCTATGGAATGTAACTATGATGAAGCATCACATTTCATGTCTAAAACACTTGAAAAATAGTATATTCATTCATCCTCTACCCATAGTAAAAAGAAGCCTCGTCCTATTGAAACACAAAAAATCCATTAGCGACCTATCAAAACTAGGGCTTCTAGTAGGAAAGAAAAGGGAAAGTTTATGAATAGAGAAACCTATCAAGAGGAAAAATCTACTCATAGTAGAAAATCCCCTCACAAAAGAAAGGTAACTTTGGAGGAAAATCTTGCATCTTCGTTGAAGAGGGAACCCCCACAAAAAGAACCAAAAAAGAACCTGCTTCTAAACCAAAATAAAGATGCTCCTAAGATACAATGCTAGAATTAAAGAAAATCCTCCTAAATACACTCCTATTAAACAAACTCCATCTATTTATATTGATTCCTCTGAATCCACAGAGGAGAGAATGACAACTCATAAATAAGTAGGGGCTAGAAGAGAGAACAAGTGATGTTTCAATGGAAGGTAATGTTTAACAAGAAGGCTTGTTTAGTTCTAGGAGTGAAATAAGAGGAAATAAGGATATATCTATGGGGGGAAAAGTTCAAGAAGGAGATTTGTATTAGCCTAGAAATGAGGGAGAAAGTGATCCAATAACTATTGGTGACCGTGCTAATGAAAAAAAGGAAGAAACTCTTCAAGAGGAATTCCCTAAATTTGATTATGTTGATGTTGTTGAAGAAGAATTCCCTATAGTTGAAAAGGATGTTGTTGACAATGCTTCAAAAAAATATTCCATATGAGGTTGGTCTAGCCCAACTGGCTACATTTTCCCAACAGTTAGGGTAAGTAAACATATAAACTGCTATGGTAGAATGGACAAAAAGGTCATTTGATTAGTTGTGGCATGATAGGATACCAATGAATGATGAAGAAGGATATGAACCTATTGATAATGAAGGTCCTAAATTACCACCTAAATTATCCACCACTCTATTTGTATGCTTAAGTGTTTACCAAGACATGTTAATGCAAACGGCTTTGTGGGAAATGAAGAAGAGAAGGTGTTAGCAGTTGATTGACGAATAATATCAAGATTTGAAAAAGAGATAAGAGGAAGTTAAAATGTTTAAGGATAAATTCACACAAATTACTTATGTCCTCCCCGAGTTAACGATACGTCAAACATCAACAAGGGTATGTATCTTATACTCTAGGGAGCAATTTCTTAATTTGAAATTAACCAGGATAGTGCGTGGACTTAATCCTTCTCTTGAGACTCCTTGTGAGTTTTATTTTGCATTTCAACCTTCTTCATCCTCCATAAAAAATATATTGTGTGAATATATCCACACCTATGTTGTTCCATATGATATTGATTAGAATCCCTTGTTGTACATGGGATATATCCAATTAATAGTCTTTATGTATTGGTTGCAGAATGTAATAAGCATGGAACAATAGGTACGACCCTACCAAAATGAGGAAACAAATACAACATCAACCATAAGAGCATAAGGTAGTGATGCAAAAAAATTGTATTATGACTAATTGGAACTTGCTATAGGAGAAACATGAACATGAATTAAACCTTTGAGGGAAGAGGACTACAAAGAAAATGGACAACTATCAATGAATGAAGTACACTTAGTGTTGGGAGAACTAATGCAGTAGTAGAACAATTTGAGTGACAATTTGAAGAGGGTTGAACCAAACTCCCCTCAAAACTCTATAGTATCTTCTCGCATGGCTCCATTGTATGTCATGCTAGGTAGGTCCAAATTGCATTATTGGTTAACCCTAAAGTTCCATCCACCACTTTTGTTGTGGCATTTTCTTAGTATGACAAATGATCCGAACTTCCATAATATGGAAGGAGAAGTAAAATATTGGGAAAAGCTTAGAGAGACTAAGGGGTATTATAGGAGAGCCAAAGGAGAAGGGAAGAATTCCACATCAAACTTCAAGATGAATGCCAAAATCAGGAACTTCTTAGTTATTGGAGGACTAGCAAGGAACTAAGTCAGGGGCATGATGAGGCCATTTTATGACCTAATGCTATATGTTTTTCTTAGTATTGATGGCATAGGACTTGAATTTTTACTGTGATATCATAAAGACTATATTAAGAACATAATACGTCTGAAGTACTAAGTATATTTTTTGGTTGTATTTGGACATTAGGAAGAACTTTACATGTTATAAGATAAAATCTATGATAAAACTAATCACCTTTATATTTTTCACATATTTATGAATGATTGAAGTTTGAATGGGTTCTCGTAGCTATATGTTTTTCCTTCTTGCAAGAATAGATCAAATGAATGGTTGTTTCTATTAAATATGAATTGGTGAATATTATGTGTGATAAATAAGATGTATACTTGTGCTACTAACTATTGATTACAGGACCAAGTTAATCAAGAAAGGACATGACAAGGAATAGGAAACAATTTGGTTCAAAGAAACATGACACCATAAAGATCTATGGGCAAGTTAAAAAACTATCAAGAGAGTGGAGGACCAACTATCATGAATAAGTAAAGTCTAGTCATTTCCAACTATGAATAAGTCAACATAGGAGTATTCCAGCTAGTTGAAAATTTAGTTGATGCATACCTATATTTTCTCCCATATACTTATTGTAAAGAGTTGTTCTTTTGGTTGAGAAAATCTCCTTGAATGTGGTTATAATGAAACTAACTGTTATAACTCATCTAGTGTGCATGTTTGGTTGTTTAGGAGTTAATTAAGGTTGTTATTATAGACAAGTTATTGAAGAATTCTTTTAGGATAAGGGTAAAATAGATATAAGTTAATTGTAATGTGATTTCCAAAAACAAAGTTGTGATATTTTAGGTGTTATGTATGATTTGAGCTTCAATTATGAATAAAAAATACATCTTTGAGTTTTAGTAGCTTGCATAAATTTTCCTAGTTTTCTCACCCAAGGGGGTCCACCTGGTGAGAGAATATTTACATTTCTACTGCTATTCCTCTAGCCACTAGATAATAGAACCTATAACTATTCCTGCAACCAAGTTGGGCATAGTAGATCCCTACCATAATACTAAATTCTATTTGGACAATTTGGAATAGTTTATAGGCTATGAATTTTTGATAGAATATAACTACCTTTTAGTATTTATTCCTAAAATTTATTTCTAGTAGAATAGTGATGGAAACAATGTTAACTTAGTGCATATACTTTGTTGCACCATATTAAGACTACATCCTTGGGTTCTGACAGATAAATGGATCTATAGTCTAACTAATGTGTAAGATGCCTCCTCTTATGTACTTAATAAAGCCTTAATTTTGTGAATGTGCCCTCGTAAAAGGGTTAGATTGGGCCAAGCAAGTGAGATGAGGTGTTTCATCTGAGAGATAACTAACAACCTTTCTTGATGATATTGTTAAGAATCTCATACTATTTCCCCACATATAAAATTGATGTATGGCTTTAAAGGGAGTTCTAGGATTATTGCTTGTCATTCTCCTCGTCGATTAAGGAAGTATTAGAACCTAATCAAGGGTAATATAGCTCTTATTTTATTAGTAGTTTTCCTATCTGGATAGTACTAGAATGATATGTTAGACTCTATATGACATGGACTTGATGACGATGTTATGTAAATTCATGTACATTAGATGACAATGTTATAGTATATTATTACTTGCATTGTGATTTTTAATTTATGTGATATTACAACAGTGCAATAGGAGTATTGAATTACATATTAAATTATAAATTATGTTGCGAAGGATGTTACGCAAAGAAATGATTTCTCCTATATACTCGTCTCTATAGGTGATTTTTTTGGAATATTTTTTGTGAAATTAGAATATGGGTTGTATGTTCATGAGACATAAATGGTTGCAAATGGATTTAATTCAAATGTGATGAGCAAAAATGATAATATTTCCTCCTAAGATTACACATGTGATAGGAAGAGTTATATTAATTGATTTATCTTAAGAAAATTGGTAGGAAAATGACAATCAAAGCCATTTAATGGTGAGTAGTAACCATGATGTAAATTAGATATTAGATGCTCAATATCTATCTATACGTGCATGCAAGTTCATATGGGATTTCCCAAGTATAAAGGCATTGGTTCATTCCATTGTGTAAGTTATTAATCAATAATAGAGAGACGATAATCAAATGCTAAATTTGCCAAAATGATGTTTACCTTTGTACATATTTTATATGCATATGGTGTCTTGGGCATGAAAGAATCATTAATAAAATTGTAGATGGAGATTGTATTAGGTCAATAAGTATTTTCATGGGCAAAATTAGGTATGATGATAAATTTTCCAAGTGAATCACCGTGTTAGAAATGTTATGATCATATTCATTGTGGGTTGTTAAATTCCTATGTTAAGTGTGTATGATTTCATAACCATGCATGGCATACTCACTTGTGATGACATTAGTAACCATGCATGTTGATTTGCTAGACACAAAATGCAAGTATCCAAGAGTGCAAATGAGTACTTAAGTGCTCAAGAAATCAAGAATCAAAGCGACAACATAAATTAGCATAAACAATATGAATATGGAGAGTGAGGAGAGAGCCTCCTTTTAAAGAGGTTTGAATGGTTAGAGATTAAGAGGCAAAAGCAATGGTGGAGATTTATTCTTTAGTTGATCCATGTTCAAGAGATTCTCAAGAGGCAAAAGGGATGGATGAGATTAAGAGGCAAAAGATGAGTGGTGGAGGTTAAGAGGCAAAAGATGAGTGGTGGAGGTTAAGAGGCAAAAGAGATTCCACTCACCTTGGAAAGCGTGCCTTGTCTTTTCTTTTTAAATTAGGAAAATTCTTTTTATTTGCACACATGAAATAAAGGAACTTTTTATTTAATTAAAAGGGAGCACATTCTTATAATTAAATAAAATTTAGGATAAGGCCGTCAAACCATAGGATAAAATTAAATAAATGATTATTTGATCAAAAGATTATTGATTAATTAATCATGCTATATTGATTAAGTGCATAAGGTGGTCCAACATAGAGATTTAAAATACTGAAAATGGGCCTTATAGTTTACTAGACCAAAATTGGGTGATTATAATGTAAACCTTCCTCATATTCTAACTCCAATATTTGTTGCATTTTCTCATGCAATTCCTTGTTATACTTATCGGTTATTTCCTAAGCCTTATTCTCCTTTAAATTCCTAAAAATATCTTTCATAGGCATAGCTTAATAAGGGTAACCTTTCATATTCTTCTTCCTTTTGCAAGAACATATATAACCCTCTGGATCATATTCTTTCCTTGGGTAGTGCTCTGTCAGATTGAACTTACCAAGTGATTACTCCTGCACTACTTTACTTGCTCTGGTTGACTCAATAATAAAATCTCCAAAACTCAAAGTGCTAGGTAGGAAAGTTTGTTTATGTAAACTACCAAAGTGTTAAACATTTGATATACTCAATGCCAATCTCGAGAAATGAATCCGCTTTTGAAGGCCCAAGATTCCCTTGAGCTTCCTTGTCAAATTGGATCTTACACCATTCCTCTAAAGGTTTTTCCAAAGCCATCTTTTTCTTTGAATCATTAACCATATTCACCTAGCAAAGCCCCTTAATATGCTTGATTTTAATTATCGACCATATCTTTTGTACCCTTTTATCCTCAGCAAGAGACTTATGGCTTAAAGAATTAAGAACCTGTAGCCCCGACCACCTCTTTGGCGCATGGTTTATTCTACAAAATAACCTTTCCATAGACTCCTTTTTGTCTAAAAAACTCTTCTATTTCTATCATTTTATATTTCCCATATGACAATCAACGAACTTACCATCCATACATCGAAAATAGTCATTTTATTTCTATACACAAGGCAACTCTCAAACACCTTTCTCATGTCCAAAATGGGCTTTACCACTCCAAATTCTTAAGCAATGGAGACCAACAGTCTTAGGCAACCTCACATTGCATGAGTAAATGATCCATTGTTTCATAAGTGTCAATTGATGATTCAAACGACTCTCATGTTCTAAAGTTCTCCAAATTCTCCTTGTTGAACTTTCTTATAGTGTCAAACTTTATCATCAATAAACAAATTATTGAAATATAAAATGTTAGATTATATTATAAGAACCTCAAAAAATTGTGCTACGAAAATTTTCAAATAGACTATTTCAAAGTCTCATTTAATAATTATTTTATAAAATTAAGAAATAAATAAAAATAAATTAAATCCTTATTAAAAATAAAAATCATTTTTTAAATTTGTAAATAGGCCCTTGATATAGTGATGAAGTTGAATAATTTTAAATGAGCCCTAAGTCTCAACATCATGACATCAAAGAAATAAAATGGAAAGGGTACCATCTCTAATATTTATTTCTTTTTATGGTTCAAAAATTTTGACATATAAATTTAAATTTAATCTAATTTTTTAAAAGCAATTTTTATCTCATTAAAACAAATCTAGACGAGACTACGGGAAAAATAAAGAATTGTCTTTGCTTCCGCGCCATTGAAAAGAAGAGAAAAAAACTGAAAAACGAAATAAAGACAAAAACAGAATGAAGATAGATAGATAGATAAAATTTTAACGTCCACGAGGCCAAAAATAGCCTATGGGACAGCAAGACAACTCAAGCAGACTTAAGTAGCGCTGTTCGCCTCTTGTGTAGACTAATGATGAGCCCCCCCAATTGCTCAATGTACTCTTCGTTGAACAGGTTATGCCAAGAACTGTCACATATAGTATCCGCAAACTTATCCCTGCTATCCTTGTAGGCCTCACATTCTAGAATAAAGTGCTGTTCAGTTTCCACTTTCCCAGAATTGCAAAATCTGCAAATTCTCTCTTCCCAAGCCTCCTTTGGCCTCTTCCAACGCCCGATCTCACAACGAAGTTGGTGAGAGTTGGTTCTCAGCTGAGCAATAAGAATTTTAGCTCTCCAAGAAATGTTGGTTCCTATGTACACTTTTTCGAGTTGATCACAAGTGGGGTTGAACTCATTTATATAATATAGTTTCTTCCTCCCAATCTCGCTTCCCCAATTTCTCTTGTAGAATTTCTCCATAACAAAGACCTTTATTTCTTTATTACTTGTGGGGCACATATTGAAATGAATATTCCATTTACTCATCCACTTGATGTTTTGTTGCATCCATGTCCTTTTTCGCTTACATAGTGTGTCACTAAAGACAACTTTCGGCCATCTATCCTCTTCCATTTTTTCGATTCTTTTTAGATAGCTTAAAAGGCGAACCATAGCAAGTGCCTCAATAGGCGCAGCCCCCATTTCACTTAGCATGATGTCATATGGAACAGTGCTTTTAATTTTAAACTTGCTTGTAATCAAGCGCTTTTGGATTCCTTCAATTTGTTTCCATTGTGCTATAGTAGTGCTGCTGGCCCATAATTCACACCCATAAAGAACAACTGGCAGCACAAGAAGACCAAACAAGGTTTGAATAGTTTTCCAATCCCACAACTCCGCTTCACGGCACCTATTCTGAAGAGCGTAGAAAGCCTTCCATCCACCTAATGTCCTTTTATACCTGCAGCTAGACCAGCTTAGTTTTTTGTTGAAATCGATGCCAAGGTATTTATATTCCGCAACTTCTTCGAGAACACTTCCATTGTAATAAAATTCATGTTGATGCTGTTTTTTATTATTAGAGAAAATCATAACCTTGGTTTTGCTGATATTGACTTGCATCCCCACCATTCTACAAAAGCGCTCAAGAGAAGATAGATGGTCTTGCAAACCACAAGCAGATTTGGCAATTAAAATGAGGTCGTCCGCATATAGGAGTAGCTTTATAACAAATTCCCCTAGCTGAATGCCTTCACGCTCTTGCGTGTTTAACCACTCTTCCAGTTTGTCAATATATAAACCAAATAAAGTAGGGGATAAAGGGCAGCCCTGTTTGACCCCGATATCGCTCCTAAAACATTCTGAAATGCCATCTGAAGTTCTGATTTTGACTTTCACCTCTTCGTACATTCTATGAGCAGCAGCTCTGAGATGCCTAGGAATCCCCAATTCTTCCATCCTCAACCAAAGCTTGTCTCTCGGAACGGTATCAAAAGCCTTTTTGAAGTCAACAAAGCAACAAAAAACCTCTTCTTTTTTCTTCCACTCTTTTTCAATAATGTGTCTCAGAGTGACACAGTGATCCACTGTCGAGTGCTTTGGCCTAAAACCAGCTTGCCCTTTAGCACGTTTATGATTTTCTTCTGCCCATTTGCTGATCCTAGTTTCTATCATACTGCCAAAAAGTTTAGCAAAGAGGGGATTGATCATTATAGTCCTGTAGTTGGAGGGATTGTTAACATCACCACTCTTAAAAAGTGGTATTGCAAGGCTGATTGTCCAATCTTTCGGAAACCCTTCCTGGCAGATTTTGTTGAAGATTTCAGTGATGTGCGGTGCAAGAGTTTTCATACCCCACTTCAAATATTCAGCTTGAAGCGCAACAAGGTCTTTTGCTTTGCCTCCACCCAACTTCTTAATTCCTGTCTCTATCTCTTGCACAGTAAAAATATTTGTGGTATCATTGACCAAAGGTGGCTGTTCCACTCCACCCTCTTGTTCATAAAGTTTCTTAGCATAATCAAACCATTGGGTGGCAGTAATATTATTTTCAGTTTGCTTCCTTCTTGGTTGGAGTTCTTTCCAAAAACGTTTGGGGTTATTTCTGCCCAAGAAAATTAGCTCCTCTCTCCTTGTGGACATAAAATCGATTTTTTTCTTCTTTAGGATCTGTTTGTAGGTCTTAATGTCAAGGTTAGTTTTATTTGACTCCCTTAGATTTCTCCTAGCCCTCTTGCATTCCTTATCAAACCATGCATTGGCTGGAAAACAATTAGTTTCAGATTTTCTATTTTTTGCTCTCTTGCATTTTGAAAGAGCCTTGTGAATCAGATTTGATAAATCATGACTATTAACACCATGCTTATACATAGGGTGTCCCATACAAAGTTCCTCAAGAGCAGCCCTGAAAGTGTTACTATTTTCTGAAGTTAACAAAATTCTGCCCTGAGAAGGTGGGTGTTGAGGGCCTTGGATTTTTGCCCCAATCCGTCTATCCTTTGCCCAATACAAATTTACGTACAGTGGTCTATGATCTGATTTGAGATCCCAAATGTGCTCTCCAATTTCAACTTCTTCAATATTGTTATACAAATGCTGCGAACAAATT
The DNA here is from genome assembly GCA_028749045.1 of Cupressus sempervirens. Classification (NCBI taxonomy): domain Eukaryota; kingdom Viridiplantae; phylum Streptophyta; class Pinopsida; order Cupressales; family Cupressaceae; genus Cupressus; species Cupressus sempervirens. The sequence goes on along the minus strand of CM053785.1, from coordinate 10,982,982 downwards.
ACATAGTCTACCACACTTGCCCCGTTGTATGTGTTGCAAGTGAAATTGCCCGACTTAGCCCATCTAGCCAAACCATTACAGATTATTAGAATGAGTCAAGACTTTAAAAAAGGAGTTTCAGAAACAATACGCTTTCAAATTTTTCTTTACCGTCGTATGCTTTCTTTTCTCGAACAGCTGCAGCTTGCTTAGATTACCAAAGAAAGAGTGCGGAACAGCATTGATGAACCAGAAAGCTTCCATGCATTCTCCGCTGCAGCATTATATGGTACTGGAGCCTATGAGCCCACTCCCACCGCGTTCTCATTTCACTGACAACGCCAGAAACTACTACTACCAGGTACGCTATACTCTTCTCTTCTAACGTCATGCATGAGAACTGAAACCTGACATTCAGGTTTTCTGCTTTTCACAGACAAATCAACATACACCAGTACTCAACCCCCCAAAATTTGGGTTTCGGGAAATGAATTTCATATATGCCAAGTTTCTAATAAGAAATCATTGTAAAATTGAACTTTTATCAGACCATTAAAAAAGCTGATCCTTAGGAATCGAACCCTAGCGTGCCATCTTTTCATTGCCACGCACTAGCTTTGTATAAAGGGCAAGCAAGACAAGATAACTAATACCTTTAAGATCGATAAAGGTTATCAGAGTGCCACTCGAGCTTCGATTTTGCTTTGGAGAGTCGCTGCCCTTGATCAAGGACACTTTATGCTGTTAAAGCCACTTGTGATTTCTATCCTGGTCTGATCATTTTGGGTCCAATTAATGTTAGGTATGTGGTGACGTAGGCGAAAATCATCATCACCGTGTTTCAACCATTTTTGACCTCAATTAATGTAATTGCTTGGAGTTCTTTGAGGTGTTAATTGTCAGGAGGAAAAGGCAATTGAGAGTCTGATATTTATCTGCACCTTGACCCTAGTTGACCTTGAGCAAGCATTGCCATGAATGAATGGCACGCTACTACGTAAAAATATTTACGACCATTTTTGAACAGTCAATGCGGGAAGTTTCTAACCTCTCACTACCATGGATAAAACCAATTTATGCCACCAACATCATGAATTTCGATTCCTATCAATGCTGGCTCTCTTTGCATGCAGGGATTGTGCCTTGTGGTGGTTAAAACCCTAGCCTTCTCAATTTAGTGGGTAATTGCATTTATTCCAAGTGAAAATCACTGGTTGGCTTCCCAGTTAAGAAATGTGAACAAAAACATCATTTTATAACTATAGGAGAAATAATGAAAAGAATTATACCAGCCACTAGCTGCTATTTAGCAGATGAATACGTGGAGATTGCTTTCATAAATTAGGAGCTTAGATTTATTAGATCAAGCTTTTGGTAGAAACTATGTGCATTTTGTTTTCAATTAATGTTTCAAATCACTCTCTGTAATTCATCATCAGGAAGAAGCAAAAATGCACATAGTTTCTGCCAAAAGCTTCTTCCTGACGATGAATTACAGAGTGTGACTCAAAACGTTAATTTAAAAAAAAAAACTCACACAGTTTCTACCAAAAGGTTGATCTACAAAATCATGGGCTGTGGCAAACTGATACCAACTAGCTTAGATTAATGTCATGATAATTATTTAGACAGGAGTAAATAATGAAGCAATACATCATGACACTGATTTAAATATGAGTGAATAATGTATTTTAATGTGAACAAAATCATATAAGTTACAAAATGATAAATAACATAGTATGCCAGAAATCTGGTAAGGAAATTTTTTTGTTAAAAATGAGAAAACTCTTTACGATTTCTTCATTGTACAATTATAGACACAAGAATCCGGTATTCATTATCTCCTTCCTCTCCTCCTTACATTGGCATCACAATTAGCACTCTGCCATACTCCTTCCGTGAATACAATATTAACTTTTTAATGTTCATTGTTTTCCAATATTTTCATTACCCACACAGAAAATCCTGAATAGGGGGGATTGGATGGATGACATCTATTTGTAGGGTAAGTTAACAACTTTAACCAGATGACTGTCTTTGGCCTGTGCTAAAATATTAATAATTTATAGTTCATTCGTAATCATCTTCTCTAATAATATGGTTAAGCCATATTAATTTTAGAAGGCTAAACCTTATAACTCTTACAGCCTTTATAAATGTTTGCAGGACCACTAAAATTAAATTTGGTTCACTAATAAACATTATGTCCTAACACATTTCTTCATTTTGCTTTTTGATAAAGGAACCAAGACACCTGTATTGCAACTCTTCTAGCATGCTATGAGATCACCTATCTATTGAGAATATTCTACATTAGCCCTGATTAATGCGAAGAGGATTACCTTATATTTTTGGAGCATTCTATAAAGTAATGAATATCCATAAAACATAATGCTTCCTTTGGTCCTTGTTACAATAATTACATACAACAATTTTTTAATGCTTTACAATGGAAGAAGGAAGTACATCAAGAAAGATACATTAAATCATCCACACAGCATTCAGTGGTGACTCCTTGAGGCCTAGGATTGTATTTATGGTCGTCAGGATTTTAGTATCGATGTCAAAATAGAACTGGAAACAATAATCTGAAATGAAATGGACTTCTGTATCAGTACACATATAAACACTTGTGTGAGAAGAGAAACTTCACAAACAATTTTGAATAAGTCTGAAATATTATTCAAATACGTTGATTATTCTGCAAACACCATTTATCAACAGCAGTGATTGATAAGATAAGATAAGATAAATTTATTAATGTCCAACAAGAGACCACAAAGGGTCTAAGAGACTGAAAGCATACAAGGGCAATGATCGCTAGCAGGAGCACCGAACGGTGTTTGAGAAGGAACATAAAGAAAAGCAACAACAAACCACCCAAAAGGACTAAGGATCCTTTTTGAGCAGGAAAAAGTTCAGCACCGAAGGATAGGATCCATGGCAAGGAGGGGCCTTGGGTTGTCGTAGAGTACTATTCGAAGTAGAGTGATGCTGCCATGTGTAACTGCTGCGAGGCCTCACACACCTGATGTGACAAGAGGTGGGAAGATCAAGCTGCCGCTTTCGAGCCTTGGGTTGGGGATGTTGGCAAGAAAAAGGAAGTGATAAGCTGATCCGAAGCCTGCCTAGAGGGGGATAGAGCTTGCAAGGTGTGGTCATGAAACCACGTCGCCTCCTTAATATAAAGAGCAAGGGACCGCTGATCAGTACAGCTGAAGGACATAAGAGACCTGCACTCTTTGAACAAGCAGTGATACCTCCCTCTGATCTCATAGTAGATGGGGCACATGAAGATAAAGTGAATCTGAATCTCCACTTTGACATGGCACAAAGGTGGAAGATCGGATTGACTCTGTCAATTTGGTGGTCAGTTTGGATGCAGAGTCAGTGAGCCGACACGAAAAGAACCCAAGGAGATGTGGAGGGCATGGTTCCAATGCTGAGACAAGTAAGGGGGCGTACAATGGCACTGTCCTAGATGCCCAAAAGTTGCCCAACATGAAAAGCCATCCTCGATTCGAAGACAACTCATGGGACTGCACCAAGTTGAGATAATATATTGTCCGTAAATGTCAAGTCGGACATGGTCATTCAGCTCTTGCTGGTATGGGAAAAGTTGTGTGGGGGCGTCCAGAGAGTATTGGAAGAGGGCGAGGCAATCAATCTCAATCCCAATTGAGCCCAACAAGGTAGAAGCCAGTGCATGCTAACAACGGGCTCTAGTGTCAGGGTCGGAGCTAGCAATGGATGCAGAAGAGCAGTAGGCCAAGTAGGAGTATTTGTGACACCCATTGGCAAAGTCTGCAAAGCTCTATAGTCTGTGAAGAAACCAGACCAGATCACAGATGGCCCTGACTCTGAATGGACGAGCCCTGAACTTAGCCAAAATAATGCTGTGAAGAGTGCACCGATGACATTTGGTAATGCATTGAAGGAGAAGGATCTGAGCCTTCTCGACTGAGGTCTAGTTGGTATTGAGACGAGAAGGCCCCCACACTATGCACTACAAAGAACGATCAGTCTAACCACTAATTATCTCAAGTCACAGAAATAAGCCAGAACATGAAGAAGCCGCTGAAGGCCCTCTGGAGAAGAAGCCAAGAGATCCACATCATGCACAAAAAGGAGAATAGAGATTAGGACCTGGTGCAATGATAAAATAGAGATAGAACAAATCTTGAAGAATGAATTATAACATGAGCAAAGACAAATGCAATAACTTGATAATACCATGCTGGAAGATGTCTATTGAGCAGTAGCAAAGAGTCTCTCGCTGACAGATAAATATATTATTTATCGGGTTGGGCACAGAAATGACAATTGCCAGCAAAAATGACAATCCACAGCAATATCCTCTATCTGTCATATGGCCTATGATGGAACAGAAGTAACCTAAAAAATGTTCTAAGAAAGGCATGTACGCATGTTTTGAAAGATACAATGATAGTATGTTGGGACCAATATAAGCTGATCACTGATGGGACTATATTTTTATTAAACCTTTGTTTGCATTGTTGGGCTGCATTTAATAACATAAAGGTATTATGGAAGTGTCTATTCTGTAGGCTGGCAATAAGAAAAAGATTATGTTCACTGCCACTTGTTAATTTCTGGAAAACAAAGACAGACGTAGCGACACCTTTTCCAAATACAAATTTGGATTATGTGGTTTGAAAGGCCGATTACAATCATATATTTTGTGTTAAAATTTAAGAACCATAATGTACATAAGCAGCAATTGAAATCAAGAATACAAAAATGACAGATAACAGAACAGCATTATCCTGGGAAGAGCCCTCCTCTCCTAGGGAAACAATCCTGCCCACAAAATCTTGATCCTTTCTTGAGTTCTCAAACAAATACACACATCACAATCTTCTGATTATTGATACTCAACAATCAATCACTCAGACTTGTCCAAAATCTCCAAGTATTGCACAGATATAAATAATCAAATGACCTTGACTTATGAGTCTATTCTATTGCGATCATGTACAGTATAATATTAAAGAAAAAAATAAAACACTTAATAAAATTGATAGACGACAAAACAGATCTTCAGCATGCTCACATGACAGTGCCATTTAGTATCAGATGATATTCTGCTAATGCTAATCTCTGTTTAAAACTTTGAATAGCGATAACTGGATCTCACCTCAAAAAATGAAAGCTGACGCAACTTAGAATTTCGTTGGCATTTCTTTAGGTTGTTTTTATTTTTAATTATTTCATGTATTAATGAATATCATGCATATTTATACATTTTCATCTTTGGTTGTGTTTTTATTTTGTTTCCAGCCTTCTTATTCACCCTTTGGGTCACCCTCTTTTGTTTTATTTTTCTTTCACTTTGGTTTTTAATAGTAGTTCTGTCATTATTTCTGGTGGTTGTTTCCCCTCTTGTGGTTGGATGTATTTTTATCGTTTTTTGGGGTTCCCTTCCCTCCTTGTCCCTTTTGTTGAACCTCAAACTTGTCTTGATTGGGGTGCACCTACCCCCCCCCACCTCCTTTCCCAACCTTTTTATCCTTGTTGGGTCTGCAATCTTTCTACTTTTTTCCTTCAGCTCTCTCATCCTGATGATGGATCACAGAGTGTGATCCGAAACGTTGATGCAAAAATTGTAACACAATCTACCCAGAAAACACAGCTAAGAATTCTAATGGATTGTGGAAAACTACTATCTACAAATATATATCAAGACGAAAAAGAAAAGCCTTTTCTCTACTAAAGCTCAAGTGTTATATGGTCACCAGAAGTTGAAAGGTCATGTGGTGGTAAACAAGGAGAGTAGCATTACAATAATAAATGCAAACATAAAAGCATGAACAGTTGCGAAATCGTGAGCCACCTCACAAAGTCAGTCATCACATGCAGGGTGCCTGCAGAATAATCTTTTTACAGCGCTAGCCATAATCACACTCATACTACTGCTGAAAGTCTTTTTCTTAGATCTGTTCCATACTAATGTATTGGCATCTGAAGAGACACATAGGAAATACAAGGAGTCGGCTGTTAATGACAATCATAAATGCAAGAGTCAAGCACCCATGATGCTGGCTCACATCCATGAGCCACTGCATAGCTCAACCCACTCAATTATAAGACACAACGTGAATACAAAACATCTCCATATGCATTGACTGCTAAATGATATCTTTCACAGCTATAAAAACATTAACACTTCCTCTTAGCAAGAGAGAGATCATTCAAATGTCACAGTGTATCACAATTTGACAAGCACAATGAAGCTGCAATAGAAAAATGTCAATAACAAAATCTCATTACAAATTTTCTTAATATAATTTTCTTATCTCAGCATAACAATGTTCGCTATAGCTCCTCTCTGAGGGTGAAACAGAAACCTAAGTCATGGAGTTACACACAACTTCCACCATGACTACTCCCAGAGGTTCGATCCACTGTAGCTACTCCTAGAGTGTGGAACAAGGGCTTTCACCTCAAACTTATTTTGCAAAGAAGAATGCATTAACAAGGGGTTTTACCTCAAACTTCTCTTGTAGAGAAGCACACATTAAAAAGGGATCTCACCTTGAACTTATCTTGCAGGGAAGAACTCATTTACAAGTGTTAAAATTCAGACTTGATATTACAAATTTATTCTTTTAGTTTTGCTTCTTACATTTATAATTATCTATATAAGATAATGTAATGATTTGATGATTCTCTGTTCAGTATATTTACTGAGATATAACAGAAATTTTATATCCTTCTATAAATATGAAACTGACTTTATTAACAGCAGATGACCGAACAAATAAATGAAATTGCTGATGAAGGTAGAAGACTTGTGTAATTCTGTGTTCGTATTTCTCCATCGGCGATGAACAGATAATTTGTAAACATCAGGGGAGTGATGTCTCGGATGGGAGTGACTCTTGGAGGAGTCACTTCCCATCCGGGACGTGACTCTCCAAGTCACCAATCACCAATGGTAAACAAATACATTAAGGAGTTTAACTAACATGTCTGTCGGTCAAAACAGATAATCGATTACATTGAAAACTGATATACACACACACACACACACACACACACACACACACACACACACATATCTCACAAAAAATATGTTGGTTTTCAATATAGATTTGATCCTGAATGAATTAAATCATTAACACTCCCTCTTAGTTGAAAAGGACAAGCATAGAACATGAACATTTAAACTCACTCAACAACAAGAAATTGATCAAAAGATTTTCTATATATACAATGATATGAGAGTATTTGATTTATCAGAATATTTGCATATAATATTCATCAAATACACTTTGATATTATATGGGTCAATTTGAGTATTGGTCTATCAGAATATCAATTTAATGGTATTCACCAAGTACTCAGAGTAATCATCAATTTAATGACGTTCACCAAGTACTCAATGTGGTAATGGCCTATTAGAATATCAAGGCAGGATATTCACCAAGTACCAAAACAAAATATCTATACAGGCAACTTGTAGATAGTCAGTTTAATGATATCTAACACCTAGGTATTGATTTATAAGATAAAGCCTTTCATGATTTTATTTCAACGTTTACTCAAAATGTTTATCATGATACAAGTTATTATGGGTCGTCACCTTATAATAACTTCTCCAAGTACAAGTGAAAAATCATTTGAAAGTCTTCACTTCCTAATGATAGACGTAGGTTCCAAAATTTATAATATTTATAATATCCAAAGTACAACAATCAATTATCTTGAGATATTTTCTCAAAATTTACAATCATACCAAGTTCCTTACGAAAGTGTTCCACCTTTATCCTAGCAAGTGGTTTAGTAAGAATGTTTGCAATTTGATTCTCTATACTAGCATATCTCAACTCATTCACATTCTTCTCAACCATGTCTCGAATATAATGATACGATATCTCAATGTGTTTTGATCTGTTATGGAACATTGGATTCAAGGAGAGTTTGATGCAGCTCTGATTATCACAATAGATAATAGTAGGTGGTAAAGTTTCCCCAAATAATCCAACTAGGAGTTTCCTTAACTATACAACTTCTCGTGCTCCCATAGATGCAGTTTTGTATTCGGCTTCTGTAGAACTTTGAGCTATTGATGACTGTTTTCTACTAAACCATGATATCTATGCTGATCCCAAGGTAAAACAACATCCTCATGTACTCTTTCGATCGATAGAATTTCTTGCCCATTCGGAGTTTGTGAATCCACTCAGATTCAGTTCAGTATTAGTGTATTTTAGATCATATTCAAATGTACCTTGAAGATATTTGAGAATGTGTTTTGCTGCGACTAAATGAACTTGTTTAGGTTCACACATGAACTTATTACAAGGTAATTGGTAAATACTTGCTTATTAATAACAGAGACCGAAAGGTCAATTTATACAAAAGGAAGAGACGATGTTTCTTTACGTCCATCTGATGGACCTTCCAGCCAAACTGTGCTGCCATGGATAAGACTAATCTGATGGTGCTCATCTTTGCAGTAGGAGCAAAGGTCTCCTCATAATCAATGCCCTGACGCTGAGAAAAGCCCTTTGCCACTAAACGAGCTTTGTACTTATCCAAAGTACCATCTGATTTGTATTTGATTTTGTAGACCCATTTGCAGCTAATGGGTTTCTTCCCTGGGGGAAGATCAGAAAGGACCCAAGTGTTGTTCTTCAGCAGGCTCTGGTGTTCAGATTGCATGGCCTGTTCCCACTCTGGAATTCCTTTAGCCTCGGAATATGTTTGAGGTTCAAACACACTGTGAATGTTGGCCATAAGAGCAAAGTTAACAGAATCTATAGTTTTGCTCTTTTTCCGAGTAGTTCTCCCATCAATGAGCTCATCATCATGAAGATCAGCAAGTGTCTTAGCCCACCACTTAGGCCGGAGAGGAGAATGACCAACAGTAGTACTAGGAGATGCTTGATCAGTAGGATCCTGATCAGAAGAATCTGGATCAAACTCAGGTGAAGCATCTTCAAAACGAGGTGATCCTGTAGGAGAAGCCGGAGGTGGCTGTACAGGTATCACTGGCAGGACTGGAGCTGTAGGAGCTACTGGAGCCCTCCCATCAGGTGGACCTAATGGAAGCCGAACTCCCAAATCATGAACCTGCATAGGCTGGTCTGCTGGATCAGGAACAGGAGAAATAGGCATGAATGGTCCTCGCTGCTCATCAAAGACTACATCGCGGCTGTATATGAGACGAGATGTCTCAACATCAATAAGGCGGTAGGCTTTGTGAAGACTGCTATATCCAGCAAGCATGAGTTTCTTACTCTTGGCATCCAACTTGGTGCGTGAAGCATCAGGGATCCAAACAAAAGCAAGAGAGCCAAAAACCTTCAGGTGACTGATTCTGAGCTTGCGACCTGACCAGGCCTCTTCCGGAGTTTTACCTTTGACCGCCACTGTGGGTGACCGGTTCAACAGATAAACTGCAGTGTTAACTGCTTCTGCCCAAAAACGCTTCGGAACATGTCTGTGTTCGAGCATGGAACGAGCCATCTCGGTGATTGTCCTGTTCCGACGTTCAACTACACTGTTCTGTTGTGGCGTGTGGGGTGTGGTGAACTGGCGTTGGATGCCATGTGTATCCAAGAAGCTGGAGAAAACATTAGAACAAAATTCCCCCCCATTGTCTGATCTAAGAGTAATAATAGATTTCCCAGACTCTTTTTCAACTAAGGGTTTAAACTTCTGAAATACAATAAATGCATCGGATTTCTTTTTAAGGAAATACACCCACATTTTTCTACTGAAATCATCTACAAACAACAGAAAATACTTGTACCCAAGAACAGAAGGAGTGGCCATAGGGCTGCAAATATCAGCATGAACAAGCTGAAGTGCTTGAGAAGCTCGCCAAGAATCGCCACTGGGGAAAGGTGTGCGATGTTGCTTCCCAGCCTGACATGCGTCACAAACTCCAAGTTGTTGGGTTTGAATCTCTGGCAAACCAAGAACAAGCTCATCCCGAGCAAGTTGTGAGAGATAATGCACATTTAAGTGCCCATATCGCTGATGCCAAAGTGTGCTGATGGAAGATCGACGAGCAGCCATAGCTAAGTCCTGAGAATCACCAGAATCAGTAAGTCTGAAAAGACCATGATCCTCAAGACCAACTGCAATAGTAGACTTAGTCGCCCGATCAGTGATGGTGCACTGATGTGAACTAAAGGTGACTGCCAAGTGTGGAGAATGTCGCAGCAACTGACTGACCGAGAGTAGATTTAGTTCCATCCCTGGAACGTAGTACACATCAAGGAATATGAGCTTCCTCCCAACAGACTGAATTTGAATGTTGCCTTTACCAACAGCCGTGTACTCTTCTCCACCACCAAAGATAACAGAATCTGAATAAGGCTGGTAGTCAGTAAACCAGTCTCTGCGGTGAGTGAAATGTCGAGAGGCACCTGAATCAATGTACCAGGCAGATGATTGTACATGATCTGCAGGTCTTTTAGCCATGAAGGCATAAAAGGCAGATTCCACCTGCTCAGTGTGCTCTGCACTGTTCGCTTTGGGTTGCGAACCTGATTGCTTAGACTGGGCAGCTAAGCGTTTCCGACATGCAACCTTCATGTGACCATACTTGTGGCAATAGTTGCATTGAATGTTCTTTTTGGTACCATCGGATGCTGGAGCAAAAGACTTCTGCTGAGATGGTTGCTGAAACTTGCCCTTATCCTTCTGAAAGGATTTCGCAGCAAAGGCTTGCTTAGTGGAGGTGGAACTGGAGCTGCTACCGAACTGTTGTTTCCACCGATCTTGCTGAAGTAGCAGGGTGCAGAGATCAGTGAACTTTAGATCAACACCAGTAGATGTGATGTTGAGAGTCTCGATAAAATGCTCATAGGAATTTGGTAAACTCCGAAGAGTGATTACCACAATATCCTCTTCCTCCATCTTGCGACCGATGGCAAGTAATTGATCACGGATTTCCTGAATCCGATTCAAGTGTGCCTGGAGCGAGGTGCGCTCATCCATGACAATAGAAAACAGAGTGTTTTTCAGAAAGAAGGCTCTGCTCTTGTCGGAAGTCTCATGAAGACCTTTTAGATGTGTCCAGATTTCGGCCGCTGTCTTGCCGGATGGAATCTGAGAAAGCTGGTCATCAGCTACGGAGAGTTTGAGAAGCATTACTGCCTCTCGATTGTTCAGATCCCATGTATCTTGATCAGGACCCGGAGAAGTCGGACGCTGCTTAACACCCAGAACAAGTTGATCGGTGTTTCGATATTCGAAGATTGCGATGATGCGCTGCTTCCAGGTTCCATAATTGCGACCATTGAATTTGGAATTATGCTCGAGTAGAATATTTGTCAAAGATGCCATGGCACGTTTTTCAATGAAAAACTGTGAAAATCTGTGAAGGCACGTTCTTCGAGGCAAAAATATGGAAGACCCAGAAAAATTAGAGAATGACCCAAAAGAGAGCTCGAAAAACGCAGAAGAAATCTGCTGTCGTTTTCTGAATCCATTGGCTCGAAAATCGAGGCACCCAGAAAAACGGACGACAACCCAGTTGAGCTCTCGAAAAACCCACCAAGAATCTGCAAACAAAAAATTTTTTCGACCCCAAAAATTAGGGTTTCGAAAAAAAACGGCCCTAGCTGAAATAAGCTTGAAAAAACTTCAGATTTCTTGATGAAAAATGGTCGAATCTGCTTCCCAGAGCACGATAACAGACTGAGACGGCTAAGAGCATGAAGATTTGATACAGAAACATGCAGATTTTCACCCCAAAAACGCGAGTCTTCAAAAAATGGCCACGATTTCCACGCGATTTGCAGACCCGTAATTCGGGAATTTCTCCAAGCAGAAAAACCCTAGGTGGGTTTTGGAGAAATTAGCTGAAATAATTTTGGAAAAATTTAAACAAATAATTTCAAGAAGAAATTATAAATTTTTCCGAAAAAATTTAAGTATTTAGCTCTGATACCATATTACAAGGTAATTGGTAAATACTTGCTTATTAATAACAGAGACCGAAAGGTCAATTTATACAAAAGGAAGAGACGATGTTTCCTTAGGAAACGATCGTAAAGAATAGAAACATTCTATTCCAGAGAAAGCAAAAAATGAAAGCAAACTAAAGCTAAAGATATTTACAAGATAACCATTAACTAATAATAGACGTCTTATCTATTATTGTAATAGAACTGACAGAGAGCATGTACTGCATAACAAATGTCGGGCTTTGTATTTACCAAATACATTAGAGATCCAATGATTTGTCGATAGAGTGTAGGATTAACATTCTAAGAATCTTCAGTTTCCTCTTTTAATTTTAGTAGATTTGTTTCCATAGGGGTCTTCATTGGCTTGTTGTCCATCGTGCCAAATCTTTTGAGTATGTCTAGTGTGTACTTACCTTGATTTAAGAAGATCTCATGATCATGTTGCCATACTTCTAGCCCCAAGAAGTAGTGTAGTAGTCCCAAATCCTTCATATCAATTCAGATGCAAGATCTTGTTTACATTTGTCAATTAGGTGATCTTCTCCTATAATCAAAAGGTCATCAACATACAAAACCATAGTCAACATATCCCCATGTAGTGCTATGAAGTACAGATTAGGGTCTGCAATATTTTTGATGAAACCAAGTTTAGTTAGGTGATGATCTATTCCTTCGTACCAAGCTCGAGGAGCTTGTTTTAGTCCATATAGTGCCTTCTTTAACTTACATACATGTGACTGTTTATTGTTCACTACAAATCCTTCAGGTTGTTTGAGATAAACTTCCTCTTCTATAACACCATTTAAAAATGCAGTCTTGACATCCATTTGATGAATTTTCCATCCCTTGGATGCAGCAATGGCTATAATAGTCTAGACAGAAGTATATTTGGCTACTGGGGCGAAATTTTCCTCAGAGTCTATTTCTTCCTTTTGAGAGAAACCTCTTGCAATAAACCTATCTTTTTATTTGTCTATGCTTCCATCTGCAACATGTTTGATCTTAAATAACCATTTGGAGACAACCGATTTGTTTTTAGGTCTAGAAACTATATCCCGAGCATCATTCTTAAGTATGAAATTGTATTTTTCTGTCATAGCATCTTTTCAATTTTGTTGTTTCATGGCTTCTTTTACATTAGAAGGTTCAGACTTGGATATTTCACTCATTAATGCAATGTAACTGGAAAATATATTTGGATGTTTTCTTTCTCTAATGAATTCAGAAGGGATGGAGCTGTTTTCTTTAATTAACTTTATGGCCCATAGTGGACTTTTCTTTTCCTCAGAAGTGTGAGTAAGGTCCATAGGTTCAATAGAGTTATCTTCTTCCATTAGAATCTCCCTCTCAATATCAGAACCTGATTCTTGTGGTGTCTCATCTGAAGTTGACTCATGTTCATCTTTGGACCTTTTGAAGTTTGTGTCCTCATCAAATATTACATCTCAACTTAATTCAATATTCCTTTGACCAGGCATGCAAATACAATAAGCTTTAGATGTTTCACTATATCCTACAAAGATTCCTCTTTTTCCTGAGGGTTCTAGCTTTGTTCTTTTCTCCTTAGGAATGTGAATGAAGACTGGACACCCAAATATTCTTAAATGTTTAAGATCAGGTTTCTTCCTGGAAAATGCTTCTTCAGGGGTTTTGAAGTCAAGGTGAGAGTGAGGACATCTGTTTTGAATGAAAACAACAGAATTAGAGGCTGCTCCCTAAAGAAAAGTTTCAAGATTTTAATATGAGGCATAGCTTTAGTAGCTTCAACTATAGTTCTATTCTTTCTCTCTGCTACTCCGTTTTGTTGGGGATTGTAAGGGACTGAACACTCCCTCTTGATCCCAACTGTTTTACAATAATTTATAAAGATCTCATAAATGTATTCTTTGCCATTATCAGTTCTTAAGATTTTGATTTTCTTTCTAGATAAGTCTTCTACAAGGGTTTTGAATTCTTTAAATTTTGTCAAAATTTCTTTAGACTCTTTACTTTCTCAAAAAGTAAATTCATGTTTTTCTGGAGAAATCGTCCACAAATATGATGTCGTAAGAGAAACCCCCAAGGGAAGGAACTGACATTGGTCCACATAAATCAGAGTGAATAATTTCTACTTCTTGGTTTTGCTTTCACTGTTATGAAAGGTGGTTTTAATGTTCTTTCCTAGAGCACAATCTTTATAGGTTCCTTCATGATTAGGATGAAGTTTTGGTAATCTAGTTACTATTTTCTCTAAGCAAGGTAACCCTCGGAAATGAAGGCGACCTAGTCTCCTGTGCTAGATTTCAATTTCTTTGACGGTCTCATGAAGAAGGGCTGAATGAGAGTAAGAGTTTAGTTTGTAAAGACATCCATGTCTAGCAATTTTGTGAGCATTTTTAATATTTGAGTTCTTAGGCCAAGCTGAGACTTTTCCCTCCATAAATGTGATTCTGTAACCTTCCTCTTCAAGGGCAGATATAGGGACCAAGTTTCTTTTTATGCCAGGTATATATAGTACCTTAGTGAGTCCAATTGAGATTGCCAATTTCAGATTTATAGTACATGACCCAATATCCCATAGCATGCTAGGTGAGTTGCAATAGAGTGTTTGCATTCCTTTCTCAAAGAACCAAATGAAGACATATTAGGACATTATATTTATTTGAGATCCAAGTTCCATTTTAGCAGTCCCACAAACATTTATAAAGGCTCTAAGATTTATGAGTTTTAGCCTTATAAATTAATATGACTTGATCATATTATTAGAGAAGATGATATTAATTAATAATAAATTATTAATTGTACTATCACACGCCAAATACAGTCATTTGGTTAAAGTTGTTACCTAGACTCATGTCACCTACCTATTGAAAACATCCTACATTTGCCCTGATTAATGCAAGGAGGGTTAACCTATATTTTGGAGCCTTCTATCAAAAATAATGAATATCCATAAAACCTAATCCTTCTTTTTGTCCTTATTACAATAGTTACACAATAATTTTATAATGCTTTACAATGGAAGACAGAAGTACATGGGGAAAGATACATCAAGTCATCCACACTGCATTCAGTAGCGAATCCTTCAGGCTCAGAATTGAATTGAATCTACAAAATTTTGCCTTGCAATGAGGCTTTGTAGAAATATCTATCATCTGATCATCAGGTTGGTAGAATTGTAGAGTAATCTGGCCATTAAGAACCGCTTCGTGAATTAAGCACACATGAATTTAGCGTGCTTTGTTCTTTACACAGCTTAGGCTACTGCATAAAAAGTTGTACTTGTGAGTAGTACCCATATGCATCCAGTCATCTTTCAAGCCATGTTGTTTTATTTATTGCTTTTATTGCAGCTCCATATTCACTTGTTTTGCACGTCTATATTCAACTTCTGTTGATGAGAAAACAATGGTTGACTATTTATTACTACCCATGATAACACCTGCCAACATGATCAAGGTTGATATGACATCAATACTTGATGCATAATGATGTTAGTCAATTTGGTGCAAAAAGCTTAAAAATTTACAACGGGGCAAATAAATGCTATGTCAGAAACCTAGGACCTTAGCTCTAAGGCTATGACAATCAATAAACAGGAATGATTATAGAATTTGCAGAAAAAAATATCATACAAAAGTTAAACTAGCTATATGGTGGGGCATGCCTTTTTGTAGAAAAGCTCACAACAACATCATTTAGCAATGGGACAACTTACATGAATTAAATGCAATTAGAGACCCAATCTTAGCTCATAGTATGTCTTTTCTTTCGTTCTTCCCACAATGGTCTCATAGTGTAGTATTCTCTGCTGTCCTGATTTATAATTTTAATACTTTTGAGTTGTTAATTGATTTAGAATGGTGTTCTGTTAAAGAGCGGGTGCCGTTTATTGTTTTCTTTTTTCCAGTTGTACCAATGAATTCAAACCGCATATTATCACCTCCATTGTTTAACAATAGAAACAAACAACAGAATATGGTATTCTTGGAAATGTAGCTCTATTACCACAAACAAACCGATTTAGAATATCAATGTAAGTACCATATGAGGACAGATGTGATGCACATTACCTTGCTTACGGCTGGGTTATTTCTGAAGTTGCAATAGGGACTCACGGAATATCTCCAATTCGGTTGTGTCAACATGCCAACAAATCCCACCTTGGTGCCACTGAATCAAGCCGTGAGGGTTCTGTCGAGAAGCAATTCGTCAACCCAGCTACGTTAGAGTTGTCTCCCCTTCTCACATTGCCGTCTATGATGGTTCCACTCAAGGGGGACAATGAATCTTTGTATATGTTCCTCACGCAAGGTTGGTTACCAGCTCACACTTCCTGCGGCCTGCTCTAAGGGCGTTAAACCTCTGACACTGCCCTGTGTGACAACCACTGCTACTGATGCTGCCGACTTCCCAAAAACCTGTCCATGGGAATTCTTCTGCCCAGGTGTCGTGCCTCCTTCCTACAACTGCCTGCGGTGGTCTGATAACCTCACAATATTCTTCATAGTACGTTGACGTTCAACATGTCTGGACGAGGTGCTCATACAGTATTAAATATTACACTTGCCAGAACTAAACACAGGACTTATCACAATTTCAAAGGTGATTCTTGCTGACTCCAATATGCTGTCTCCAATTCTGGACCTGAATGCAGTAAAATAAGGTGCTGGGGCTATGTCCAACCTCTCAATTCTTCTTAAGGGGTTTTGTCCTTAAGAAAACCAGTCACATTTAAGCAACCTTGATGTTTTGTTTAAAACAGTATTGTATTTCATGGTGTGAATCCCCATGTAGCTCTTTGCTTTTATAACCTCAATGTGAGGGAAAATACAAACAACTAGGCAATGTGGGATAAAAACCCATTTCGTCTTTTAGTCACTTAAGTTACTTTTGTCATAAAGTGGCTTTAAATCATAAAGTAACTTTATAAATCAACTTTATAAAATAAAGTGACTTAACTATAGGAAGTTCTATACTTAAATCTCTCTCCAACGAAATCAAATAGAATCCTGTGACTGGTTGGCATCATTAAAATAAATGTTGTTAGTCTATCCGGATGGAAAGATAGACTAACAAGGCTCCATAAGGCCTAGTGCGGAGAAGGGGACATGCTCTGTAACCTCCTTGTTATGAATCACTTAGAATTTCAAGATTCACTAGGATACAGATATAATAAAAAGATCGTAACTAATGTTGTTTGTGAACTAAGCAAATAATACTTAGAAATGTGGAAAATAACTAAGTAGACAAAACATGCATCAGAAAGAACAAGAGACAAAAGATTTGATTTCGGAATTCACCAGACTCTGGCTACGTCTCTGGATTTGCAAACTCGCAAGATCGATGCCATTATTATGATGCAAAACTCATAGATCACCATGGTATTCCATGGAGTTACAATCTACTTCCTGCTTCCACACTGCGATGACTGGAACTTGCTAGCAACATGTTCGTCCCTAGCTCCCTCGCCACTTTTTACAATGCTAAGCAATAAAACTGCAACTCTCTCTCAATGGGCTTTAAGCCTTTACAAAAATGACACAATGTCATCAAAAATACTCTCAAGAAAATTTTAAGTTTTTATCTCATACTATGAGACCACTTAATTCTCTAGAGCATTCTCTCCCAATAGCTCCCTCGCCACTTTTTACAATGCTAAGCAATAAAACTGCAACTCTCTCTCAATGGGCTTTAAGCCTTTACAAAAATGACACAATGTCATCAAAAATACTCTCAAGAAAATTTTAAGTTTTTATCTCATACTATGAGACCACTTAATTTTCTAGAGCATTCTCTCCCAAATTCTCAATTCAAGAATTACAAGACTTATCAAAATCCTCCTCCAGGATTAATTGTCTTCTCAAGAAAATAAATCCTCTTTTATACAAAATATTTTCCTTATTTGGTATAAAACCACATAACAAATTTGATAACTATTTCCCCCTTAAATAACAAATAAATCTTCCATATACCTCCCATATAAATTCTTAATAATAATAGCCCTTATATTCTAACCGATTCAATTTTTGGCTTTTATAATTCAAGCCTTACATAGAAATCTCGATTAGATTATGACCTCTTATTAAATTTTTAAATAAGAAAGTGAATCCTTATTAATAGGAAGGTTATACATTCATTTTATATTTTAAAACAACATTAGTCATTTTAAAACAAAAAGACCACCTAAAAAATCATGGTAAATCATGGAAATTCATGACACCCTATCATGATGATGTCATGCTGATGTCATCATACTTGGCTTTAGCATCCAACTTCAAACAATCATAACTTCCACATGTGAGCTCCGTTTTTGACGAAACGAACGCCGTTGGAAAGCTCTTGACGGGCTCTTTAATTTAAGACCCATTGTTGACCACTTTTGAGATGGTCCAATTTCACCTTTTTGGTCAATCCCTGGTTCACTAGTTTGACTCGAACTTTGACGAAGCAAATCTCGAGCAAATAGACTCCTTTTGACACACTTCAAATTGTGTCAGGAATGTTTCATTGTGCTCTATGCATTGATGTCAATTTTGGGAGATTTTGAGTGGGCTGAATTTTTGAGGTCTTCACGACCCACCTGGATCGTTCCTCCCCACTAAATGAACTTTTGGACCTCCAAAAGGTTCTTAATTAGACACTAAGTGAGAGAAACACTTTCCCACTTGTCCAATATTTGTCCACCTTATTTGTGCACCTGCTTCACCAAAAAGCTATACAATAATTATGAAAATTGCAATCATGTTGCTACCCATTTGCATTTTCCCACATCTTTTTGTATTCATTACCTGAGCTACTATCCATGTACAACACATTAGCAGCACTAACAAATACAAAGATGATAATGACAATGAGCAAACAATACTCTTGATCCTCTTAATAGGTTTCCATGACAAATCCTCATGTTGTGGCGTTGATGATCCCTGAAGCACATGATAGTTAGGCATACAAGCAACTACATCATTTTCATGCTTTGAATCACCTTGCTTTACCACCTTTACAGACATGAGTGAAGAAGTTTTCTCACATAAATGAGCCTCTTCATTTGTCCAGTGTTCACCAATGGAGAATCAATTGCAATCCAATGGAGGGCACTACATGCTGACCAATCGCCTTCTTGAGGCAAGAAATGTGGAAAACGTTATGAATTCTGCTATCGTCTGGCAAGCCTAGCTCATAAGCAACCTCTCCATCCCTTCGACTAATGCGATAGGGACCATAGAATCTAGGATGAAGCTTTTCGGACCCACTCTTCTTCAAGGAGCTCTACCTATAAGGTTGGAGATGAAGGTAAACCATGTCACGTAACTCAAAACTTCGCTCTGTCCTACGTCAACTAACATACATCTTCTGCTGATTCTAAGCCTATAGAATGTTCTCCCGAAGAGATCTGAGAATGTCCTACTGATCCTATATCCAATCTCTAGCTAGCGGTGCTTTGCTGTCCTACAAAGCCAGGTCTACGAATGATAGAGGTTCATTGCCGTAGAGAGCTCGAAACGGTGTCATCCAGATGGACATGTGGTAGGAGGAGTTGTAGCAGTACTCCCTTAGATATAACCATTTAACCCAAGCTCTTTGTTGCCCCGCTACATAGTTTCAGAGATAACCCTCCACCCACTTGTTTACTATCTCAGTCTGCCCGTCTGTCTGCGGGTGGTAACCTGTGCTGGGTGTCAATTCTGTACTTGCCAATTTGAATAGTTCCTGCCAAAAAGTGCTCAGAAACTTGCTATCTTTGTCGTTCATAATTGTTTCAGGAAGACCATGTAGACGGAAAACCTCTCGAAAAAATAACTCGGCTACTTGAGAGGTCGATCAATTTGCCGCTATAGCAAAAAAGTGAGCGAACTTAGACAATCTGTCCACAACCACAAAAATGGAATCTCTGCCCTGCACTCCTCGTAATCCTGTAATGAAGTCCATGGAGATACTTCCCATTTCTGTGCTGGAATAGGAAGAGGTTGTTAGAATCCGGTTGTAAACTCGTGCTCTGACTTGTTCTGGTGACAAGTTCGACGTTCTCTGACATGCTGAAGGACATTATCCTTGAGGCCCTTCCATGAAAACCTTTCCCTGACCTTCCTATAGGTTTTGAAGAAACTTGGGTGTTTGGCTGATGGTGCATCATGAAGAGTCTCCATAATTTTTCCCTTGATCTTAGACTTTGGTACGAGATAGATCCTATCCTTATAAAAAATCACATCATCAATTACCTTGTACTTGCTATTTTGGAGCTACCCATCCATGATCTGACAGGCTTGAGTATTCTTAGAATACTCAACCAGTAACTAGGACTTCCAATCTGCTGATATCTCGGAAATGGCACAACACTCTACTACTGAAGGTCTCCTAGAAAGTGCATCAACAACTATATTGTTCTTACCCTTGACATACTTGATGTCAAAATGATAGGCCTGAATTTTGCTGACCCACTTTTGTTGTCTTTCATTAAAATCCTTTTGTTCTAAGAAGTATCGCAAACTGTTGTGGTCTGTCTTAACTGTGATTTTGCCACCCACCAAGTATTGTCTAAACTTGGCTAAAGTGTGCATAATCGCTAACATTTCCTTGTCATAGGTGGAGTACAATCTGTCGCTGTCCTTAAGCTTCCGACTCTCATAAGCTATCGGATGCCTATCCTGCATTAGAACTGCACCAGTTCCGCTCTCGAAGCATCACACTCTAGGACAAAAGGGCGAGAGAAATCAAGAAGTTTCGAAACCAGACATGTGCTCATCACTTTCTTGAGCTTATCAAAGGTCACCTTTGCATCATTTGTCCACTTGAATGCCCCTTTTTGTGCGAGATCAGTGAGGGGAGCTGCTGTCTGAGAGAAGCCTCTAGCGAACCTCCTGTAATAAGAGCAAAGACAAAGAAAGCCCCTCAAATCTGATACGTTCCTTGGAGGTGGCCAATCTAGGATCGCTTGTATCTTTTCCTGGTGTACCTTCACCCCATTTGCACCAATCACGTGTCCAAGGTAAAGAATCTCAATCAATCCGAACTCACACTTTGACTCCTTTGCAAACAATGAGTGCTCCTCCATAATGCTAAGTACCTCATCTAGGTGTTGCAAATGCTCCTCCCAAGTTCTGCTGAAAACTAGGATATCATCAAAAAACACCAACATGCTCTTGTGCAATTGTTTTCTAAAAATATGGTTCATACATGATTGAAATGTGGCCGGCGCATTGGTGAGCCCAAATGGCATAACCAAGAACTCATAGTGTCCATAGTGACATTGAAAAGATGTCTTATGGACATCCTCCTCACGAATTCGTATCTGATGGTATCCAGATCTAAGATCTATCTTCGAGAAATAAACTGCCCATGTAATTCGTCTAGTAACTCATCAATGCGAGGAACAGGGTACTTGTTCTTAATGGTCCTCTTGTTGAGAGCACGGTAATCAATACACATGCGAAGAGTCCTATCCTCCTCCACCAAAATGACTAAAGAAGCAAAGGGACTGGAGCTAGTTCTGATGTGGCCCATGTCCAAGAGTTGCTTAATTGTCCTTTCTATTTCCACTTTATAGTGCCTAGGATGACGATAAGGTGTGGTGATGACGGGTTTGGCGCCCTCCTCTGACTCAATGATATGCTTGAACCCTCTATCTTGGGTATGTCCTCACAAACCCTCTTGTGCTTATCAAGCACCGACTGAATATCAACATGAACCTGCTGTTCTGAATCTAAAGTAGCCTTAGAGGAAATGAAACAGTGTGCTGCCCTCTCCATGTCATCATGCCTCATAATAGCCTCCATCTTGTGAGCTGAAATCAACTTGGATTTACTCACTGGCATGGCCTTGAGAATCACTTGCCGAACCTCCTGTAAGAATTCTAGTTGCATCTTATCATGGTCAACTGTATACCTGCCAATAGTTTGCAACCATTGTCTTCCCAACATGGCATCTAATCCATCCAAATTAACAACATAAAAATCTGCCTCCAGAAGGAAGTCATCAAAGTGAATCGAAAGCCCCGATTTTTTCCTTGTGCACCTCAATCTAGTGCCTCCTGCCACTCTAACTTTGAACTCGGGTATGTCATTAATTTGTAACTTCCTCTGTGAAACCCAGCGCGTGCTTGTGAATTTATGTGATGCATCTGTATCTAAAAGAAACACAATACGCTGCCCTCTAACTACACCCTTCAAGCGAAAGGGGTGACCCATGGGATCGCTAGAAAGGGACGCTATGATAGGAGATTGTTTCGGAATGGATTTTTTCTTCCTCTCTTTAGGACGTTGCTCCTCACTTTCTTCCTCATTGCTACCATCAACATTGCTGCCATCAACATTGCTGCCCCACTGCTGCTCATCCTCCACTTTCAAAAGAACCTCGATAGTGTATTTTACCTTTGCCAAGGCATCTGTGATCCGGCATCCATGACTCCCTACAAGTGAAGCATAGCTTCTTCCTCTTGAGTTTGTTTCTATGTCTCAAAGTCCAATCTGGGAGGGGTAGCCTTATGCTGATTCTTGTTCTTCTGGAACGAGGTAGACCCCTTATAAGATTTCTTAAGAGGTTGTAGTATCGAAGAAGGTGAGTCTAGATCATGAGGGATCTTAATAGCATCATCCAAAGTGTTTGGTTTAAGGACCTTGACCAAACCTCTAAATCTATCCTGTAAGCCCTCAGTAAACATCATCTTACGTTGTTCTGTCATATCCGGAACTATCACCGAGATCCACTTAATCTCATCAATGAAGTCATCTAGAAATCCCTATAGTAGACCTCAATATCCTTCCTATCAAAACGGGTGATCAGCTTAGAGCTGAAAATCTTGTAAGATATAATGAGACCATGATCCTGGGTGACCAACCCATGATGCCACCAATCATATGGTGCTGCCTCTAAATGCATTGTGGTGAATCTAATGGCTTCTGTCCGACATGGGCTTAAGTTTCAGGTAGGTGCCTAGCTTATGAATCCAAGCCCTAGTGGATGTCTTACTGTTGCCATCAAAAGTGGGAAGAGATAACTTGTTCATGGCGTGCTTCAAGTCCCTATTCTGGGCCCTAGGCCTCCTATCCTGCTGTGGTCTCTGTCTCTCTTTTCTAGATTCATGTATTGAACAAAAGTCAGATTCTGTTTAATTTGATCAAGGAACAGATCCCGTTCATTGTACATAGCCATAACATTATCTAGAATGTCATGTCCCCATTTTTGGAGGCAATTTGATTTAATTAATTTAATTAAATAGGTTGTCCAAAATAATGAATATTTTATGAGGATGACTAATTAATTATTTTAATTAATTAAATAAGTGGTATTAAGTTAATTATTTATAAAGTTATCAAATAAATAAATATTAAAATGTAACTTTATATCTAATTAATTTAATAAAGTGACTTGAATTATAAAATATTTTATAAAGTCATTAAATAGATAAAATAAAATAATGTTCTAGAAGCTTTTGGAGAAAGTGGAGAAAAAAGAATAAATAGGCACCCCGGGCTTCATTCTAATCATCCAGTTGTTTATTTCTCTCTTGACATCAAATTGTGATTCAGTCACATAGTCTATTGTGGAGCCAAGTGGTTTCAGATAGTCAGTTGATCTTTGGGAACGAAAACTTCCTTGTATTAGCATAACTGAGGAAGTGAAATATCTTCTGAAGGGTTGCACATTTGGAGGTGATACTTGAGTCACTTCAGCTAGGGCATCATTGGGCCTAAGGCCATTTTCAACACTTTAGCATTTCAGAAGGCAATTTTAGCAGGGCCGAAATTATTGGAGGTCATTTCTAGCAGGTCTGAAATTATAGGAAGCCATTTTAAAGCAGAACCGAAAAAGTAGGCCGAAAAAGCAGAACCAAAAAAGCAGGCCGAAAAAGTAGCCCGAAAAAGAAGCTATTTCTAGCAGGTCCGCAGGCTGAAAAAGCAGTTCGAAAAAAGCAGGCCGATAAAGCAAAACCGAAAAAAAAGGAGTCCGAAAAAAGCAGGCCGAAAAAGCAAAACAAAAAAAAAAGCAGGCCGAAAAGGCAGTTCGAAAAAGCAGCTCCGAAAAAAGCAATCCGAAAAAGCAGTTCGAAAAAGCAAAACGAAAAAAGTAAATCCGGAAAAAGCGAGTAGAAAAAGCAGATCGGAAAAAAAAGCAAGCAGAAGGGGCAGCATTGAAGGAAAATATTACAGCCATCCACAATCAAGTTCTTCACTTCTCATTTGGCATATTTTCTGAGAAATGTAGGTTTTCAGCTGAGTACAAAATATAGCTTCAGCACTTCATTATTTCACCTTGTACTTGTCTTTGTTTGCTATTTGGCATTATTGGTATCAAAGGAAGGCTAGGATTTTGCAATTGAAAGAGCGTTGTAATTTTAAGATTATCTATATTGCAACCCTAGAGTTGATGATCAGCTTATTAGTTTGCATTCCAATTGTTTGACAAAATGTCAGTTGGCTGTAAGTTCTCTTTTTGGCATAAATAATGTTATAATTTTGCATACTAAGTGTTTATATTAATGACACTTGGTTGTAAGTCCATTAATACCATCTTAGGTTGCATCCAAAGTATTTATCATAATTACGAGTTGCTGTAGCTGCATATTGCAAGTAGTTAAGTCACATATTTGTATTGAATATTGTCAAAATTAGTTGCACATTCATGTTAAGTCATTGTTTAGACAGTCTGGAGTCTTTTTGTAAGCATTCTCTTTGATGCAAATCGAAACAAGAGTCATTGCAGCAATCTGAAAAGTTATATCAGTCATATGGCCCCTTGTATGCAAAGTGTTTGACAAAATTCTTCGAGCCTTCAATCAGCATTTTAAGGTCGGAATTGAGCAGGACCATTATAGTGGTATCAGAGCTTGCTTGCAAAGTGTTTGACGAAATGTCAAACAACTGAAGTATAAAGATTTTTGGTGTTTGAAGGAGTTATAACCTATTGGGGTTATTACAGTGGTATCAGAGCTATTGACGTGCCATCCTGTTGGGTAGATTGGACATTGAATTAGTTAGTTAATCATGTTTACTTCAAGTACCCAGAAGCAGTGGGACAAGGATATGAAGAAGCTTAAACAAAATTTGAAAAGGTTGGATGAAAGTCAGAAAAGGATAAATGAATTGATGGTTTCCATGTTTAAGAGGACTACATCACAGAACAAAGACAAAGAGGAACAAGAGGTCTCTACAAGTGAGGTATCTAGAAACCTCTACAAGGAGTTTGCAGCAGTTGGTGACCAGCATATAGCCGAATCTAGGGAGGACAAAAATCAGACTAGCTTGGAGGAAGATGTTGGGCACACAATACTTCAGAAGGTAGTGGGGATGGATATTACGCAGATTGATAGTAACGGTCAACTTGATACTCAAGTTGAGACAATTGTATACAAGTCGTCAGAGGGTGATGTCACAGGTACTCGGGATGGTTTAGTTCCAACAGGCAGTGACTACAACGTAGTGGGTTCAAATGATGATTATGAGGATGTTGTTGTGCTTGATGGTGAGATATCTGGTAGAGATGAGCAGACATTGAGCATCCATGACTTTTCTGAGAGAGAGTACCAGGCACAGTTAGATGCTTCGTCACATGAGGTTGAGGCTGGTAGTACTTCACATGCTTTGTCCAGCCAGCTCAAGGTGAGCGAAGACAGTATTGTGACTTCATTATCTCATCATGACAGGATGCGAGATATGATAGAGGATCACATCCGGATGATTCAGTTACAGGGTAGACATAAGGGAGTTCAAGCAAAGTCTTCTTGTGTTGATTTACAGGTAATTAGGGAAGGAATGGGAATGATGAAGTTGAGATATTTACATCTTCTATCAGATCATGACCATCTTCTTAGCCTTGTCGGAGACTATTCAGATGCCTTGAGGTGGAAGGAGGAAGTTGACAGGCTTTCTCGCGAGCTTGAAGACACTCGAGCTTCTTTGGTGAATACTCCATTGGCATTACAGGACTGGGAGAGACATGGGGATAAGCATGGCATGGAGTTGAGTTTAGTTTCATCTTGCACTCCTGATACTCAATTTTCTGCGGCACGTAAATCATATGTGGCCGTTGACAATGTTGTGAGTTCATCTTGCATTCACATCCAGGATACAGGGACAATGTTAGACAGGTATGTGGAGTTAGTTGGTATTGGTCATATTACTCAGGTGAGGAGTTTGCTTGAGTTACCAGCTGATTCTAGTTTACGGATATGGACTTGAGATTGTTTCATTGGTGTTTGGGATTCAACTGACTGGAGATCTATAACACTTTTTGGTAGCAGTGATTGTTTGGGTGCTATCATGGATTTGATTAGCAGATTACACTGTGTTGTTTTTTCTTGTGCCAGCAGCTTGTCCGATGTTGGTATTAGTTTTTATACACCGGTGTTGGGCTTTGTTCATATATCCAGTCGACCATTCTTGCTAGAATGTGTTGATGATCTTTCATATTTAGCAGTGTGTACAGATGAGTCCTAGGATCATATTGGCATTGATGACATCCAGGAGGATGCAGTGGGCAGTTTTGAAGACTTAGTTTTCTTGGCAATTTCTTTTGGTACAGAGGAGTTGGATAGCGGTGCTACAGTTTTTGATACTCCGTATGTTGATATGAGCTTTGGAGTTGATTCGCAGGATATGGATGGTAATACTCTAGAGACCAGTAACTTTGAGGATACTCCTTTAGACAGTGCGTCAGAGGAGGTTGGTAGGAGACAGTCTAGCCAGTGCCATCATGTGTCCAGTCAATTGAGAGTTAGTGAGCGAGACATTGCTATTGCTTGCCAGCATTTCGATGCTGCTCGTCAGTTGTTAGTAGTTTATGGATGGGGTTCTCCTACTAGTGATGAGCAGGGAGGCAGTTATCTTTCCTTGACAGAGATCCACTCTTTATGGGAGGCTATTCGGATCCTGAGACAGAATTATATGCAGTTGGTAGCCGACAGAGATTATCTTATGGAGTGGGGGAGTACAGCATATGATGCATTATTGGCCAAGGAAGATAAGGTGAGTGAGCTTACTCAACAGCTCGAGGTGACTTCTGAGATTCTTGAGAGTACACAGTTGGCTTTCGAGGAGTCACAGTTTCATTTGGCTAAGGTGACCATGGAGTTACAGTGACTGCAGTCTTTACTAGATTCTGTACAGTCACAAGCTGTGGTGTTTGGTGATCTGAGGATGTCCATGGTCGAGATTGTTACATACAGTGGAGATGGGAATGCATCCATCCTTGATACTAACATTGGCATATCGAGTTCGTTCCCACTAGAGTCAAGTTCAGTTGAGTTGGGTGTTGTAGCAGATTGTTGTGTGCCTGACATGGTGGTGGCCTCTAGTACTGATGGCACGGAGACTAGAGGTTTTGTATCAAAGATCATGTGTGATGTTGGTGAGCCAGTAGTTGGCATGGTTCCTGCTAGTAATACTCCCTTGGTGATATCTTCGGAGGTAGTAGTCAGTTCCAACATGGTTAATGATCGATTGCAGTTAGTTTCATCTGGATTGTAGTCTGAGCCACTGACAGAGATTGGCGCATTCTATCGGCATTACACTGTGAGGTATGCTCATCAATTTACCTTTGGTGACCATGTTGATGAGATGATGATACAGAGATGTACTTTGGTTCCTAGTGCTTGTCATCAGTTATGGGACGGTTTAATGCCTCGGGATGAGAGTTGTGATGGGCATGACATGGCGATAGATTCTGTGGTTGACAGCTTGATAATACATGACTTAGAGCAGGAGTTTGGGAGTGATGCTTCAACAGTTGTTGTTATTGATTCTACTCCTTTGGCTATGACATCTCTTGACTTAGTTGGTGATCAGTCACAGTGGGTTGTATCACTTGTTCATGGTGAGTTGTTGACTCAGGTTGGTTCTTTTTATCAACATTATACTGCAGGGTATGTACATCAGTTAGCATTTGATCCTTGTGTTGAGGAGTTGATGGCAGGCAAATTTGGTTTGGGTTCCATTTCTTGCTGTTTATCTTGTGATGTCTTTTCGCCATCAGCGGTGCATGGGAGTTATGCTTATGAGACAGTCGTCGGTGATTTGCAGAGTTGTGTCGACTGCAGGAGTTGTACAATGTGTGGATTCTCCATACTTGGTACAATTTCATTCGGGAGTGTTCACCATTGTTGCAGAGTTGGATTGTACATTCCATATAGGCCAGTTGGATGCGTTGATGGTATTTACTGTGTTGGCAGTTTGAGTTGTCCACTTTACTTGGGTTCTGATGTACTAAGAGTTTGTGTCTCGTGGGTTTCTGACTGTGGCAGTTGTGATTTTGGAGTTTGGTTGAGCTGTAATTGTCAGTTTGATTATGGATTCCTCTTGGTTATATTGCAGAGGATATTGCAGGAGCCTGTGTTGATTGATAACAGTATAGTTCATGACTAGATTTGGGATCCAGGCGGATTGATTGGTTTATTGTTCAGCCATTGCTTGGGGACAAGCAATTTCAGGAAGGGCGGACTGCCATGTCCCCATTTTTGGAGGCAATTTGATTTAATTAATTTAATTAATTAGGTTCTCCAAAATAATGAATATTTTATGAGGATGACTAATTAATTATTTTAATTAATTAAATAAGTGGTATTAAGTTAATTATTTATAAAGTTATCAAATAAATAAATATTAACAGGTAACTTTATATCTAATTAATTTAATAAAGTGACTTGAATTATAAAATATTTTATAAAGTCACTAAATAGATAAAATAAAATAATGTTCTAGAAGCTTTTGGAGAAAGTGGAGAAAAAAGAATAAATAGGCACCCCGGGCTTCATTCTAATCATCCAGTTGTTTATTTCTCTCTTGACATCAAGTTGTGATTCAATCACATAGTCTATTGTGGAGCCAAGTGGTTTCAGATAGTCAGTTGATCTTTGGGAACGAAAACTCCTTTGGATTAGCATAACTGAGGAAGTGAAATATCTTCTGAAGGGTTGCACATTTGGAGGTGATACTTCAGTCACTTCAGCTAGGGCATCATTGGGCCTAAGGCCATTTTCAGCGTTTCAGCATTTCAGAGGCAATTTTAGTAGGGCCGAAATTATTGGAGGTCATTTCTAGTAGGTCTGAAATTATAGGAAGCCATTTTAAAGCAGAACCGAAAAAGTAGGATGAAAAAGCATAACCCAAAAAACAGGCTGAAAAAGAAGCTATTTCTAGCAGGTCTGCAGGCTGAAAAAGCAGTCCGAAAAAAGTAAGCGGAAAAAGCAAAACCGAAAAAAAAGCAGGCCGAAAAGGCAGTCCGAAAAAGCAGCTCTGAAAAAAGCAATCCGAAAAAGTAGTTCGAAAAAGCAAAACGAAAAAAGCAAATCCGGAAAAAGCAGATCGGAAAAAAAGCAAGCAGAAGGGGCAGCATTGAAGGAAAATATTACAGCCATCCACAATCAGGTACTTCACTTCTCATTTGGCATATTTTCTGAGAAATGTAGGTTTTTAGCTGAGTACAAAATATAGCTTCAGCACTTCATTATTTCACCTTGTACTTGTCTTTGTTTGCCATTTGGCATTATTGGTATCAAAGGAAGGCTAGGATTTTGCAATTGAAAGAGCATTGTAATTTTTAGATTATCTATATTGCAACCCTAGAGTTGATGATCAGCTTATTAGTTTGCATTCCAATTGTTTGACAAAATGTCAGTTGGCTGTAAGTTCTCTTTTTGGCATAAATAATGTTATAATTTTGCATACTAAGTGTTTATATTAATGGCACTTGGTTGTAAGTGCATTAATACCATCTTAGGTTGCATCCAAAGTATTTATCATAATTACTAGTGGCTGTAGCTGCATATTTCAAGTAGTTAAGTCACATATTTGTATTGAATATTGTCAAAATTAGTTGCACATTCATGTTAAGTCATTGTTTAGACAATCTGGAGTCTTTTTGTAAGCATTCTCTTTGATGCAAATCGAAACAAGAGTCATTGCAGCAATTTGAAAAGTTATATCAGTCATATGGCCTCTTGTATGCAAAGTGTTTGACAAAATTCTTCGAGCCTTCAATCAGCATTTTAAGGTCGGAATTGAGCAAGACCATTACAGTGGTATCAGAGCTTGCTTGCAAAGTGTTTGACGAAATGTCAAACAACTGAAGTATAAAGATTTTTGGTGTTTGAAAGAGTTATAACCTATTGGGGTTATTACATAGAAGTAAACTAGGTGCTGCGGATTGTGCTACTTCCTCCTGGACATTATTCTCAACAAAAAAGAGCATTAGTGGCCTGTTAGTGTTCCGTGTGGGGGCCCTAGTAGCTCGGGGTGATCCTGCCACACTGCTACCTCCACTATGATGACTCGGTGTTCTCCTGTGAGTAAGAGCTAGCTACTGCATAGCACCTGTAAGCTGCTGAAGTGCAGTAGCAATGTTATTCTGTCCATCTCTAATAGCCCGCAAGGTTTCTCTCACTTCCCATTCCTGTTCATTCCTCTCGTTTGCTATTTGAAAGACCTGTATCTGTTCAGCCTATTCAACCTATAAGTTTGTCCCAAAAGTTAGCTCCCCATCAATTGTATAACTGTCCTCATTGTCAATCTGATTTCAAGATTCTGCCTATTTAGGTCGGATGTGACTAAATTTATAAGGTTTCCTATTCATGCCTATCTGACATTGTTCCTTTTCAAACAAGCCTGCAACTTAATAACTTACCCTCAAGTTGGTAGGCCTTGAGGTTCTGATACCACTGTAGTATTCTTTGCTGTCCTGATTTATAATTTTAATTATTTTGAGCTGTTAATTGATTTTGAATGGTGTTCTGTTAAACAGCGGGTGCCGCTTATTGTTTTCTTTTTGCCAGTTGCACCAATGAATTCAAACCGTACATTATCACCTCCAATGTTTAACAATAGAAACATACAACAGAATATGTTATGCTCGGAAATGTAACTCTATTACCACAAACAAACCGATTTAGAACATCAACGTAAGTACCATATGAGGACAGATGTGATGCACATTACCTTGCTTACGATTGGGTTGATTCTGAAGTTGCAACAGGGACTCATAGAATACCTCCAACTCAGGTGTGTCAATGTGACAACAAATCCCACCTGGGTGCTGCTGAATCAAGCCATGAGGGTTCTGTCAAGAAGCAATTCGTCAACCCAGCTGCTTTAGAGTTGTCTCCCCTTCTCACATTGCCATCTATGATGGTTCCACTCAAGGCGGACGATGAATCTCTATATATACTCCTCACGCAAGGTTGGTTACTAGCTCACTTCCTGCGGCCTACTCTAAGGTGTGTTAAACCTCTGACACTGCCCTATGTGATAACCATTGCTATTGATGCTACTGACTTCCCAAAAACCTATCCATGGGAATTCTTTTGCTCGGGTGCCGTGCCTCCTTCCTACAACTGCTTGCGGTGGTCTGATAACCTTACAATATTCTTCACAGTATGTGGACGTTCAACATGTCTGGATGAGATGCCCGTACAATACTAAATATTACACTTGCCAGAACTAAACGCAGGACTTACCGCAATTTCAAAGGTGATTCTTGCTGACTCCAATATGTTGTCTCCAATTCTGGACCTGAATGCAGTAAAATGAGTTGCTGGGGCTACATCCAACTTGTCAACTTTTTTGAAGGGGTTTCATCCTTAAGAAACCGGTCACATTTAAGCAACCTTGATGTTTAGTTTAAAATAGTATTATATTTCATGGCGTGAATCCCCATGTAGCTCCTTGTCTTTATAACCTTGATGTGAGGGGAAATACAAACAACTAGACAATGTGGGATAAAAACCCAATTCGTCTTTTAGTCACTTAAGTTACTTTTGTCATAGAGTGACTTTAAATCATAAAGTAACTTTATAAATCAACTTTATAAAATAAAATGACTTAACTATAGGAAGTTCCACACTTAAATACCTCTCGAACTAAACCAAATAGAATCTTGTGACTGATTGGCATCCTCAAAATAAATGCCGTTAGTCTATCCGGATGGAAAGATAGACCGACAAGGCGCCATAAGGCCTAGTGCGGAGAAGGGTACATTACACATAGTTATCACTTTGAGATGTGCCTTTTGTGAATATGGTATTACTTTGTTCAATGTTAGACATTTCCATTACTGAAATAAGGATCCCATAATTATAGCTATTAGATGTCATATCCATTCATAGGATTAGGTAACAAACTTTTACGAACTAGCTATATTTGGTGAATGGTTATTTAATTATTAAATAAGTTTAACTAAATAATATATTTTACTAATCAATAATCACCTTGCTCTGATAATATTGCAAGTCATATTAATTTTAAAAGCTAAACCTTACAGCATTTAGAGCATTCGAATATTCATAGGACCACTACAGTGAGTTGAATCCCTGATAAACATTATGGTGTAATAAAATGTGAAACCTCCAGCCCTTCTCCAATAGCGGCAAAAATCTTTTTCCTAAAAATCTGGCAGGTCCTATTTTTCAGGTGTGGATTTAAGTTTTTATGTTTGCCCAAATTGAACCACCTCTAGGTTTTTTTAAATCACCGCCAAAAAAGGTTAGCCTGGTGAATCAAACCCTCCCATACCATTGGGGTTCTTACTTTTACAGAGTATTACAAGTGATGGTGGATTAGCTCAACTGGCATTGCTCATGGGCTTGGTGATGAGGTTGAAAGTTGAAACCTGTGAAGCACAACATCTTAAAATTAAAAGGTAAAGTGAAAATCTCGTCGTTTACACATGAGAGGTCTTATATGCCAAATTGTTCTGCAAATAAGACGATGACCTTAAGAATTACCTTTATCCAGCAGATACATGCATTCTTGTATGAAACATAAGGCTTGGAGAACTGAACTGTGTTGTTCAGTTCTTTTTTTGTGTAGTACCAAATCAACCAGATCTGAGACTAGAACCTTGAAAACTAGTTTTCTAATTTTTCTTAATATAAAATAAATAAATTTGCTGTACAATCAAACCATAGCAGTCAGGCTTCTAGTTTTTTCTCTTTCACTGAGTACATAAAACATCAGCCTGGGAGTTGAACCTAACAGCCGGGTATGATGAGATGGAGTTTAACATGCTCCAGGACAAAAGGATCTTTTATGTGAGAGAAATTATATTTGTGCTTTAGGCTCTACCATTGTTGGTTCTACTTTACAACCTTCAATTACAAAAGCTCAAATATTCCTTCTTTTGCTACTAGCAGGCTGGGTTGACTGGTTAAGTCTCAAGGTCTTCATAGTGCCTATCAGGTTATATTAAATCTGTTTAGAAGATATATCACGTGGGTTTCTAGTTTTAATTTTTAAAATAAGTTGTCTTGGCTTAGAAACTTATGTGGTAGGTAAAAAATACAAGTATCTGCTTAAGTGCCTGTAATTGTTCTTCATATTTTTGTCTAGTTGGTGCGTCAAGTGACATTTGTTATGTTTTGTACTTCTTAGTTGCACACCTTGCACTGTTTTTGGGTGCATTTATCTTCTTTTGTCGGGCCTGAATCATAGCAGTTGTCTTATTTTTCTCATACATTGAATGGCCTTGTGATAAAAATGGCTTGCACCACCTATCATTTCTTTCGGGTCTAAAATATTGGATCTGGCTGGTATTTCATTCTGAGATAAATTCCCCACACATTTTTTAATTTCTTTTAAGATGCAATGTACTAGGTTATGAATACAAAGGTCTTCGTATGTATGGTGAGCAAGTTAAAAGTAATCCTGTTTCATCTGCTAATTCCTTTAAGCACACATATTACATATTACATATTTTTTATTGTTGTTAAGGTGTTTTAGCGTGGGTACTGCATCAGATCTGAGGATTGAACCCTAGCAGTCAGGTTTCTAATTTTTCATTGTTGCTTCTGCAAATTTTACAGAACTGTGAGAGGATGCATACTAATGTAGCCTCTGTTTTCCACGAGTCTTCCTCTGTGCCTGCTACAAGTGCGTCTAAGTCTTTTGTTGCACACAAAGCCATCAAATGTCAGAAGGTGCAGTCACATTCTTCACAGCAGGAAAGCAGTGAAGTCAAGTATATTACTGCTGCTGAACCCTTATCCTCAAGAATGCACAAAGTAAGGTCGAGGAAAGGAGGTTATCGCAAATGGCTTCACTCTAAATATCACTCACCAGAGGCTTTTCAAGGTATGTCTCTGATCGTACCATACCTTCATCACTGT
Organism: Cupressus sempervirens; assembly: GCA_028749045.1. Lineage (NCBI taxonomy): Eukaryota > Viridiplantae > Streptophyta > Pinopsida > Cupressales > Cupressaceae > Cupressus > Cupressus sempervirens. The sequence goes on along the minus strand of CM053785.1, from coordinate 10,948,986 downwards.
TTTTTATCGTCTATATTGAAATGATATTGATTTGAGATATTTAATATCAACAACGGAGATGAAGGCTCCTTAATAGGGAATACAAGACGATCACTCGATAACGGAAACAGTTGAGAATATAAACGTGAAAGATATAAAGGGAACTTTCTAAAACTAACTAAAGAAGAAAGACTGTAAAGGAAGCTTATAAATGCCAACTAAGATGACCATTATATCAATATTACATTATTATTTAAATACTCTCATAATGGTCGTCCTTCTATCTATTAGAATATTTTTTGTATCCTAGGTTCTTGCTATATTTAGCTAGTTATTGTAGAGCCTTAGTTAATAGTCATTTAGGCTCTTTTTAAATTTTTTTCCTAATCAGTTCAATTTTTAGATGCTGTCTTTATTTAGACAACTTTTCTTATTAGTCAACATCTTTTTATGGTGTTTGTAAACTTGATTAATTTGTGTGTATTGTTTATACAATTTATTTAGTTTTTTAAAATTTCATGGTATTAGTCTTTATAGTAGTAAGGTCTTCCGTGCAATTTTTTTTGTGTTCATCTAGTCTGTTTTTCACGTTTCATCCTTTCCAGCGTGTTCCATTTGCCTTGTTTTCGCCTTGTTTTCCATGCCTTCACAGGGTTGACTGACAACTTCTATTTCAGTGATGGCATCCTTGACCAGCATTATGTTGGAAGGTAATCATCTGTTTAATAACTGCGATTACAACACTTGGAAGCAACAAATGATGACGATATTTGAATACCATTGTCTTTGAATTCTGTGTTCAACTCCGATATTCCGTAAACAAACCAACAAAGTCTCAGTCATCTCCAGTGGCATATCTTGCTTTCGCCCTTAAGCCACTGAACCTTGAGGCGAGGGAGCAGTGAAGAACCGATCAGTCAATCTGAATTGAATGGGGCCGATGCCTACCTATATTAGAATGGGAACAAAAATGATGATTGGTTAGCCAATGATGTGGACTGTGCCCACATACCCATAAAAGGGGTCGGGTCCCCCCCATAAAATGATAGGCCATTAAGATAGTTCTGGGTACAGAGGCACATCCCACTCAAGCTTAGTCAGATCAAGATAAATGGGATGAACATAATCAAGAACTTGTCATGCTGCTCAAACTTTCCATCATAGATGATCGGCTCCCTTTGATGCATTCTGACAAAACAACTGAAGAAACTTGGGACATCTCGAAGGATGTTCATGAGATGTTCAACAAAAGCCACACTTCCTTTCTAAAGAATTTTTTGTTTTCTACCATGATGGATGAGAAGACACCTCTCCAAACACATCTTACAAAAGTCAAGGACATCAATTGGTCGCAAGAACGGGGAAGAAGATATGGTAGTGATCACATTGAAAAGGTTGCTCCAATCCTACGGGCATTTCATAGAGATGCTCAATATCACTTCTACTAGTGTTGCTAAACCGTTCTTTGATCTCTGCAATAAGCTTCTATAGCAGGATAGACAAAAGCAACAATTTGGAAGTTAGGCAAGTTCTTCCTCGTCTAAACAGGTGGCCTTCACTTCGCAAGCCTCAGAAAGGAACACATGTACACCTCAGTTCTCTCAGCTTAGAGGATAGGTGAACCTTTGGTATCTTTAAAGAAGAAGAGTGTTTTGTACAATTATTGTCACAAGTTTGGTGACATGAAGAAAGATTGCAAGCAACAATTGGTTGCTGCAAAATCACACAGGAAGGGTCTCAACAGAAGATTGAGCTGCTCCGCATTCAGATGAGGAGTTTCCATCCTATGTGTTCTGATCAAATCATTTTATGGGACGGTTTAATAATGTTTCCTCAAAAATTATTTGCTAGGTTTTAATAAATTTTTCCTCAAAACTCATCTGTTTTGTATTCTCCTATTCGTGTCTCAAATTCTGTCTTTGACTTTGATCAACATTTCACCTCAAAAATTGTGTTTGGTTTTTGTCAATTTTCCTCAAAAATTGTTTCTGGTTTTTGTAATTTGCGTTCACTTGGGATTTTTATGTTAGTTACTGTTTTCTTTCCCGAAACAATGATACTTTGTTCACTTTAAATCATGGAACCTTGCAGTCTGTTTTGGGACATCTTGTTTATCTGGAGGGTTAGCCCATTTTTCAGTCAAATTCTTGGCAGCTATTCTTAGTGTGTCTTTGTCTGCAGGGAAAGATAGTTCTATTATCCAACAACAGGTCGAACAATTTGTGAATTATTTCTGGTCAAAGGTTTTACAAATTCCAGGAGGCTTTGTGACAGACTCATGTCAGTGCAGAGTCCGTGGTAGGCTCTTGTTTCTTGTTGCAGACCATTCCGAAGAAGGGGAAAAGCTCATGTATTTTTTTGGCTACTTTTGGACATTGACATTCTGCACATTCAGGGAGGGTTTCAACAATTGCAGAATGTTCTTAAGGATTTCTAGCTACAAGACATGTACTGTCTTCTGCAGGGTAGTTGAGATAATGACCATTGAGGGAGGGATTAGAATATTCTCAGTATCCTAGGTTCTTGCTCCATTTAGCTTGTGATTCTGGAATCTTAGTTAATGGTCATATAGGCTCTATTTTTTGAGGTTCTTTCTATTAGTTCTATTTTGTAGATGTTATCTTTATTTAGAGGACTTTGCCTTTTAGTTAACACTTTTTTTAGCATTTGTAAATTCTATTTATTTGTGTGTATTGTTAATACAATTCATTCCATGTATAAAAGTTTTACTGACTACCCTATATTAGACTAGACATAAACTGTAGATCATTTGGTCATCAAACATAGACAACTGTCTCGTCTCTTCAAAATTCTTTGTGACATAGGCCTACTGTTGAGACTCTCCCCTGTGGGCAAAACTTATGGATATGACTGAGCTTACCATAATCCTCTCAACATAACACGGGTAACAAAGCTATTACTCTCCTTATCCAGAGACACTGAGATCAACTTGAAAAAATCTTATCTATAAGAAATTTACGATTTCCAGACCAAAAAACACAAGCCATGAACTCAGACAGTCACAACACAGGCAGATGTGAGTTGGACAAAAAGAATGCCAGAAAAACGTTCACGTAGCAGCAGGCTTAATAGAATCAAACCCTTTACATAATCCTTGCAAAAACTTAAATTTTATAAAAAATGGTAAAAAACTCTTCTAGAACTTTCCAAGAAACTTTTAAGACAGCTTTATGATTTTTCATTAAAAAATGTTAAAAACTTCTGGAGTTTGATTCCAGGAATAAAACTACTAACTCTAAAAATTTGCCAAAAGAACTAACCTATGGACTCTAATTCCATAAAATGATAATTGATTGAGATATTTAATATTAACAAAGGAGATAGAGGCTCCTTAAACATTGAAGACAAGATAATCTTTCCATAATAGAATCGATCAAGAATAGAAACACGAAGTCAAAAAGGAAACTTCCAAAAATTAACTAAAGACGGAGATTTATATAAGGAAGTTTCTAATTATCAAGATGACCATTATATCAATATTGCAATATTATTTTAATATATATATATCTTTGGTGTTACTAGACACAACTATGCTTGAGCTAGGGCTAGAAACAGTGATCAGATTTGGAGGGATTCTCTAGATTGCACTCTTTAATATAGCTCTAAGCTGCTTCAGTGAAAAAATCTTGCCCTTAATTTGAATTATGAAAATAAAAGAGTGGTTAATGTTTAGAAGATATCAACTTTTTTACAGTTGGTCTTGATGTTGGTCCACAAATATGGGAAGAATTCAAAAAACATGTTCCAGAAAAATACATCAGTTATTGAAAAAATTAATATAATTTTTGTGAAAGAGTAGTTTATAATAATATATACAGATAATATAGGGAGGAAATACTTATCTAGGACTCCTATGATGCAGCACACACAGTTTTACCCTCATAGAACTGTAATTACCATTTAGGCCTACCTTTTACCATTAGTTTTTGGTTTAGCCTATGAGACATATATAGTTGTATTTCATTTTGAATTTTTGGCATTCAGTTCAGTTTCCCTTGTTATTCAGTCGGGTGGTTATACAATAAAAGAAATGAGAAAAGCTTGTTTTGATTTTCATTTATTAATATATGTTGATATTTCAACATTTGATATGGGAACTTTGTTTCTGATAATATTCAAGAGTGTTTTAGACAACTTTTAGATGAAGATATGTCTACACGAGAGTCAAGATTTCAAATACTTTTAGAGTTTTCAGTTTATTCAACCTTTGTGTTTGCTCATCTATTAGAACCAACTTCTGTGTTTGAAATGTGGACATTTTTTTAAGGAGATTTTGTATGCTTATAGTTGGTTTTGTAAAAAAGTACCAATTTTTAATGGGAAGGCAAGAAGAATATCAAGATTTTGTTGTCATTTTTTGCATTTAAAAGTGGTATTTACATAGATATGATGTCACTGCCTTTCGCTCTTAAAGATATTCTATCACTGTGCAGACTTCATCTGTATGATAATAGAACCATTGGAATAACAGATAGTTTTGAGTCAGAGAACTTCAAGGATAAGCTTACAGCGAGCATTTTTCACGAGAACTAATGAACGATTCTATTGTGTTTTTTCATGGTTAAGACAAAGCTTATGCTAGGGAATTGAATCTACATCTCCATGATATTGCTGCAGTGCAGGGAAAAGGAATCGAAAGGAACTCAAGCCTCATACTAGATGAGAAACTGCTATGTTCTGAGTACGTAATGCTGTTTCACAGAGGACTAGCAGAGTCTATATTTCTCATGCAAGGGATCTCTCTAACGCACCCAAAATAAATGCTCTTTAAATTATACAAGGGTCACCTTATCCAAGATTTATACATAGCATAACAAATAAAATTGCATAGAGATTTCAAGAATAGAAATACCTGATTTTATATAACTTCAATACAAAATATGCAAATTTACAAAAATTACAATGCTTTTTAGTTTTCACCAAGGAAAACTACAAATCAACTCTAAGAGAAAGGATAATTCTTCTCATCTTCAAAATTTTCACTCCACTTTCAATTTTCCACACCAATTTAGATAATCCACTCAACCTGGATCAACTATTATGGATTCACTCAATGTTGGATCATTAAATATCTAGCGCAAGCCTCCCTTTTATAGAATTCTTGTGCCTCTTGGAAGCCTCTCTCTCACTCTTGATGAACACCACAAGGCTATCAAGAAAAGCAACATATAGTCAATTGATATTCTTTCAACTTTGCTAGGAGGCCTCCTAAAAGTTGCCTTTTGAATTTTCCGAAGTGGGTGCCTAGAAAGGTTCTTTTCCCATAGATTATTTAATCAATTAATAAACATGAGCGCATGATTCTTCCCCTTCCTTTTTCCTACATCAAGAATGGCATTTTTATGATTTTAGCATTACAAATGATTGAAAAAGGTGACCCTTCTTGAGAATTACAATTTCCATTGAACATATGGCAGCAATATCAAATAATTTCACATCCTAAATAATTTCCTATCTATATGGTTGCATTATTTTTAACCACCTAATCATAATAGAAAACAGAAATAACAATATTTTTGGGAGATGCAAGATTGTTTTAAACTGTTGCATGCTCTTGCATCAATTTCAGTATGGTAGGTCTTGCTAATAGAAATCAAAATAACTGTATTCTGTTTTTGAAAATAGCCATGGTGATTTTCCAGTTGAAATAGTATTGATGACAAAGTTGGAAAGCAAACAGTAGAAAAAAACCACAGAGAGCCGAAAATGATTACATTAGACAACTATATTAACCAGACAGGATGGGATATTCCCAGATATTCATTTTCAATGTATGGTTCCAAACTTTCAAAAGGGCTAGAAGAGAGGCTAGATTGGTTCTACATGAAGGAAAACTAAGAAAACTAAAATAACATAGATTTTTTTTTGGTGAAGGTAATGTTTCCAGTTAGCCTACTTCCCCATTTCTAGATAAAGATGTTGAATATTGTAGCTGTGTTAGAGATCTTTATCTCTAGAAATAAGGGTGTTATTATCATTATGGTCACCTTCGGCTGAAGAGGATAGCTATGATAATAATTGTGATATAAAATATAAAGACATGTCTTTGTCATGCGTAGAGGCGTGGAAATTCGAAGAGTTGTATATTTGAAAATGAAGTGTCAGATTTTGAGAAATTGAAGAGACCTTCAGTTGTAATATGAAGACTCTCTATTTGTTTTATATATCGCATCAAGTGAGAAGGATTGTACACTTGAACATTTTTATAATCAATAAACGTGATATTTTTGGTTGTGGCTGAGTTTTTCTCTTCATCTTGAAGGGTTTTCCCAGGAAAATTTTGTTTCTCTTGCATCTATTTTGGCTATTCCATATTGCTGTTTATCATTTTATTTCTAGGCAAATATCTAAATGGTATCAGAGCCAGGTTGATATATAGGTGTATTAAAATATGTGTAGCGATTTGGATCTTCAGTTTATTATATTTTTGCTCATTGATATTCTGGCTCCCCTCTATCTCTATTGTATCTCTGTATGATGATGTGGCAATATGCTATTTGCTTGGAGTCTTCTGCAGTTATTTTTGTTTTCCTACTGGTGTTCAACAATTTTAGGCATCATGCTCAATAAACTATGTTCACTCTTGTATCTTCTTTCCTTCTTTTCCATTGCCCATATGCTTCCTTCATGGCCATGTTGTTCTAGCTTGGTCTGTTGAAGGCAATGTTCATTTTTACTATTGTCGTTTTATTGCGTAATAGTATCCATTATCTTTCAACATTTTGTCATCACTCTAGTATCACTTCAAGTTGTTTCTTCATGAGGTTATCATCTCTGCTATTGTTGTTCTTTTAGTGAATTGCCATCGGCCTATGCTTTTCTGATGAGTATCAACTATCAGAATGCCTGCAGAACCATTCAATAGTTATCCTCCTTACCTTCAGTGATGTTTGGTATGCTTTCTGCATCATGCTTTTACAGTCACCACCTTTTGCACCTAGGTTTCTCTTTCAACACTAGCGATTGTAAAATGTATTGAGATTGATGTACAATAGTGTGAAAGATATTTCACCTGCAGATGAAACATATATTGAGATTTTAAATAATGTATCATAACCTTGCTTATAAAGGCAAAAGCAGAAAGAGTAGATGTAACTACCTGATCAGATTCTAAAAAGTACCTAAGTTATATAATATAAATTATATTAAGCAATCATAAGCTAGGCGTAAATATTAAGTTATTCTGACACCCCTCCTTAAGTGCGACTTAGGGAGAAGATTATTATGCAAAATGAGCAAGATGCAAGATGGGACATGCCATGTGGTTTTCACACCATCGGCCCATTGTAAATGGGGATCCCCTCTTTTTGCTTTAGCAAGTAGGAGTTGTCTTAGGTGGTTTTAGTCGGCAACATTTTTATTTTGCTGGATCTGAGTTCTAGTTTGAGAAATTTTGGCTTGTAGGAGGTACTGTTTGTCCAGGGTTCATGTGAGGGACTTTGGTGTTCTTTTGAGGGATTTTCGTAGCATAAGTCCTTGTGGAAGGATTGAATTTTAGTCCAAGCAACAAAAATTTACATGTTTGAAAAGTGGGAGAAAGATCCTGAGCAAACACCATACTAGGTGGAAATCCTTAACACTAAGGATCTCCCCCTGGTGGAAATTTTTACTGCTAAGGATTCCCACTGGCTATCTTTTCTCCCCCAAAAAGATTTCCCCTTTGGGCAAGGTGGTGTGCAAGCATGGTGAGAGATTATTATTACAATGACAAACTAATCAAAGCAATGGTAAAGTGATGAAGAGAAGAAGAAAATGGTAATTTTCCTTAAGGATAATGGTCGACAACATACTTGGTGGAAATCCTTAGTGCTAAGGATTTCCCACTTCTCATCAACCCAAAAGAGATGCAAGGTCATGCTAAGTGTTAACAAATAAAAAAAATAGTGAAAGAATTGGCATAAGGGGCGAAATGGCAAGTTTTGGGAGTCTAAGAGACAAAAGAGAATTTGGTGGAAATCCTTAGTGCTAAGGATTTCCACCACATAAATTCTCCCGAATTCCACCATCCTCTAAGGCATTTGAATCTGATTTATGGCATGAAGGCAAGATCATGAGTAAAAATAGAACAAAGAATCACCAAGGACTATTGAAACGAGTTAATTTTTGAGAAAATCCCACTTGGTGGAAATTGAAATAAGCATATGATTGATAATTCTTGTTGAATCATACTTCGGATTATATTGAAAGATAACATCTAAGTTGATGAATAAATGTTGATATGCCATTCCAGGAATATCATATTGAGATGATATCTCTCCATATCCTTGAGAGCATAATGTGTTCTATAACAATCCTCCATAGCTAAGATGGAGTGTTGAGTTTGTAGCTTTAGTCGGATTGATTCGATCATGAGATACATTGTTGATGGTAAATTATCATTTAGACATATATTCTTATATATATAATATATATTATATTATATATGTATTATATTATATATATATATATGGTTATTTATATCATTGTTAATATATTATTATTGTCTAATGATGATTAACTGTAGAGACATGTCTCCTCCTCTCATATTTATAAGCCTTCAATTATGCATTTGGAACACACCAATAACAATGGCAGTGTTAGTACATTTGCATAAAAAACAATCCTAGATAATTCAAGAGATGTTACTAATACAAAGTTGCTTGTGATAAATTTGACACTTAAGTTTTGCTCAAAAGTTTGAAGATAAAATACTTACTAGCAGATTGATTGTAGAACTGGTTCATAGATCAAAAGTTCATGATGTTCATTTTGTATTAAGTTGATTATGTGGATTAAGTTGATTATATGCTTGCAGAATTATGTTGAAATTTGAAGCTTATTTATCTGCAATTTCTCATTAAAGTTGATGCTCATTTATAAGAAGTGATGCTTTAAGAAAGGGGTTAGGTGACTCCACAAAGTTGATGCTCGTGACAGATTTGGTGACTACTTAGGGTTGGTGCCCTTAAATATTGTAACTGAATTTAACTTGTGAGGCTGCTAGAGCGTAGTAGCATTATTCACTACATTCTTCCCATTTGGGTTTTCCTGTAATATCTTTGTGCATTGACTTTGTTGTGTGATGCTTCTCGTCAATTTTCTGGTTGGCAATCTGGCACGATACCCGCAGATCATTTTTGATTGAAAATTTCTAAAAAAATGATTAATAAATGTCTCGGCGCATACTATATTTAACAATTTTTTATGAAAAATTGTGTAGAATCCTAGAAGTTTTTAGAAGTTTTTTTCCAATTTTTTAATATTAATCAAAGGTTTAAAAAGCAATGGTTTTTGAAATTGTAAATCTCTAAAGATCTCAAAGGTTTTCTTTGCAAATTTCAAAGGGTTTTCTAGTGAGTGCAAGGGTTTTTAGTCTCAAAACTACGTGTTTTGGAGGTTTTGTTTGCCATGTTTGAGGCCTTCTATGCTTGCTCATGGAGAGAGTGTTTTATGGTTTTTTGCACAGAAAAGCATGGATGGAGGCTTTTATGATTTTTTCCCACAAAAAGAATCATGGATGGGGGGTTTTATGTTTTTTTCCCATAGCAAATTATGAATGGATGGTTTGTTGATTTTTTCCACAAAAATCATGGACGGAGGGTTTTTTTGAATTTTTTTGTACAAAATTTTTTTGAGAGGGTTTGTTGATTTTTTGCACAAAAAATTATGGATGGAGGCTTTATTGATTGATAAGTAGGAGATAATTTTCATAGCAAGTCAAATTGTGATATTGCTATTAGGATTTAACTATGTGATTTTGAGTCAAACTCATTGACCCATGTTTCATGAGTAGTGATTCAACATGAATCCATCTCTCATGAGAATAAATGGAACACTTAGCACTCATTGGATCTAGGTGATGCTCACAAGGGTAAAGCATCGAGACTTCTTGGGAGGCCACCCATCCCAATACTACTCCAGCCTGAGCGCGCTTAACTACGAAGGTTTTATTGATATTATTTTCTAGAAAAAAAGGTGATGTTTTTAAAAATTTTCTACAAAAAGGAATGATGGTTTTTTTCAAAAAACTTATGTAGACTTTCTATTTCTTTTCTAGCTTTTTCTTATATTTCTACAAAAAATGTGATTTTTGTAAAAGGTTTTTGCTCTATTGTAAAAATGGTTTGACTGATTTTTACTTGAGAATTAAAATTTTCAAAACTTGTACTAGCTACTTGTTGAAGTTTTTTAGTTTTACTCTTTTTGCATTTGCCTTATATTTTATGCATAAGAAAACAAGAGGCAATACTTGAAAACAAAGGATTTCCTTGATTTTTTAATACAGGTACCTAGACCAAATTGTTTTGGGTATGTCCACTCGTCCCATAGCGACTGACAATGACCAAGACAAGTTTGATGAATGTAATCACAAAGTGATTGGGTTGCTGAAGTTATCCATTGCTGACTACATGCTTTTAGAAATGCCACGTAGCGAGATTGTTGTAGAGATTTGGGTGCACTTGAAAAGTCTCCATGAAACTTTGAGTAAAAACTGAGATTTCTTTTCGAAGAATATATATTTTTTCCTTAAAATGAATGAGAAGATGTCAGTGTAGGAGCATCTCATGATATATGCGACCAACTGGAGGGCATTAGTAGCCCAATGAAAGAGGACATGGTTGTGTTTATGCTGAAGAATATACCATGTTCATACGAACACTTTATGGAGACACTCAACACTATCTTCACTAATGTTGACTTGAAGTTTGACGAGTTGTGCAATAAACTATTTCAACAAGGTAGGTGGAGACAATAATTTGATAGCACTATCGACATAGAATGTGCATTATTGCTACAGATGAAGGCAAAGGTATGTCCACTCAACAAAAAGGTTACACACATTTGAAGAGGGTTACAAGAAGAATATCACCTATTACTAATGTGGAAAGTTTGGTCATATTCAAAGGTTTTGCAAAAAGGGCTAGCTAATTAGAAATCTAATCGGGGAGTGTCTTAGTAGTAGGCTTATGTAGTAGAGCATTTTGAGGAGTCAACCTTCTTGTTAGTTAGATAGTACCTTTCTATCTCCGTTGCTAGTTAAAGAGCCTTTGTGCACAGGATATGGAGCAAACCTAACATTCAACTTCAATAGAGTAAAGGTAGTAGCAAATTGTGAAAGATTGGAAATATAACTCCAACATGGTGAAGCTAGTGAGAATAGCTTTTTGACGGTGTATGGAGTGCCAAAAATGGACTTTAAATGCAAATTTGTGCTAGTTTGGGAAAAAGGATTCATAAAAGATACTTTGGAGCAAAAATTAGCAGTATGGGCTTACAATATGACCACAAATAAATACAATGACAAAAAAAAAGGTCCCAAAAATTTGCATAGAAGGGACCATGGAGAGTTCTCCATCCAAGAAAAACAGACTATTGCCACAAACATTGACTTCAGGCTTTAGTAATGTATGAAGTCTATTTGAAATAAAAATGCATCAACCAATCAAGGAGAGCTATGACTAAAAGAAAAAAAGTAGGTGTGAATAATAAAGTGGATCTCCCAAAAGGGAGAATGTGATTTCCACTTAATGTGACTCATCAACAAAATATGAAATGATCATTCACCTTTAAAATGTGAAGCATAATAGATACTGAAGTGACAAAGTAATTAGATGCTCAAGTAAAACAACAACCAACCAAAGATATGCGATTCACTGCCAAATAAGGCACAAGAGCCACAAAATAATGAAGGCTTTCAACAAATGAATTGGACACCCATGGATATAGCCATAGGCAAAAAAATGAATGTTTGTGTGAATGTATTGATCCTGTTGGTGTTTTGATAGAAGGACGGTTCCAGATTACCCCGATGAGAACAAGATACATCTAGGGGCAGCTAACTCCCATCTTCAACATACCATTTTAGACATCGGGCCAACTATAAGGCTAGACCTTTCGTCTACTTCAGGCTCTACAAAACCTAGGCGAGAGGACCTCAGATTCAATTTATATTGTACCAGTGCTAAACATATTCTTGAATCTATTAACAACAGATTTAGCCCTTATTTCTCTTATTGACTCATGCAATAACATAGATCTGCAATAGCTAAGTGCAAGACAATGCAATTCATAAGTTGAGTGACGGCATCCTGTTCTAGCTCTTCAAACATAAAATATAAAGATGATTTGAATTTGATTTGATTTTATGTGGGTGGGGAAAGTGGATGAAAACCAAGTATAGACAACAAACTAATGATCCTATAGCTGATCAGTGCCTCATCAATTGGGCAATTAACAAATCTCTCTCATGCATTTTAGATATCTAAAACACATGCTATGCTAAGACTCCAGATCTATCCATTTACCTTATAAATTGGATATAAATGTTCAATTTAAATCTCATTCTTACATGATATCGTCCTCAATAAACCTGCTACCCTGTTGATTTCCTTGAAGCATTTACATAACTCATTGAATTATAAGCAACAATGAAACTGCATACAACCTCAAGGAATTGCAACTATGATCTAAACTCTTTATTTAAAGATCATAAAACATTGCAAATCATTGATAAAGGAGACAAGATCTAAAATGAAACTCAAGACCTGCTGTTCTTTGTATTGATTTCCTTGAAATAATACATAAAAATGCATGAAATTGACTCACAAAATACCTAAAAAACTAGACTGTGCTATAAACATATGCTGTCATACAAGAGAGAATATGGTGGAAATGAGAAACTGATGGGGTGGGAGGGGGTATCACAGCCAAAGCATAGCTTCATGATTTGGAACCAGCACATCCAGATACTTTTCATTCAAACTTCATCAATTCCAGAACCAGTTCTGCTTCAATTTTCAACCCCTAAACCTTTCCAATATTTTCCAACCTCAAATGAAAGAGAGAAAGATACATATATAGGATAAAAGAATTCAATCCTAGCCAAGAAAAATATTTTCATTTTCTCTTTCATTTCACAATAGATCTGATTCTTCAATCATGACTCCAACTTCAATCCTGAAATTCAGCCCAACTGAAAAACAAAATTGCCTCATAACTGAAAATTGGAGCCAAATTATACCAGATTGGCATAAAACTCTAAAGATTAACCCAACAGACCTTCTACCATGTGTTTTTACCAGGTCAGTAACTGTATTTTCAATTTTCGCCAATCTCACTGAGAAGGCCCAAATTTTACATTTCTGCCTATAAATTGAACCAGTGACTTCCTGTGCGAAAACAAACTCTATAATCAGAAAGTTCGTCTTCTCCCGGTTCCGGCGATATATAATATGCCTATATTCGCTTATCGGAAACTCCCAGAAAGTCATTTTGAAAATCACACCCCATGCTATGGCTCTTTGTTTGCACTTTCATTTTTCAAAAATTTAAAATATTCTAAAGTTCATACTTGAGAATATAGCCTTTTTAGGTTTAAAAATTTTTGAACGTGCATCTTTTGATAAAATAATTAAAAATCATTTTTTGACATTTTTGAATTTTCCCCTATTATGTGATTTGGGTCAACCCTCCTGATTGACTGCCACATGTCGACCTTTGATTGGTCAAACTCCTGCACAGTCACCATCCACTAGATGCCACAGGTAGCCATCGATTGGCTTGCCAAGAACTGCCATGTGGCAGCTCCTCATTCGTTGCTCGAACTGCCACATCACTTCCACCAGAGCGCACTAATGGACCGCCACGTGGCATCCGACTCGGGCCCGCTGCCATGTGGCGCCTAGGTGCATTCCCACTTTCCTTATCTTTCGAGCACTTCCACGAAGTGGGGAAGTGCCAGCCGTTGGATTCGCCATGTGGCGCAATCCTGCACATCCATCTCAAACCTGCCACATCAATTGCGATGGGGGCCCTCTGACACGTGTTAGCTAGGCGCTTTCTTGCATGCACAGTCAGCAACTGCCACGTCGCATGCGGGAAAGTGCCTTCGCGACATATCAGCACCTCAGAATCTCTGCCAAGCTGGGAGGTCGTTGCCATGTGTTAGCCGTTGGTTCATCCGCAGGTCACCACGTGTCATGATCTGGGCGTTTGGTCTTCCACGTCATCGTGGTGGTTCAAAATTATCTTATGTCATTATCCGGCCGGCCGGCATTCACGAGTCCCACCAAGCGCTTGCTCTGCCTTTTAAAAGGCGGTGTCTTTCAAGACACTAAGCCTTTTGTGTAATTTGGTACTTAAATAGTTAACGCTTTGTCTGCCCACTCAATGTGGGATAAAACGTTTTCATGACTTTCCCAGTTCTGCGTCTTGATAGATGCTCTATCTTCGTCCCTTGTGTTGTTTATGGAACTCCAACCCCCTGCATCCAACGTGCCTCCCTTGCCTTGCTAATCTGCGGTTTCTTTCTTAGCATGGCGCCTCCTCTATTCTCCGCTTTGCACGTGGTCGTCTTATTCCCTTGCCACTGGTTGCTCTTTGGCTCCCCTGCAACTTTGATTGTCATCCTCGTCTATCTGAAACAATGCCCACAGCGTATTTCTAACTTGAATATCACATGACTTCCTCTTGGGCTCCTCACACATTGAAGGGAGCAGAACTTTGTTATTACATCTAAAGGAAAAAGCGCTAATTAGCAGGTCTGCGATCTTTCCTAGGACAAAAAACGCCCAAATAATGGGTCCAAGAGAACTAACCAGTTGTTTCCATTGAAAGCTGATATATTCATAACTTATAAACAATATTGAGCTAGGAGATTAACCAACAACCCTCCGCTTTAACCAACAACCCTCCGCTTTATGGAGCTCCATTTTCTGAGAAAAATATTGTCCACATGCCAATGAAGACATTACAACTGACAATTGGATCCTTCTACCTATCTCTGGAAAGCATATAACCAAAGATTCTCTGGTAATTTTCACAAGCATTTAATGTGAGAAATTGACAATAGACAGAATTTTAGATTGTGGAAAGTTGGGTGGAATAGCTTTTCTGGACTTACGGTACCGCCAATCACTTGTTTATTTTATGGCACACCCCCCACAGCCAAGGCTGTTTGATATCTAGTTTATTATATTTAAAAGGTAAAACACTCATTTTATTGAACTGAAAATAAAACTGACTGGAGCATTGTTCTCTTCACTCAACAATGATACTCCCTTAAAATAAATCATATCTTGACTCACCTTTCAGCGCCAAATCAAATGATTTATGGGGAACAAAGTACTACGTGGGAGATAAGACTCCCTTGACTTCCAATTATCCCAGCAAGCCTCATACATATCAAGAATCATAAGGTATAATTAAATGTGATATGTTGCATAGTATATGATATGATATTGAAAATATTATGGAGCCATTCCAAAATGAATGCCTGTAGAAGCTGGTCTCGTAACATTTCTGGCAGTATGTATACAATGCCCATATTGATTTCATGTTAAATTTATTTATGCGATCCCTATCAATGATCAAATTTCATATCTAGTTGATTTCGCATGACAATATGCATACATCAAGACCTTATAAAATCAATGTCATCATAATCAATCTTTTTAAAACATCATTAATCCCCTCAAGTGTCATAAATCTGATGAAATTAGTCGGGCCCCAAAGGCGGTATGGCTAAATTTTTTTCGTTTTCGAAGAACTGACATCCTAGAGTGGCCTATTGAACATCTTTGTTAATTGAAACCACTCGATTACTGTTGAATCAACTTTCAAAACTCAATTCACCTTCTTTCTGCAACTTGTCAACTTCGTGCCAGGATGTCCTTTGACTAGCCTTAAAAATTGATCTAAACACTTGACCGAGCCTTGAAATTCGACACATTGATTCTCTATTCTGCATAATCTTACTCTGTTGAATCTCGTCTCATGACAAATTCTTAGTCAAAAGATATTGAATGTCAAAGTTGCCCTTTCAAAACTGCCTGTAAGAAAACAAGTTAGAAAATAATAAATTGCGTTTGGATTTGGCTTCGAAAATTGGGCAGACTGACACTTGGGGGCACGAAAACTGGGGTGTTGGTTCATTGTCACGAGGAGAGTATAAATCCGTGATTAGGTCTTATGACGAATAACTGGGCGCGTTGGGCGAATGGTCAAAGTGGGTTACTTGGAATTGCAGGACTGGAAACACTGGAAGAAAAGCAAATTTTGCAAACGGAATTGACTTGGGAAAGTGTGCAGATGGATTCGTGAAAACTTGCAAACTGGCACACTTAGAGTATTTTCAGAGAACACAGTGGTACAATCCTTTCGTTCTCACCTATCACAGATCTCGAGATATGACACCACGAACAGGGGTATTGATCAATTTGCATTTGCTGACACTAGTAAAAGGTTACAAAATGCATTTGGAATCGTGTTCAAAAACTAATCAAATAGATTCGTCATAAGCTCAAAATTGAATCATTACAAGTCTCTGACCTCCAGAATACAATGCAAAAGGAATTTTCTCAATTCGGTCAATTGGGTCAAAGTTATAACAAGTCAAACAGGGCCTCCCAAAGTTTTGAACAATTTGCATTAGCATGACAACAATAAATGACCGACTTTGAGGGATTCAAAACCTAGTTAAACGGATTCGAAACGACTTTAAATTTGAAACATAGGCTCTCTGGTATGGACACTAAATACTCCCAAAGCAGCAAGTCATGTAACATTACTGGGTGCGAGATATTCAAGGGCAAACTAGGCCTCCTGTCATTGTTTGACACTTAGGCAAAAATGGAGATTTGGATATTGCTCAAAACAAGACTTCACGGGATGGCTCAAAATGGCAATTTATCTTCATGGAACATATAGACGTACTAAATGCAAGGTGTTAGAAACATTAAACACCTCTTAGGCCTCAAATGGACTGCCGGGTACGCATGCATGAAAACGCTCTCATGGGCTTAATTTTTCAATGGTATTCAAAATCAGGGCTTTGATTTTGAGTCCCAACAGATCCAATCTAGAATAAAGGTGACCAAGGAAATTGCCAAAAAGCTAAGTTATTGGTTCAGGTTTGGGGACGAGTGCATATATGAGAACTTGATATTGGGGTACATGAAATTATTTTAGGGGTTTGGATACGTATAGATATGTATGTGTATACATACATACATACATATATATATATATATATATATATATATATATATATATATATATATATGCATTATATACATGAAAAAGAGAAATACTAAATCATTTCATAGAATGATACTTGATCATTGATCAATGCCAAAAGCCAAAGATAAATATTAAATACCATTTGGCATTGGAAAAATATTTGAATAAGCATCATCGACCCAATAGGAACCCTGTGCAAACCCAATAGGTACCCACAAATATTCTCAAACTCGGTACAAGGCCTGTGGATAAAATCTTGGCAACAACCAAAAAGGTGCCCACCAAGTAATTACAATGGTTCTTGTCTAATATCTGCGACTGCAAATAAAATACAGGTACATTGTCCAAAATGCAGACAAGTTGCCCAAATTGTCAAATTGCTTGCCATAAAAATAATAAATCGTGTAGAAGGGGATTTCGAATAGTATGAAATGAGCCCATTGCAAATGCTATTAAAAGCCTAACCAAGAAATAGCCAATAGAAGAAGGATGTTGCGCAAGCTGTGATTAATATGCCCATCGATAAGCAGTTTGGCTTGATTGAAGTGAATAGAGGCCACCAATTCAATGATAAATGTTGCTCAATATTTAATGTGCCTATTTGAATAAATGAAGCACGAGTTTGATCTACAGAGTAAGCTCCACCGACAATTGAAAAAACACCTATTGATGCTGGAAGAAAAAGCAAATTGTAACCAAGTAAGGACAGATCATATAATGATCTCAAAAGAGTTGATGAAAACTCTCAAACGTGGAAGGAGTGTTTAGTTTGAATGGCTCTAATACCAGGTTGAAGTGATCAATCTCCTGGGAGGGCAACCTTCAAGATAAACTTCACTAAGAGAAATATATTTCACTAGCAGATGAAACATGTACTGAGATTCAAAATAAAGTGCAATAGCCTTGCTTATAAAGGTAAGAGCAAAAACTAGATGGAACTGCCTAACATGCCAAGTGTAAGCTAGGAGTAAATATTAATATAGTCCAATGCTTTTTAATAAAAACTCATGCAAAAAACACTGAAATCTGTTGCAAGACATCCCTACAACTGTGGAAAAATCGTCATAGTTGAGTTACGATACAGTAAGCAAAATTCACATGATTTTGTGAAAAAAAATATAAACTGTTGCTTTGTATCAAAAATTGTGTAAATCCCACCTAGATCAGGAAAACTACGATTTTTGGGAAAAAAATGCAAATGAAAACTTTGTTGTGTGGTACTGAAACACGGCTAAAACTCTTTGGGCAAATGGATAAACCTTTTGATGCACCAAAAATATGCTAGAAAACATGAGAAATTGATCTAAACAAATGACACTTGAAGAAAATCAGAGCCAAAACAAACCCTGTTCTGTAAAAAAGACTCGAGTTCAGTGGAAGAGAAAAGTGATAAAAAAACCTCTGAAAATTTTCTTGAAACCCGTAAATTTTTTTCTTTGAAAAAAAACCTCAAGAAAAATCTTTTGAAAGTTTGTTTCATGGAATGTATAGGAAAAAATACGAATCTTATTCTACATAAAATCTGCCACAAAACCCCATGATAAAGTTTAAAAAAACCAATTCAAAAAACTTTTAGAAATTTCCTCAAAATTCTTGGTAATTAAACCACAAATTTCATTAGAAAATTTTACCAAATATTAATTTTTACTCTGATTTTATGAAAGGATGATTTAAAAAATTTGGATTTCTAATCTGAACAGGTTGAAAAATAGGGTGATCTAAACATTCTTTCTGACATATTCTTTTTTTAAACACAAGTGTATAATATTCCTTATATAAGCAATTGCAGGGGTCTTTTCATAATGGAAATCACCGAGGACTAGAGACAAAATCGAAAATTGCTAAAAACATACTTGCAGAACAGAAACTTACTAACTAAACAAATAAATGACCATTATAAGCTAAATATTACAACTCATAATGGACAAGATCAAGAACTAGAGATGAAATCGAAAATTACATAGTGCATTGCATAGTAGTTTGCATATGAGACACCTAGGAATTCGCATCTTATTTGCATATTCTGTAGGAGAAATTCCACTATAGATGGTGATTCTTGTTATCATATTCCACTTTACGTTGAGATCCATCTTTAGTGCACTTATCACAATACCATCCTCTGCATGTTGCACATACTTCGTTGCGTAATGGACGATGATCCACCTTTGGTGGACATGAGATTCCACCTTGTGTAGGCGATAATTTATCTTCTCCTTATTGTTGTCTCTTATTGCCTTGCCTATAGAAGCAGGCACATCTAGATTGTAAATTATCACTGTTGAATCAATGAATCCATCAATTTTGGTATTGTAATCCATGTAATGCCCATTATCAATAGTATCATTCTTGTATCTTAATGCAGTTGTCTCACCATTCTTTGTGAAAGTTATCTTGGTTTTTCATTTGATTTTGAGAGTGTTGTAGTGTCACTTTAACAATTTTAATAGTTATCTACTCACAACATATGTGAAATAAATGAAAGATTTGTTGTCAAGAAAGTGCCTTTTTTAATTTGATGATCAACAAATTGTATGTGTATAGTGAAAGTACATATGTTTTGTCTAGTTTTGGCACTAATGAAATAAATTAAAAGTACGTTGTCAAGAAGGTGACATTTTTGTTCAATCCATGAGAAAGGGATTACCTTCAATGTGCTTGGACAAGAAGTTTTTCCCATATTTTGTACCATAAGTAATATATGGTTTTATTTGTCTATTGTCATGCAAGGCACTAACACAAATGCACCAAAATTTCAATGTTTATCTCGCAGATAAATTTTTACTTGTATCATATAACATATTGGGAGATGAGAATGCTACATATCATAGTGACCTTTATCATCATATTCCTTCCCATCTTATGGATTGGAGTAGTCGCAAGAAGCTTATTTGTCAAGAGCTTGATGTGTGGAAACCCAATGTGATATGTTTTCAGGCAAGTTGTTGAATTTTGAGTGCTTTATTTGCTTTTGTGAAGGTTTAAGATTTTGGTAGGGAGATTGGAAGTACTTTATGTGATTGTCTTCATGGCTAGGGAAGTTTGCAATATGAATGAATTAAAAAAGAATTCAGGACTAATGGTTGAGAAGCTTGGCAGGAGGTTGATCATTTTGATGAACTGAATCAGGATTTTGGTAAAAAGGGCTATTCTGGCATTTTCAAGGTAACTTGTAACACTTTGGGATTTTTTGTGAACTTTTGGATACATTTTTTCTAATTTATAGATAGGAGGCAGGGAATGGTGATGGATGACTAATTTATAGGGAAACATTCAATTGATGTTGAAGGTGGTGTTCTCAGTGACACATCCTGAACATTGAGTATTTCCCCCCTCCATTAGTATTAAATGGCACCATATTGTTTGAAGTAATGGGAATTGTTAGATTGTGTTTCAGTATTTGCCTTGTGATGTTAAGGGTTTGGGCAGGTTGTTAATTTTTAATTTTTATTTGTAGGGTTCTGTCTTGACTGATATGTCAAGCACCTTGATCTCATATTTGAAAATCACTTGGAGTTTCTTGTAGTTCAAGCATGTTGAGCTAATATTCACCTCTTGATGTTAAGTTTCTTGACAATATTTTTGTCTTTGTTTGGCCTTGATTAATATGTCAAACGCCTTAAACAAATATCTGAAAATCATTTGCACTTCACTCAATGGTTTATGGTCTTTAGTTTATAGCACTTTTTCAATGAATTATATTGATCTTTCCTTCAGATTGATGTTTGTAATTTTTGTGACTAGAGCATTGAGTGTTATATTTCTTTGAGTATAATCTTATCCTTTGTCTAGGGGTTTATAATTCTTTCCTTATTGAAACTTCTTTTCTATGGAATGCTGAATTTCCTTAGGTTTTGTTTTGACGTAGTTCGGAATTATGACGAATGTGTCAATAGTGCTAGGATCTTAATACATTTTTCATCCAAGAATGATTGTTTATATTTTACAAGTAATCCTCGAACTGCTGGTGCAAAGGTGAATGCTCTAATTTTCTCTAATTCTATACAAATCTTTCTACTGGTTTTCTGTACAGTTCTCAAATTTTTGAGATCATCCTTCTAGTACACAATCACCCTTTGAAGGCCTACATGACCATGATATACATGCAGGCACTATTTTTATGCAATGATTTACAGTTAGTACTAAGCTGGCTTTTGTGATTCTTCTCATTTAGCCAATTAAATGACATGGTTACTTATGATAATGGGAATCCTTGCATACTGTTAGTGAATCATATGAGGGTTTTTGCCTGTTAAGCAGATGATAAATCACAGTCTAAGATGCTATTTATATAATGATGGCTATTCACACTGATTTTGTTTGCAACTACTCGTAAAGGGTCGTACAGGACAAGCAAGAGATGGTTGTGCAATTTTCTGGAAAAATGATGTGTAAGCCTTCCAATGCATGAACTTGCCTTACATGCTTTAGCTGTTTGATATAAGATGTGTAAGCTTATAGTTCAATAATGGTGGAACGTTGAAAGTGTATTTACTATATGATCATGTTTTTTAAATCCCAAAAAATGATGTTTTCTTGTTTCTGTATTCCAGTGACATTCCTTCAAATGACATGTACTATGATGTTTATGGGCAGATTTAGGATTTTGCAAGAATATAGTATTGAATTTAAGGAGCACGACCTTCGTGACAATGTTGCTCAGCTTTGTGTCTTTGAGGTGCGTATGCATCATTTGGTTTTGGTAGGATATTAAATTCCTTGGTGTGAACATTAGATTTATGTATATATACTGGTTTAAAGTAAACGTGCAGTGAAGAAATTGAATGACACAGTTACACAAAAACACAGATTTATGGTGGGAAAAGCTATTTAGGCAAAAAAAAAAAACCCCACAAACATCATCAACAAGAAACTTAAATCTGTCAGAAAAACTCAGACTTGACATAACTCGGCAGGCCCAAACATTTATATTAGTTCAAAATTAAAAAAAAGCTAATATAAAATAATTAATATATTATATATGCTTTTATTAATCTTTATTCATATAGTCCTGGAGTGGAGGGACATTACACTCAGCAGGCCCAAACATTATAAAAACTTGGGACTTAGCAAAAACTTGGCACAAACTCATCAATTATTGAACATTTTAATATACATTGTTTTAAAAATACTTTTCATAAACACACATATATGCTAATTTGTAGAACATATTACCGATTTCCTTTGTTTATATAAGCCAAAATTGAGTTTAATACCTATTATAGACCAAAAAACAAATTCAACGCCTGAATAGATATAAATACCAAATGTCTGTATAAATGAAAACTATAAATTGTTTTCAATCTAACCTTTGGTTGCATTTGGCCATGTAGGAACGAGTGACATTTTCAAATAAGAGTGTACACGTTTTTGGACCTCTTGAATCTTGTATTATTTAGAGGTTATCAATACAAAATGAACTGGTTCAAGTTTGATTCTTAATATGGGTTCGAAGAACTGATTCGCCGGTATGGCAAAATTTTGGAAAGGTTTTTGGGTTGGTTTGTACAAAAACATGTAAAAATTAAAAAATATATATATATATATATATATATATATATATATATATATATATATATATATATATATATATATATATATATATATATATATATATACATATTTATGAAGCCTAGAAGTATAGAGTATCATAAAATCATATGATTTAATTTTAATTAATCATTGAAACAACAAAAACACCATAGGTGTAAACTTTAAACAGGTAAGTTTTAATCATAGCATGACGAATCAAGATCATACCATCATATATTTCAATTTTCAAGTTCAACTTCAAAGATTCAAAACATTAAAAGTAAATCATGATCCATGAATCATAAGAGCAAGTTCAAGTATCATTGTTTCAAGTTAAAGTTTCAACTAATTGTAATATTCATCATATTCATCTTCTTCATCAAAATCATCATCATCTTCTTCTTCTTCTTCTCGTAGTCCTTCCACATTAGTTGACTTAGCAATAGAGCTAAGGGCAATGGGATCAACACTAACAACAATAGTTTGGGCTTCAAAATCTTCAATTGTAGACAAGAAGCAGAAACATTCAAGTTTGCCAACTCTGCATCTACATCTCACCTCTTTGTCTCCCCTTCTTTGTATTCTTTAGTCTTGTACGAGAGGAGACGCAAGTTGTAATGCACAAACACCAAGTTCTCTGTACTTTTTGATTGCAACCTATTGTGCTTCACTGAATGGATGAAAGAATATGTGCTCCAATTTCTCTCTGAAGTGGATGAACTAGCAATCTACGAAGACATGACATGTAAACAATTAAAATAAATTTAAAGTATGTATCTTTAATCTTAGAATTTCTAGCAATTTATGAAGACAAAGGAAACTATTAACAATTCTTTTAGACAAAGGAAACTAATAACAATTTAAAAAAAATTAAATTTACTTGTGATATCACTTTGATTGCAAGGGGCTGCAATGTTTGGAATATTTGGCCATGGAGGTACCACCAACTATGAGCATCCTTCCTAAATCGATGACAAAGAGCATCATTACTTAAATTGTTTCCACAAACTGTATGAACTCATCCGTAATCAAATCTCACATTTCATCATCAGGAAAGAGTCTTTCAAATGCTGCCTTGTATCCATCAGACGCTTTTATGTCTCTATAGGGTGGTAGCCTTCCTGGTAGATCAGTATATTGGGTGCTATAGTATTTGGGTATCAATGCATAGGCAAGCAAATGTAGATGAGTGGTCATTTTATTCCATCTTTCTATAACAAATGCTCACAATTGTTTGAAGGAGGTCTCTTGAGGATCTTGTTCCTTTTCATTTACAATTTGCTTGATCTTCTCAAGCATTGAGTCTATGCCATCATAGATCTCTCCAAGGCAAGGCTTATCCATGTTTGTGTACCTAAGCATGATCATAATGGGTGCAGTGAGATTAATGAGATATTCTAGACGTTCTCACCAATTTTCTTCCAATATCCTCTTCCTTCTTTTGGTTGCCCTCTTAGTGTTGCTTTGCCTCCATATAGCCCAATTGTTGCTGAGTACCATATTGGTAAGTGCCTCTATCACTTGCATAAGTCCTCTCAAGATGATTGCATTTGATGCAAAACGTGTCTCAGCAACCTATAACATAAAATAGAGCAAAAAAATACAAATTGTTAGATACATACTTGATAAAAGAATACAAATCAGTACAAAATCGAAAAATCAGAAATTGTAAGATACTATTTTTTTTAAAATTAACTAATTCGAGTTCAAGTTTACTTACCTTCAGCAACTCCAAACATGAGAACAATCTGAATATCCCTTTAGTCATGTGGTGGTTTGTGATGAACATGTGGATGTCCTCAGCTTCTGCATACACCTTGATCCACTGAATACTCTTCCCAATCTTTTGTAGCATAAGATTGGATGAATGAACTACACAAGGTGTCCAAGAAAAATGTTGATATCTCTCTTCAACCAACAAACCAACAACTCTACAATTCTTTGTGTTGTCCGTTGTGACTTGGACAACGTTTCTTGCACCCACTTGTTCAATGGCCTCAACTAGGATATTAACAATAAATGACCCATCTTTTACTTGCCCCTCACAATCCACTGCTTTCAAAAACATTGCTTTTTTAGGGGACACCGCCAAAACATTGATCAATGGATGATTTCTAGCATCTCTCCACTTGTCTGAAACAATTGTTACCCTTGTCTCAATCCATGAATCCTTGATGGGCTTCAATTGCTCATTAATCAACTTGACCTCGTCATCCAACAAGGTGGTTCGTACTCACTCAAAACCGGGACCTGAATACCCTGGAAGTGCTTTATTAGCACTTTTCAACATTTACTTGAAATATGGAGAGCGAACAAGATTACAAGACAGCCCATTTACATACAAGCATCTGGCCACATCGATGTCAACAATTTCCCTACTCTGATTTTGAAATGCAGTTTCAAGTGATCCCTTTCATCTGTGTCAAATGGGTACTTTATTTTGAGGATTAGGGGCAGCTGAGATAGTATAGAAGGGGTGATTTTCTATGACAATGTCTGGGGTGGATTTCATTCCTTTTGCTCTTTTCTTATTTTTATTGCCATCAATGACATTTTGTCTAAGTTCATCTCTATCTTCGGCTCACTCACGCTCTTCAATATATTTTAATACTAATGAGTTTGGCACAAGTGCATTTTTTTTCCCAGGACATTTCTTCACTCCTCTACTAGGGTATCTACACAAATGACCCACCACATGATAATATGAACTGTTTCCTTCTACATCACAACCCCAACATTTCCAACATAAGCCACCATCTCTTGGAAGAGGTTGTATAATATCCACATACTTCTAGAAAGGAGAATCAGATGGGGGTTCCATTCTTTGTGGGATATTGACATTGCCTACTGAGAAAGATGTAGATCCCTTTGAAGCTCCTTTTCCTATGATAAGAAATTGTATACATATTGACATATTTTTATTGAGAAAAAAATTTCTAGGGAATATAAGGAATTGTATACATATTGACATATTGTTATTGAGAATAAATTTTTAGGGAATATAATAGGTAGATCTTTTTGGCAATGAAAGACAATTGAAAAAAATAAAAAGATTAAACAAAACATTGAAACAAAAGCAAAATAGAACAAGAACTTACATCTTCCTGCCATTGTATGCTTGCAAAGATATAGCAATGAGACACAAACACTTCAATATAGCTCACAATCCAATCTTCAACTCCTTGCACAAACTTACTTTTGCTCAATCACCTATTTGCTTACAAAATAACCTGTTTGCAGACGACAAATGATTTTAGAAGCCAAAAATACCTATTTACATTCACTTTTTAGGGCTGCGGAACTCAAAACATTATCAAATTTGTTATAAAAGATGACTTAAAAGCCGTGCAATGCCTCAAATTCGCCTAGGTTCGTGTCAAACTTGAAGTGGGCAATGAAATTCGCTCAGGTTTGAATCACTCCCTGGGAATTGGAACCCTAACCGAATTTTGCCCGAACCGAACTAGTATTTCAAATTGGTTCGAACCTAGGCAGGGTTCTTTAGGCAAAACCACGAACCCGGGTAACTAAGATTTTATCTCATAATTTATTTAAAGATATTACATTTAAATTCAATTTTGAAAATATAATGAAAAATTAAAAATAATTAAAACATGGTTAAAAAGTGAAAAATAAAACATTGTAAATACTATCTAGGATTTTCAATTATTTTAAAAAATAATTTTGAAAATTTAGAACACTAACAAATACTTTAGTTTTAAAAAATAAACCACAGTTTTTAGATTTGTGGGAAAGACATTTTATAAGCAACAAAGTTTATTTTTCCTCTTGTTCCACCATGTCCATTAATTTGGAAACCACACCTCCCAATGATATAAATCGCTTTCAACTTCTTAGAGATGAGCTTCTTTGCCAATTTTGGAGATAAACCTGCATGTTTTGAATGCGTTTCTTATAAGAAAGTTTTTTGGTAAATTATTGAATTTGGTTATAAACTAAGAATGACATGTTCTTATAGAGTTTACAAGAGTCCCTTGATGGTCAACCTATCAACAACACCAAGCTTCCCCTTGGTTTTGACAATGTTTTTGGAAGTAGCTGTAGACTTCAGATTTACTTTTTTTTTTGGGGGGGGGGATGAAATAGTATTAAACAAAACTTAAACAGTTATCCACTTTAACTTTTAATTATTTCTTTGTATATTGAAGTGAAATTATCAAACTGAAAACTGAAAAGAACATCACAAGATAAGAACACAATGCACAAGAATATGACATGGAGACCTAATGAGGGAGAAAAACCACGATGAGAATCATTGCCAGCATCTACTGTTCTAATCTCCAACGTCTTCTACGGTGGTTGAATGCACTAATAAACATAATACTCTTGGCACTATTTATTATCAATATATTTTGCTTAAAATTGTAATCAAATTCAGAGTCATGAGTGTAACAAACGGTTTTTCATAGCAAAAGCAAAGACGATTTATAAGAGACTTTCCCAACAATTATTCAACAGATAACTGAATTCCTTTTCATAGGACATTAACTGTTTCTAACTAACAACAATTAACTGAAATAACTATATCAATGACCAACTGAAATAACTAGATTAACGATTAACTAAAAATAACTGTATCAATGATCAATTGAAATAACTAGATTAACGATTAACTGAAATAACTATATCAATGATTAGTTGAAATAACGATTAACTGAAATAACTATATCAATGATCAGTTTAACTAAATTTAATTATAACTATAATAACGATTAGCTATCTTTTTCTACATACAAGTAAAGTAAATGCTTAACATGGAAAGAAGAAAAGATAACATACAAGTATTATCTAGTGAGTCTTTAGTTGGTTGTGCAAACCTTGGCTTTCGATAAGAGGAGAAGCATTGACTTAGGCTTAACCTCCCAACTTCGGACCATACATATTCCCACACAATCTATTGAATTAGAAAGGCCCTCCCTGCCTTGGGATTGGGCTTGGGATACTCTTAGTCTACCCACTTGAGCATTCTAGTGTTTAGAATGTCTGCACAGTTATGGACAGGCATGTCTGCATAACTAGTAGCACTGACATCAAGTAATCAATAGATGGCAAACATGCCTTTAAACAACCTTGGACAACATTTTCTGATGGGTTCAATGACCTGATCACCATCGCTCGACTTGACAACACGAAACAATAATAAGGACGAGCATGAGCTATTAATAAAATAATAAGTTTTTAATTCATCATATCTGACTTTTATTTTCATGTCATTGCAGATTCCATTTCACCTCTTCACCTTTTCCATGGTTATACAGCCAGTGAGTCCTAGGTGCCCAAATCTTAGAGCAATCGACTTTGTCCATTGATTCTCAACTGATTCATGATTAATATATATATTCCAACTTATCACAATCTGTAATTTGAAGATGTTCTTAAAGATTTGCAGAAAATATTGTTTAACTCTAATCTCCAATGGCATAATAGACCATGATTTCATAACATGGTTACTTGGCTTTTATTTGCCATAAACAAATCTAATTTAGAGGGGATCTATCCTATAATATCAAACAAGATATTTTTCATCATGTTAAAAGCTGTAGCTTACTGCTATGTAATTCGGTTTTGTTGTAACAATTGATCAAGCAAAATCATATTGCAATATTGGATTTGGATATTCCACATAACCTGGATTAATCTGGAAATGGAGTCTTGCTAGATGCTTAACAACCTGCCTAACCTTTGCTTGCAAAGATCTTGAATGCAATCTTAGTATGAGGTTGCTCACGATTTCCGGCAGAATAACTGTATGTTCATGAAATCGTGGGAAGGAAAAATGTAATGGTTATAAATTGATAACAACAGTGATATCGACACTAAGAAAAAGGTAGTCGGTAATATGGAAGAAGGCGGTGATGAACACAGAATTCGTATGCATAAACAAGGAAGTCGGGTGATGTAAGAAAATAAGAGATATGCTGCCTTCCGTCTCCGTCGACTTCAAAATATAAAGAGTATCGTGATTCCTTGGCTTCCAAGAAGCCGTAACATAAATAAATATCTTGGCTCTTGAATGCCAATTAAAATGCCAAGTGTTCAACCGGTTTTGAACAAGAGAAAAATAAAAAGATGGAAGAAGATTTGAAGGTTATAACACGTAGATATATTGGTGAAGTGGCATCATTTTATTATAAAGAAAATAATATTATGGTGTCACTTTATTTTATATCTATGTGTATGTACATAGGTATAT
Source organism: Cupressus sempervirens (assembly GCA_028749045.1). NCBI lineage: Eukaryota > Viridiplantae > Streptophyta > Pinopsida > Cupressales > Cupressaceae > Cupressus > Cupressus sempervirens. The sequence goes on along the minus strand of CM053785.1, from coordinate 10,920,245 downwards.
ATTATAATAATATGGTGAAAAGTCATTCAAAATCCTGTGAGGTACGTATTATATCTTAATTAAATTATTTTATGTTTTAAATTATTTATTTAATAGCTCATGCGGGTCCTTCAGTTGTATCCTGAAGTTCAAGTCGTTAGGTCCTTACCAAGGCAATTTAAGGTCATACTTGTCAAACTTGATGACTGGACTAAGCTAGTATCCCATTCCGTTGATCTAGTTTAGCAATGTTTCCCCCCTTCATCTTCTTGTGCAATCACCCGTGAAATACTTCCACAATAATAACAAGTTCCATAATAATTTTAATATAAATATTTAAAAGAATTTAATTATAACCATAATCCCAAGGTCAAGCAACTGCTAAACATCACATGACAAATAATGGATAACGACCATCTTCATTAACAGTTAATACAGCGGATATAAATAACTACCTACTTCACATGATTATGAAAGAAAAGATCCGTTCGATCTAACGGCAATGAGCAAATTTAAAATTAGGTCAAAATTTGGGATGTAACAATGAGATTTAATAAGCACAATCTTACAATTATATTCAAAAGGAATATTAATTCAAGACAAGTTCTCTGTCTAGAACATAAGATAAATCTGATATACATTTTAATGGCATTAGAGCGGGTTTGAGAGACGATCCATAATAGATTAATCAAATCAATACACCCAAATATTCTTAGATCCTATATTTAGAGTGGTGAACAAAATGAGACTCGAGGACCAACTCGAAGGTGATTCAAATTTTGCAGCATGAAAATTGTGAATAAGGTTAATCCTAAAGGAAATCAATCTAAAACAATTTATGAAAAAATCTTCTCAACCAAAAGAGAATGATGTTCTGAGTAAATGGGAAATAGATAACACTAAAGCCATGAAGTTACTAGTGGATAGAGTTAAGGATCACCTACTACCCATTATTACAAAGCTAGACTCAGCATATGACATGTTCAAAGCACTTGAAGAGATGTTTGAGATAAATAACGCCAATAGAAGTCTTCCTCTAAAAGATCAACTCTCCAACATAAAGATGAATAAAGGAGAGTCTGTCTCTTCATATTTTATTAGAATAACAAATCTTAGAAATCAACTCTCAATAATCGGTCACATCTATGATGAAAAAGAATTAACCATGATAGCTCTAAAAGGACTTCCAACATCATGGGGAACTTTTAGACAAGGAGTACGCTCTCAATCCAAACTTCCTAAACTTGATCAACTTAAAGCTGACTGCATGCAAGAGGAGTGCATGCTAATATCTCAAGGAATTGGTGTTACTTCCACAAAAGATGATATTTAGATTCTCACAACTCAAGTTAATAGAAGGAAGAAGAAACGAAAATTCAAAGGAAAAAGAAAACATATAGACTACTCTGAAAAGCAATGTTTTAGATGTGACAGCTATGGCCACTCTGCGGGAAAATGTCCAGATAGACTAAAGATCAAGTGTCCTTCGCCAAAGTGAGCAAATCTAATATGGATTCAGAGAAATGTGCTTTCTATTCAGCTCTATCTAGTGAAGTCTCAAACAAATCAAATACTTGGGTGATTGACAGTAGAGCATCTCAACATATTATTGGTTTCAAAGAACAAGTAGATTTTATCAAGGTTGCATGGGTACTCATACCTACATATCCAAGTATCGGGTACACATATCCCAAGCACTGGGTACTTGGTGGAGAGCATCATACCTAAGGACCCTGATTAAGATTTCTGATTTTTTTGGTTTTCAGTTTTTGTTTGCATATCAGCTTCTTGTTTATCAAGCTTAATTCAATAGCTAATCAATTTGTGACTTTAATATAGTATTGATTAACAATAAACTTTATCACTGTTCAAGTCAAAAGTTTATCATTTGCAATATGTAATTGTCATATGATTTATGATCTTTTTGTTCATTTTTGAAGTCTGCCTTCTCTGTTATGCATCTAAACGTTTGTCATATATTATTATTACAAACATATAGCAAATCTGAAACTGAAAACAATACATTACATTTGCAAACTTTATTAGTGTTCCTGTTTTGAAAAACCATTGTCATGACTCATAATTTCAGATTTTCTATAAATATAAAACTATAATTAAAATTAAAGTTTGACATACCCAAGAATCCCCGTCCCCTATTATGTAAAATAGCTGTACCCGTACCTGCATCGGTACCCTGAGTACCCCAAGTACCCCTGTCCCTGTGCAACCTTGGATTTTATCAAAGAAGATTATTATTATGAAGTAACTATTAGAGATTATACTAGCTATCCAGTAAAAGGAATTGACACATGTATTAATCTTAAATCAAGAATCTCACTTGAACTTACTAAAGTACTTTATGTACTTGGTATAAAGAGAAATTTGGTCTCAATCTCGGTACTTGAAGACAAAGGATACAAGGTCACATTTATGGAAGGGAAAGTTTTAGCCTAGCCTAAGAACTCAAACATAAAAAATGCTCATGCAATTGGAACTAGACATGGATGTTTATACAAACTAAACATATGTTCACCTTCAACACTAATACATGAATCTACCAAAGAAAATGAAATCTAGCCTAGGAGAATAGGGAGTTTACATTTTTGAGGATTACCTTCTTTAGAGAAAATGGTAACATGATTACCTAAACTCCAAACTAATAATGAAATAACTTGTAAAGGTTGTTCCTTAGGAAAGAATATTAAAAACACCTTCCACAATAGTGAAAGAAAATCCAAAGATGAATTAGAGCTTGTTCATTCTAATTTATGTGGACTAATGTCTGTCCCTTAGGAGGATTCTTGTACTACATTATCTTTGTAAACAACTACTCTTAAAAAACATGGATTTATTTTCTAAAATGTAGAGAATCTGAGGAAATTCTCATAAAGTTTAAATAATTTGATGCTATAGTAAAACCGTATTAGGAAAGAAAATCAAAACCTTGAGAATGAATAATGGAAGAGAATATACATCAGAGATCTTTCACAACTTTTCTAAAAGTGTTCCTTACGACACCCAACAAAACAGGATAGCAAAAAGGAAAAACACAAATCTAGTTGATGTCACTAAAGCAATGTTACACGATCAAAACCTAGAAACTTGCCTTTGGGGTGAAGCCTCCAACATTGTTGTATACATTCAAAATAGATGTCCTCACTTTCATCTTGAACATAAAACCCCTAAAGAAGCCATTTCCGGAAAGAAACCTAACCTTAGTCATCTGAGAATATTTGGGTGCCCTGTTTACATTCATATTCCTAAAGAGAAAAGGACTAAACTAGAACCTTCTGGGAAAAGAGGAATCCTTATAGGATATAATGAAACGTCTAAAGCATGTTTCATATACATCCCTGGCCAAAAAGCACATTGAATTGAGTCGAGATGTAATGTTTGATGAAGATACTGTATTCAAAAGATCCAAAGATGAAAATGAGTCAAATGATGAAGAACCTCGAGAGGACTCATCTCCCGAGATTCTGAGGGAGAATCAAATAGAAGAAAAAAAAGTCCTTCGAACCTATGGATACAACAAATGTATTTAGAGAAAATAAGAAAAGACCTTTATGGGCCAAAAAGATAATTGAAGCTCCCTTTGGATCTGTTAGAGAGAAAATGGCCAAACATATTTTTTAGCTATATTGCACTTATGAGGGAACTCTCAAATTCTAAGCCTTCAAATGTAGAAGAAGCTATTAAGCAACAAACTTGGAAGGATGCTATGACAGAAGAATACAACTCTATCCTTAAAAATGATTTTTGGGATATTGTTCCTAGACCCAAAAATAAGTTAGTTGTATCCTCCAAATGGTTATTTAAAATAAAGCATGCATCTAATGGAAGTATTGACAAATACAAAGCTAGATTAGTTACAAGGGGTTTCTCTCAAATGGAAGGCATCTCCTATGAAGAAACTCTTGCTCCAGTTGTCAGATATACCTTTGTTAGAATGCTAATTGCTATTTTGCATCCAAAGGATGGAAAATAATCGAATGGATGTTAAGACCGCTTTTCTAAATGGAGTAATAGAAGAAGTTTATCGAGAGCAGCTTGAAGGATTTGTGGTACATAATAAGCAATCGCATATATGCAAATTAAAGAAGGCTTTGTATGGACTGAAGCAAGCTCCTCGAGCTTGGTATGAACGAATAGATCATCACTTTTCCAAACTTGGTTTCTCCAAAAATGATGCAGACTCTAACTTGTATTTTAAAGTACAAAAAGAGGATAAGTTGAATTTGGTACTTTATGTTGATGAGTCATTGATTACAGGAGAAGATCACCTTATAGCTAAGTGTAAACAAGATTTGGCATTCGAATTTGGCATGAAAGATCTAGGATTACTACACGATTTCTTGGGTCTAGACGTATGGCAATATACAAGTGAAATTATTCTAAATCAAGGGTATACATTGGATATACTAAAAAGATTTAGAATGATGGAATGCAAATCTATGAAGACTCCTATGGAAACAAATTTACACAAACTAAAAGAAACAATCAAAGACTTAGAAAATGCTGATCCCACTCTCTACCATCAAATGATTGGTTCGTTAATGTACTTAGTGAACACAAGACTTGATATTTTTATCTAGTGAATGCACTCAGTGAGTTCATGTGTGAATCCAAACAAGTTCATCAAGCAGCAACCAAACACATCCTAAGATATCTTTGTGGTACAATTGGATATGTCTTAAGATAATTTTTTTTAGAACTAAATCTAAGCTATATAGATTCTGATTGGGTAGGAAATTCACTAGATCAGAAGAGTACTTTAGGATGTTGTTTTAACTTGGGATCAACAATGATATTGTGGTTCAGCAGAAAGAAGCCATTGGTAGCTCAGAGCTCCGTTGAAGCAAAATATATTGCAGCATCCATGGGAACTCGAGAAGCAGTATGACTGAGGAAACTTCTAGTTGGATTATTTGGAAAATCACTAGAACCTACTACCATTTATTGTGCTAGCCTGAGTTGTATCAGATTTTCTTTGAATCCAGTGTTTCATAATAGATCAAAGCACATTGAGATAACATATCACTACATACGAAACATGGTTGAGATGAATGGGATCGAGCTAAAGTATATCAGTACAGAGAATCAAATTGCAAACATTCTTACCAAACCACTTGCTAAAGCAAAGTTGGAGTGGTTTCGAAGAGAACTTGGAATGATTGTAATCCCTGAGAAAGAGTCTCAGAATAATTGATTATAGTATTGTATTATTCTTTATAATGTTATGTTATAACTATATGGGCCTAGTGTACACCATAGGAAAGTGATGACCTTCGAATGATGATCACTTGTATTTGCAGAAGTTATTGAAAGGTGACTATCTTACAATGATTTAATCATGACATACCTTTTTTTAATGTTTAAACAGATAATTATAGATTATATCTTATAAATCAACAACTAAGTGTTAAATCTCATTCACTTGATAGTTTATGAGTTGTGGAGTTTGTCTTATTTGGTGCTCATAAGACTAATAATGAGTTTCTTTATACACGGAGTAGTGGCAGTGCAGAATATCTTGAGCCACATGCATATGAAGCCATGGGTGCATAGTGAGACATGTACTATATAGTTTATCGAGCAGGGTTAGACTTCACAGAGTATTTTTATTTAAACTCCTTACAAATTCTTAAGGGTTATAACCAAAGTAATGAGAATCGGAATCAGCACGGCCGAATCAAATCGTGAATCGGGGGTGAATCGGCAAATTTGAAAAAACCTTTTAAATGTAGAGATTTTAACAATTTAAGACTTATTTCATGCACCCTTTATTGAATACAACTTAAACACACTATAACATCATCAAATAGAAGTTAAAACTTAACATACATAAACATGGAAGTTTGTGTTTACGGCATGGGGTAAAGAGTTTTTATAAGACAACTGCCTTAGTTATTATAAGACAGCTTCACATCCAACACCTACTCCAAGTGCTTCAAAGTGTATCACCCCTCTCGAAAGGTTTGCTCTGTTGTTCTCTCCACCACAGACACTCCATGCTTGCAGCAGCTGCAAGTCTCATCAACTGGTTAGAGTTTCCCATGATTGATAAGTGTAGTGATTGGGGGTCTAGGGGGCAATGCTGGGGTCGAGGGGTAGTGCCCTTGTGGGGTCCTGGGGCAGCACCCTAGGCACGCTCCCTGTCGCGATATACAGGGCGGGGTCGAGGGGCAGCGCCCCCTCCGCCAAGACCAAATTAGCACTCTGAAACCCACACAAAACTGCATGGAACACAGTATTTTTGTGATTTTCTTTTGATCCCATATTCTTTCTGGGAACCGCTAATGTTTTACTACTTGATTATGTCTTTCCCTTCCCTTGGGCATCATCCATTATGCATTCTAAACATTTCATTATGCATTCTAAACATTTTTTATTTGTTGTCCTTTTTTAAAATTTTTTAAAAAAAAACCTATGGTTCTTCTTTTTTCTTCTTCTCTCTCACTTTTCCTCTCTTCTACTCATGCTTAACAATTGGAAAGCCCTTGAGGGTTATAACAAAGAGGAAAGGTAAAAAAGAAAGCAAAAATAAAAGTGATTTTTATTATTATTTCCAACTAAACATGCTTGCTGCCCCTAGCTGATTCACACCGATTCACGTGGCCGATTTTGACGGTTTTTGGAGTGAATCGCCGATACTGGCGATTCAGGCGGTTTAGCCGATGAAATTGCCGATCACGATTTCCGACACCAAAAATATCGGGGTGCATGAATCTGATGCGATTTCAACGCAATTCTTGGAACTATGGTTATAACTGACAAACCAAATTGTCCTTTCTAAAGCCACTTAAGCAGTAGTTGATTATCGGTCCACATATATGAGGCGTGTTTAATAACAATCGGCAGTAAACTTTGTTTGGAAATCATTCGGCTCTAATAGCAATCAAAATCATATCCATTGTATTGGTCTGCCACTTGTCATTCTGTAGAAACAAGGCTGTTACATCTGCAATTCATTTAGACCAAAATTTGAACTTACATATTCTCCGTTGTATTGAAGATTTTGCGAGTATGTGGAGAGTTCTGAGCAGTCAATACTTCTCAATTTTTTTTGTGAGAGTGTGTATAAGAGATGAAATGATGCGTTCAACACATTCTAAAACTTTGTTGTGTGTGTGTGTGTGTGTTTGTCTATATATATATATATATATATATATATATATATAAAGTCAATAAACTATCTGTAGCAGTGTTCATAAAATTGATAGAGGATATCAGTAAGAGGGATTGAAACATTTGCATAGAAGAAAAGACATCATACCTGAAGAAACCTACAAACAAGTATATTTGATTCACATGGTTTTGGATTGAAGTCTACTAAGCATCTTTGATAATATCACACTAGCACATAGAGATTATTTTAAGATTAATCTTACTTCAATTGACAGAGGTGTTCTGAAGTAATTTTCAGATTCAGAAATGGGCTGTTGAAATTGAAATTAACAATTGTTTTCATATTCGGATTTTGCTTATTGTAATTTTTTCAGCCTACGAATTTTTTTTTTAAGAACTGAAGTCACTGTGCAAGGAAGTAATCAGATTGCTTTATATATATATATATATATATATATATATATATAAAGTCAATAAACTATCTGTAGCAGTGTTCATAAAATTGATAGAGGATATCAGTAAGAGGGATTGAAACATTTGCATAGAAGAAAAGACATCATACCTGAAGAAACCTACAAACAAGTATATTTGATTCACATGGTTTTGGATTGAAGTCTACTAAGCATCTTTGATAATATCACACTAGCACATAGAGATTATTTTAAGATTAATCTTACTTCAATTGACAGAGGTGTTCTGAAGTAATTTTCAGATTCAGAAATGGGCTGTTGAAATTGAAATTAACAATTGTTTTCATATTCGGATTTTGCTTATTGTAATTTTTTCAGCCTATGAATTTTTTTTTTAAGAACTGAAGTCACTGTGCAAGGAAGTAATCAGATTGCTTTACTGAATGAAAATAAAAAAGTGTATATTCTTCGAAGTATGGGCTGAGATATAACCCGATTTTATAAATTTGATTGTGATTTTGTGTTTGAGTTGGCGGTTGTGTGAAAAGAGGAGTTGATGCTATTAAGAAAAAGAGGTGTGTGACTCCTTGGGTTGATGCCCTAAAACAAATGTAATTGGATTCAGATTTGTGAGGCTGGATTAGGACAGTAGATCCTAGCAGCGATTCTCACTATGGTTATCTCCATCTCCCTCATTAGGTTTCCACTTGTCATTCTGTTAAAACAAGGCAATTACAACTGCAATTCATTTAAACTGAAATGTAATCTTATATGTTCTCCGTCATATTGAAGACTTTGTGGCAGTATGTGGAGAGCACTGAGGAGTCAATAGTAAATACTTCTCAAGTTTTTTGTGGAAGTGTGTATAAGAGATGTAAATGATACATGATGTGTTCAACAATCATATACTGAAACTGAGTTGTGTATACACACACACACACACACACACACACACAAACACACACATACTTATCAGGGTTGGTAGAAGTCAATAAACTATCAGTGGCAGTGTTCATAAAATTGACAGAGGATAGCAGTAAGAGGGATTCAAACATTTGTATAGAAAAAAAGACTTCATACCTGAAGAAACTTACAAACAGGTATATTTGATTCACTTGGTTTTGGATTGAAGTCTAGTCAACATCTTTGATAAGATCACACTAGTACAGAGGCATTATTTTAAGATTAATTTTACTTCAGTTGACAGAGGTGTTTTGAAGTTAATTTGCAAATTGGGAAATGGGCTGAAATTGAAATTAACAATTGTTTTCATATTCGGATTTTGCTTATCTTAATTTGTTCAGCCTACAAAATATTTTCTTCGGAACTGAAGTTATCGTGTAAGGAAGTAATCAGATTGCTTTACTTAGTGAAAATCGGAAAGTGTATATTCTTTGAAGTATGGGCTGAGATATAACCTGATTTTATAGATTTGATTGTAATTTTGTGTCTCGTGAAAAGAAGAGTTGATGCTCTTAAGAAAAAGAGGTGTTATGTGACAACTTGGCTTGATGCCTTAAAACTAATGCAATTGGATTCAGATTTGTGAGGCTGGATTAGGACAGTAGATCCTAGCAGCAATTCTCATCATGGTTATCTTCCTCATTAGGTCTCCATATCATATTCTTGTGCATTGTGTTCTTATCTTGTGATGCTCTTTTCAGTTTTCAGCGTGACTCCTATGCCATTCCCATTTACACAAAATAGAAACTAAAATAAACTGGCTCCCTCATTAACAATGTTTGGTAAAGCATCATTTGGTTTGTATAGTCTGTCAACTATCATTTTGGTTTGTACAGATGGTCAATCTGCCGATTTATTACTATGCAATTTAAATATAACTAGTATAATTTAGCAATGATGTGTCTGTGTGTGTGTGTAATATAAATAAATAAATATTTATTTATATATATAAGGTAGAAAAACTCAAGAAATAATGAGAGATGGAGGGGGCGAATCAGTATTTCAAAAATTTAAAAAGTAAATGCAACTGAAAGAACACAAAGAAAAACAAAGACACATGAAATTATCTTGTGGAAACCCTTTTGGGTAAAAACCATGGTATCAGTAATCACTACAAATGTGGGCTACAACCCAGTACGTCTAAGGCTCCAACCTTCTCAACAAAAAGCATGCTTCAACCTGATCAGAGTAAGGCAGCTACCTCCAAAGGCCACAACCTCCAACTAATTGATGAAGTAACTATATTACAACTAGATTTTAATCTTGTTTTTTCATGAAGTGATAAAACACTGTAGACAAGAATACAGATGCACCAATTTCTTCCTTCCACATTTTCTATCACTATTTTCTTGCTTCAAATGAAAATGTCACCCTCTGATTCACACTCTACCTGAAGAATAGAAAAACCTCTTTTTGCTCCCCACTCTTTGCATGCATATCAAAATTGTGTCTCTGACATGGGTACACAACCTATCCATAATGTTTTCATTGCTACATGTATGAAAGTAACTGCTGAAGTATGATCATTACATCTTGTGGTCATAATATCAAGAGTTCCATACAGAGAGTGTCAACAGTTACAAAGGGTGTAGTGAAGAAATATTGCCAAGGAGTTCAAGACTTGGCAACTCAATGAAACAGATTGCAAGAAGGACTTCCGTGGAACTATTTCGCATGGACTAAATATTCTCCAATGGACTTCACTTTCGGTGGACTAACATTCTCCTGCGGACAACTTTCCTGTGGACTAACTTTCCCGTGGACAACTTTCCCATGGACAAACTTTCTCATGGACAAACTTTTCTTTGGAGAACTTTCCTATGGACAAACTTTCCCGTCGACAACTTTCTTGTGGACAACATTCTTGTAGAGAACTTTTCCGTAGAGAACTTTCCTTTGGAGAAACTTTCCTGTGGACAAACTTTTCCCGTGGACAAACTTTCTCGTGGAGAACTTTCCCGTGGACAAGTCACTTAGCCTAGAAGATTGAAATGAAAAATGCTAACAATCTCCCCCTATTTTTCATTGATGGCAACCCATATTGATACCACAATATTCCTAAAACTGAGTTGTCTTGAAGCTGAACATACAACTCCCCCTGTAGGCATACGACATTAGGATATACAGCTCCCCCTGCAAGCATACGACATAACTCCCCCTTTGACATCAATGACCATGAGATATAGCAATGAAAATGCCCCCCAAACATATGCCATTTAATTAGATAAAATAACACCGAGCTTGTGTTGAAGATACTCAAAGCGCTCCCGAGATAACAATTTTGCAAAAATATCAGCAACTTGTTCCTTTGAACAAACACATTCTAGCTTGACCACGTTGTTAGCGACTTGCTCTTTCAAATAATGATAATAGGAATGTGCTTGGTGCGGGAGTGCATAACATGATTCTTAGAAATATCAATGGCACTCGTATTATCACAATATATGCAGATGGGATTTGTCAAATTGAATCTTGTAATCAATCAAAGTGTTCTACATCCAAATTACCTGAGTGCAACATGAAACTACTGCAATATATTCTGCTTCAGCAGTAGATAGAGAAGTGCAAGACTGTTTCTTGCTGAGCCATGAAACCAAACAATTTCCTAGGAAGAAAGCACACCCACTTGTGATTTTTTTGTCATCCACCGAGCCACCCCAATTTGCATCTGTAAAGGCTGTAAGAGAGAAATCAGAATTCTTAGGAAACCAAAGACCATATTCAGTAGTGCTTTTCAAATATTTAAAAATTCTCTTAACAACTTTACCATGTGTTTGGGTGGGAGATGCTTGAAATCTAGCAACATAACCAACAACTTGCATGCCGTCCGGTCTGGTGGCTGTAACAATCAACAAAGTTCCCACCATAGACCTGTAGAAAGTTTGATCAACACTAGTGGATACATCATCCTTGCTTAGTCTGCATATAGTTTTCATGGGAGTGCAAACCGGATTGCAATCGTCCATCTTAAACCTTTTAAGTAGCCCTTTGACATATTTAGCTTGTGAAGTAAAAATACCTTCAGCTGATTGACTAATTTGCAGCCCAAGAAAATAAGATAGCTCCCCCATCATAGACATTTCAAATTCATTTTTAATGCAACCAGAAAATTTTTTGTTCATTTTGGAGTTATCACTACCAAAAATCAGATCATCAACATAGACAACAATAATAAGAGTGTTGTTACCTTCATTCTTGACATACAAATTGGCAAATTGCTATCCACATCCCTTTCTTGAATCCTTGCTGCTGTAAGTAGTTGTCCAGCTTGTCATACCAGGCTCTAGGGGCTTGTTTTAAGCCGTAGAGTACCTTTTTCAGCTTGCACACATAGGCCAAATCAATAGTCAACACAAAACCATCTGGCTGTTCCACATAAACTTCTTCATTCAAGTCACCATTTAAGAATGCTGATTTGACATCCATTTGAAATACCTTAAAACCTTTGAAAGAAGCAAAAGCGAAAAATATTCTAATTGCTTTTAGCCTAGCAATGGGAGCAAAAGTCTCATCAAAATACACTCTTCAACTTGTGAGTAGCCTTTGAAAACCAACCGAGCTTTGTTTCTAACAACTTTACCTTCTTCATTTACCTTATTACGAAACACCCATTTTGTCCCAATCACGTTCTTCTCCTTGGGTCTTGGCACAAGCTCCCAAGTATTGCTCTTGTTGATTTTTTCTATCTCTTCCTCCATCCCTACAATCCAGTTCTCATATTTGGCTGCCTCTTCATAGTATTTTGGTTCATACAAAGACATGAATGAAAGATCATCACCCTCAAAATAATTAACATCCTTTCTAGTAGCCCTTGTTCTTCTTTCAGCTATTACTTGATCTAAGGGACGATTCTTTTGAACAAACTTAGGAGTTTTAAATAAAGAGGAATTATCAATTTCACCTTGAATATCATGCTCAGAATGCCAGTTTGAGGTTTCAGCTTTGTTATGTGAAGGAACTTCATTTGCACTGTGTGATTGAGTCTTTTCTTTGGCATCTTCAACACTTTTGTTGGCTGTTCCAGTTTGTGTGGGAGGTGATGAAGATACACAACTTCTTTCCAAAATGTATCACTTACTTTCCTTTCCTTCATCAAATAACGTGCCATCTCTTGGATTGTTCTGTTTTTCCTTTTCACAACACCATTTTGTTGTGGAGTTTTTGGGGCTGAAACTTGTCTTCTAATGCCATGAAGTTCATAGAAGCTTATTAACTCACTAGATGTGAATTCTCCACCATTATCAGAACACGAACATTAGATTTTCAAATCAATTTCATTTTCAACTAGAGCTTTAAACACCTTGAATTTTTCTAAAGCTTCTGATTTTTCTTTTAGAAAAGCAACCCATGTCATTCGTGTATAATCATCAATCCGTAACATAAAATACCTCTTACCTTGAAGGCTTGCTGTCCTAGTTGGCCCACAAAGGTCCATGTGCACTAACTCAAGTGGCTTGGAGCTGGTATGTTTTTTGGTTTGAATGAAACTCTAGTTTGTTTGCCTTCTTGATAATTCTTGCAAACAATATCAGTTGGCTTCTCTATCTTTGTCATGTCTCTAACTGCTTCCTTTTTGCTGATCGTGACTAGATTGTCAAAATTGACGTGCCCAAGATGCTTGTGCCAAAGCCAAGCATTATCCATACTACTCAAACAACAAGTTTCAGCATTAGTCCTCAAGAATGTAAAGATTGTTAGCTGCCCTAGTTGCATTTGTAATGACATCTTCCCCTTTCTTAATAATGCAAGAGTTTGAATTGAAACCAAGATCATACCCTTGATCACACAGCTGACACATGCTTACCAAATTATGTTTTAGCCCTTTAACATAGAGAACATTTTCAATAGTAGTTTGACCTATTCAATAAGCAATTACCTATTCCAGCAACTCTAGCAGAAGAACTATCAGAAAATCTTACTTTTCCACTCTTCATAGGGTTAATGGAATGGAACTTACTTAAACCACCTGTCATATGTCTTGAGTAGCTACTGTCAATGTACCATATATCTTTTTCATTTTTTAATGATCCCTTCTTGGTTCGATCAATAAAACTCTAATCTGAACTAACTTTTTGTCAAATAGTTGGTGCATAATGTTTACTGTATGGGTAAAGAAATCAATGCATACAGACAATGGAACACGAACAGAAGAATTCCTTAGATTATTCTCATATGCTAGACATTACATTATGCTTGATAATATCCGTAATAGTAGATCATAGATGATTTACAATGATCCCAGATGGGATATAAATACTACCACCGAACCTTCCCGAAGGAGTCCATCGACCACAACATTTCATCTGCTACAAACAATTTACCTGTAGGCTACAAAATACAAAACATCGACGACAGTCAATCCGTCGGCTACAGAAACATCGCTGGAACCATCTAGTCGGTTGACACCATCCCCCCAAAAAGAAAAGTCGTCTCCGGACGACAATTACAAAATATCCGAGGCAAATTAACAAACAAAATACATTTTCAGAGTGACTACAACAAAAAAAATCTGCTTCTATCCCATCACTTCCACATTCATCCCGTGCCTGTAGCCTCTGCTAACACAACACTGCCTCCTTAATGAAGCTGACCTTGATAGCCACCTGTGCTGCTTTCTTTGTTTTCAATTCCTCGGTACCCTGAGCCAAGTGTCGCTGCACTGCCTCCAGCTGGATGATTAGCTCCTCCCGCGCTCTCTACGCATCCACCAAGATAGCCTCTCGGCCAACACCTACTCCAAGTGCCTCTGGTACACAGAAAGTCCATCCTTGCAGCAATTTCAACTCTTCTCAACTGGTCAGACTCCTACGATTGATATCCGCAACGATTGGGGGTCCAGGGGGCAACGCCCCCAGCAGGGTCGAGGGGTAGCGCCCCCGCGGGGTCTTGGGAAAGCGCCCCGGGTGCGCTCGCAGTACACGCTGCCCCTCGTCGCCAAGACCAAATTAGCACTTCGAAACCCACACAAAATTGCACGGAACACACCATTTCTGCCATTTTCTGCCGATTCTACACTCTTTCTGGCAACCACTGTTGCTTTCCCTTCCCTTTGACATCATCTGTTACTCATTTCGAACAACTTGAATCTGTCGTCGTTTTTTTTTTTTTTTTTTTTTATTACTCGCCCGCTGCTGTGCCTCTTCCCTATCCTGCCGATCCTTGCTAAGAGAATGATATTAATTCTTCCGAGTTGAATTTGTCCTTCAAGCTGAACTCAACCACCTCCGTGAGAGAACTAAGAAAAACTTGCATAAAACCATCCGCAGGACAAGAAAACTCCGAAGAAGACAAGCGTTTGCTGCGAACAGAAAAATCCTTACGGTAAGGATTTGTATGCCACCTCTGCATAGATCCACTCCCAACAGCCCGATACTGGAGTATTGACGCCAACACCCACAACCTTGCCCCCAACCTCTTCTATGGATTTGCGGAACTATCTGCACCAACAATATCAACCACTATGGAATCGTAGAGTACTACGGGCGGAGAGAAATATTGCTAGAGTCCGCAGCAAGAATAAACGCCGAGAAGAAATCCGGGGAGAAGGCCGCGTGGCCGCGGGAATCAGAATAGAACAATCCGCGGGTAGCAAAAAAAAAATAGCCTTGCGCAGGAACATTAAAAAACTCTGCAGGAATGCTCTGCGGAAAGGTTCCGCGAGAGGTCCGAACAGTTGCCCGCGGGACACAGTTCGCGGACAAGTTGCCCGACTGTCCGCGGAACCCTGTCTGCGGGACCCTGTTCGCTGCAGATTTTTTTTTATTTTAAATTTTAAATTTTATAATTTTTTTTCTTCATCAAAAAATATACAAAGCACCTCAAATTTGCCTCTAACCATCCCCATTCGGCAACGATGAGGGAGTCCCCTTCTGTGACAACGACAGAGTCTTCTTGGCATCATATATTTTGAATTTGGATCCATTGACTGCTGGAGGTACCTTCTGCCCGTCCAAAGTTGATAATCTGATCGCTCCATTGTCGGTGACCTTCCGAATCTGATATGGTCCAACCCATCTGGCCTTAAACTTTTCCACTTTGATTTCATTTCGACCGTCGTACACCTTACGTCTATTCTGTGCCACCTCCGTCGCCCACTGTGCCTGTGGTCGTCGCGCAACTCGATTATTTCCTTGCTGTTGGTGCCCTTCCACTAATTTTTTGCTGCGGTGTAACCTTTTCTTTCCGCGCGGTCCATTCACCATGTACCGGACAGTGGGATCTTTCGTTTTTCTGTGTTCAGACTTATGTTCTTCCCCTCAGCTTCAGCCATGGTAGCTTTTCCTTCTTCCACTTCCCTGCATTCCTCCGGACATTCATTTTCCTATGTTTTGTCACATTCGTCGACCGTTAACATATTGCAACTCGGAAACAGTTCGTAGTCTTCTATCTGCCAGTGGAACAGGCCATTCATCGAGTCCAGGTCGTCGTCATTTGATCCTCCGTCAAGTCTCAATACTCCTTCATCTGGTTCCATTCACCTCTTTCCTTCGTCGTCACTTTCGCCGTCACTTTCTGAATCTGACGATGTTGCCTCCTCACTGACCATTTGTGTATGCAGGGCAATTGTGAATCTTTTGCCTCTGCGCTCCATTAATAGTGTATTTCGTTTCCAATCATGTTTTACTTTTGCTTGCACCAACCAATCCCGTCCTAGAATAGCATCATATCCTTTTCTTTTTAATGGAATGACCACAAAGTCCAATAAAAATGGTTGCGTTCCAATATTGACCGATTGCGCCTTCAAGATTCCTAATGGTTTGATTCTGTGTTGGTTTTCCGTGAGCAACTGGAATGCAGGTGGCCACAATGTCGGCTTTCCCAACTTCTTCCAAGTATCTTCCAGTAACACATTCACGTCGGACCCTTCGTCGACAATTGTGTCTGTCAGAACATTTCCCAAAATCCCCATCTCGACAACCGCTGGATGCCGTCTGGAGGTGAGTGCCAGCAGAATTGGGTCTGTTGTCGTTACTTCCCTACTATCCCTTCCTGTGTCCTTCGTTGCTTTTGGAAACGGTGTATGATTCAGAATGGCTGTCTGTAACTAGGGCATTGTGAGGTCACTTATCTTGACCGGTATCTCCGTTTGTAAGATTTGCCATACAATGTTTTGTTCTGCGAAGTTCTTTGTTAAGGTGCCGGTGATGTCCTTCAACTGAGATGTCCTTGCTGACGATGCCTTTGCAATTTTCGCCTGCGCTTCCCCCAATTTTCTCTTTTCCTCCGCTTGCCTCCGTGTAATTGCCAGAACCTCCTCTACATTCGTGCCGACCGTGATCAAGTTTACTCCAGACTTTGGACACTTGGAATCTTCGTGATTGCCGGGTCCGCACCATCTGCATAATAATTTCGGTGTGTTTGCCGCTGTACAATCCCACGCAAAATGACCCCACAAATTACATGCTCGGCATTGAACGATCGGCCGTCTATTTACATCATACTGGGTTCGACTTCGGCTCCCATTATTATTGTTATTGTTCGCATTGTTGTTATTTTGCCCTCTGTTATTATTCCTGTACCCTCCGGATGTGGCACCTACGTTATTTGTATTTCCGCTATTGTCTGACGAGGAAGCCTCTTGTGTGAGAAACACCTATGGAGATCCTCTTGTCTTCATGTTAAAGGGGCACTTTTTTGTCGAATGGCCCATGATTTGACAAATGTCACAGAATTGGTTCTTTGGACATGATCATTTAGTATGATCGTCGGTCTTACACTCCGTGCACCACAGCTCACTGCCTTTTGGCGCCTTCTGCATGTTTTTAAACTCCATCATGCGAACCATATCCTTCTGTAGGGCACGAACCTTGTTGCTGCTGCCTTCGTCGTCGCTGCTATCATCTTCGGCAGGCTCGTCGTCATCAGAATTAGAGGAGCTAATTTTCTTCTTCTTTGTCTTCTGTTCACTTTCAAGGTCTAGTGCTTTGTTATACGCATCCACATATGACGACGGTGGCACAATTTTCATTTTCCTCCGCAACTTCGAGCGTAGGCCGTCCACGAACCATCTTTTTTGCAATCCGTCCGCCGGCTTGCTTTCCATTTTGTTTATTAAGTCTTTTAATCTCCTGGCATAGATGTGGACAGTTTCGTGCTTCCCTTGTTTGGTATTGAAAATCTCTGCTATGATTTCATTATCATCCCGCAAGAGTTTAAATTCCCCCAGGAACTCCTTTTTAATGTTATCCCAGGTATTTAGCTTTTGTGGATCCGTATCCGAAAACCAATCAATCGCCACACCTCGTAGGGTTGCCGGAAATTGCCTGACCCATTCGTTGGCATCTGTGATTCCATTTGCCCGCCAGATCGTCTCACATGTCTTACAATGTCGGATGGGGTCGACTGGACCATTGCCCTCAAACTTCGGTAGCTTTTCTTTGGGTCCCGCCATCACAACACTGGAGGTCTGCACTGTCACGACTCACACTAGAGGTTTGCACTCCCGCACCGGTGGTCTGCACTCCCACACTAGAGGTCTGAACTCCCACATCGGCGGTCTGCACTCCCACACCGGCGGACTGCACTCCCACACCGGTGGATTGCTCTCCCACACCGAAGGTGTCGACAGCTGCGAACCTTGGTGAAGAAGAAGGATCTTCTAAAGTTGTTTCCCGCGGAAGTCTATCCCGGACGAAGAGGTCACTCCACGCTCGTGCTCCCTCGACACTGCGAGCCGTGCGAGTTGATGCTCTTCCGTTTGAATTTTCTTCCCTCGGCGAACACAAATTCAAGAACTCCTCTCGTGCTTCTTCCACCAATTCCACCCACTGTCGAGTCTCCTCCAACAATTCTTCGGCGCTCCAGTTTCCATCGGCAATCTTTTGAAATCTTCGTCGGCGTTTGGCTTGCTGTGCCAGAATTAAATTCTCTTGCGTAGTACGGATTCCATCTTTTCCCTTGACCTTATTCCGATCCTTGTTAAGCTGATTTGGCATTAATCTTCATTCCTCCCACCTTCCAGGTTCATAAGGCAATGACACCAAATGTTTACTGTACGGGTAAAGAAATCAACGCATACAGACAATGGAACACGAACAGTAGAATTCCTTAGATTATTCGCATATGCCAGACATTACATTATGCTTGATAATATCCGTAATAGTAGATCATAGATGATTTACAATGATCCCAGACGGGATATAAATACTACCGCCGAACCTTCTCGAAGGAGTCCGTTGGCCACATCATTTCATCCGCTACAAACAATTTACCCGTCGGCTACAAAATACAAAACACCGACGACAGTCAATCCGTTGGCTACAGAAACACCGTTGGAACCATCCAGTCGGCTGTCATGTAATCAATGGATTATAAACAAGCACTATTTTAATATCACTTCACTGATTTACAACTGAGGTGCCAAAGAATAGTTATATCATCCATGAAATGGTGACTTCACTGATTTACGACTATAATAATCCCTGCTTGTTCTGACCACAGAAAGTCAAACTTGGACTCGTAGAATTTCGTCAAACAGTTGGCGTGCAATCAAGGAGTCTTAAGCAAGTACTACTATAACATCACTTTACTGATTTTCAAAATGAATGCCATGGAGCACTTGTATTATAAATGAAATAGTGAATTCCAGATCGTACATTAATACTGATATAAAACAACAATTTGAAATACTGATTCATGATAGTAACAACAAATTATCATCTGTTGTTTAAGACACCATTGACTAGGCTTCAATATTTGAGGATTTACATAGACAAACAATATTGCAAGTGCGGTTTGGAGGAGGAAATATAGACCCGAGTTCCATGAATGCAGATTTACCAGTGGTTGGGGAATGGACTTTCCTCGCGGCTTTCATATGGAGTCCCTGTTAGACCAGCATTTGACTCCTGTAATCTTCTTCAATCTGCCTGTTGTCTCACCGTCAACTCCTAACTGTTACTGCTGCACTAAAGGTGACCCCATGTGAAGTGTACCCTGTAGAATAGCTAGGTGCTGGCTAGCTGCTGCCCACTATCACATGCATATACTATTGTCAGTTCACTGCTGGAAGGAATGTAGACAATGAAAGGCTTCTGTATGACCTGGAATTGGACTTACGCCAACTCTATCTAGTCTGTTTTTTGTTCAAACTCCAAACGAACAGACCATGTCCTGTATGTGCCACTATTCTAGACTGATTTCTCATGCCCAATCTTCTTTTTGCTGTGAACTCCAACCTGCCTGAACCTGCTGCCTGTACATTACCACTATTTGGTATGACCTTCGAATCTCTATTGCTTCTACCTACTACAGAGACTCCAACTTCTGGTACACCAATGTATCAATTTAACTCTCAGCTCTAAAAATGCAATCTAAGTACTAGGTTTGTGTCCAGACTCACTATTTTCCTTAAGGGGTTTCGTCCTTAGTAAATATCCAGTCACATTTAAGCAACCTTTAGGATTTGTAAAATAACATATATTTTTTGTGTCCATCCCAATGTAGCTACATGCTTTTATAACCTCGATATGAGGGCAGACACAAACAACTAGGCAATGTGGGATTGAAAGTCAATTTCGTCTTTTAGTCACTTAAGTAACTTCATAACTTTATAACATTAAAATATTTAAATAAATCACTTAAGTCACTTAAACTTTAATATCTCTTGAAATATTTGTCTGATTGCCATGCTGTTTGAAATAGGAATATCTCCTCACAATTCCCGATGTGACCAAATACACTTTCTCAAAATAGAAATGGTTCATCTCTATTACCCCTGACTTACTATACATATTAAGTATGGCAAATGGAGTCCAAATGACATCGAACGAAGGCCAAATCTATAAATCGCTGAAAGTTGGAGATGAATCAATCCTTAGAAGATCCTCTAACCATCCTCATTAGCCTACGAGGGTCCAATATTAGGTTAATCCCTGAAATTCTGATGCTGGCAACTAATGGGGACATTACACATTCTTAGCTAGCAGAGTAGTTAAGACAACCAGAGCCTTGAGAGACTCCTCTTGGTTCTTCTTCCTCCATACCTTGACAACTTTTGGCATGCTCTTAGTTTCAGCCTTTGTGAGTAATCCTGTACGATAATTCTTGCAGAACTTTGAAGTATGACTAAACTTATTACAGTTGTAGCATATTAGATTAAACTTCCTAAAAGAACCAAAGGCATGTTAAGAATAGATCTTCATTTGGATTTAAACATTCTTACTACTATGAATTTGTTATGGTTATGAACATATATATATATATATATATGTATGATTGTGATAGTGATATATATAATACATACAAATACACACACACACACACACACACACACACACACACATATTTACACATTATATATATATATATATATATTCATATTGTTAATACATTGATATAATATTGAGTACGGTCAATATTAGACATTGTTATGTTCAAGTCTGGACCGATAGGATTATCGGTGTCTTAATTAAAGTTACAATCAGTCATGAGGAGTCACAATCTCATGAGAGGTTGCGATTCCCGTCGCAACTGCCACGAGGAAGTCACACCTTCTCATGGTATCATGACTGCTCTATATGATATTTATACTTGCAATCAGTGACTGCTCAATTACCGAATCAATCACAGCGGCATTCATGGTATGAACAGCAGTCATCAAAATTCAGATTGTTATTGATACTAACCATCTCTGCTCTCAGGAATAATAAGATCAGGGACTCCAAAGATACTTCATTATATGTATAAGGATTTGTAACTGTACATCAGTCTCTGATATTACAGAATTAGTTTTTCTCTAAAAAAGATTTAAAATCTTTACATAGTATTAGAGCCTAACTAGAGAAAAATTCTAAGACAAACTTACAATAGTCGTCTTATTATACAAGGCTATTTTAACCGCAATCAAAATGGTGAATGGAATAAAAGTAGAAGACAGATTGGAAGGGGCAGTAAACTTTCCTTCCTGGACAATTCGAATCATAGCATTACTTGAACTCGAACTAGATTCCTTCATAGAAAAAGATATTAAAATGCCTGAAGAAGAATTAGAAAAAATAACCTGGAAAAGATGTAACAGTAAAGCTAAGAAAATTATAATTGATGCTGTAAGGGATCACATACTTACTTCCATGGCAAGTTTGAAAACAGCCTATGAAGTATTTAAAACTATAAAATATACATTCGAAATAAACAACACTAGTCGAAACTGACTTTAAAACATCAGCTTCTGAATATAAAAATAAACAAAGGAGAGTCAATTACAACTTAAGAATCTCTGAAATAAGAGTTCAACTTGCCACCATTGGAAACAATGTAGACGACGAAGAACTTATAGTAACTGCTCTAAGAGGCTTACCTATATCATGGGAACCTTTCATTCAATGTGTAAGTCGTCCCTCTCTTCCAAAATTTGATCAACTCAAGAATGAGTGCATTCATGAGGAATCCCGATTAATCTCAAGAGGAATCTGCAGAAATCATGAAGGGGAGATTCAAGCCGTACATGCCAACAACAAAAGTAAAGGAAAGAGAAGGAAGTTGAAACCAAAAAGAGAAGTTAAATCTCAATATCAAAAGGAAGGGATCTATTCAAAGTTCAATGCTATCGATGTGATAAATTTGGTCACATTTGAAAATTTTGTCTTGAAAGAAAGAAAAATCAAGCAAATATATCTGAATCCCTTGAATTTGAAAATCCTATATTCTGTCTAGCCTTATCAAGTGAATTAAATACAAGTAATAATTCTTGGATAATAGATAGCAGAGCTTCACGACATATAACTGGATTTAGAAGTCAGTTTGAAACATTTGAGAAGTATTGCACAGAAGAAATCACAATTGGAGACAACTCTACTTATCCGGTAAAAGGAATTGGGACCTGCTCCTTAAAATAAAGACTGGAGAAACTCTTCAATTAAAAGATGTATTATTTGTACCAGGGATAAAAAGAAACGTAATTTCCATTTCGGGTCTAGCTAATCAAGGATATCGACTCACCTTCAATGAGGATAAAGTATTACTATGGCCTAAAACCTCCAACATAAAGAATGACATCAATATAGGATCAAGAGATGGACACTTGTACAAATTAAGTGTCAAAGCAAAACTACAAGCTCTAAATCGTGAAGTCCATAACTCAAATGAACTTTGGCATAGAAGATTAGGGCACCTTGGCTTTAGTGCTCTTCCCACCATAGGGAAAATCACTATAGGTCTACCTAACCTAAAATCTTATACATCGACCCTTTGATCAATTGAAACTTTGACTTCTCAACACCTGTTTCCTCCTCTGATTCGGTGGCATTTCCCTAGGAAATTGCCCCGTTGAAAGATATTCTCCGATAATCGCATACCAAGATGTAATGTCCCCATTTCCAAGATCAATTTTAATAATAGAGTGAACATAAGGAATAAATAAATAAACAAATAAACAAATAAATTATAATTATATTGATAAATACTAATAATATCTTATAAGAATAGAGTATCCAAATTCTTATTTAATAAATAGATTGATAATATTAAACTAAGTTATCTTATATCATGTCTATTATATAATTATCTTTGAATTATTATTATAATAGAATAATATATTATAATTAAATAGTATTATCAATAAATAAAATATATAATTGAATACAGATGTTAAACGATATGCATTAAAGTCAAAGACTAGGATCATATATATGTAGGAATAAATACAAAATGCATATATTCAATTGTACTAAACTTAACTAATATTGATCAAACAGTAAGAACTTGGTTTGTAGGAATTTCGTCAAACAATTGCCACTCTGGCTACTCTTTTAACAAATTAATACTATTCAATTCATGAAATAACTTTTGCACAAATCATTTTAGAAATTTGATATGACAAACAATATATTCCAATGCTTAGTAAATCATATAACCAGCAGAATGATCTCATAAATGATGCTCCACATCTATAACTTTCCTAAACTGGCATCTGAGTTCCAGTACCATTTTGTCATATAAATGAAATGCAAAGTTACAGAGATGATAGACACGTGAATGATGAGAAAGTTCGTTCGGAATTGACGATGCCCAGGGAATACACCTCCAGCTCACACCCTACTTCCTCCCGACCACTGTTGGATAATGTCACGTCTGCTCCTAAACTGACCACGTTTGCACTTCCATAACAACCTGCCATGAACTCGTGTATTGCTGCGGATGTAATGAAAGATGGACGGGCCTCCAACCTGTCCGAGTTGCTACTGCGGATGGAGGGATAGTCGACTCTCAGTCTAAACAAAACATGGGAACCCGTGCTTAAACTTTCGACTGGGGTGGCAATGCCTGCATTTATTCATATACTCGACATCCAATGTGGAAGTTCCTTGATGACCTGACCCTTCTACCTTCTCAGACACCTGCTATGCAGAAATAAAGCTCTTGTGTTGGTTTAAACATGTGACGTCCTGTTGTGTCCAACGTGCACCTGTAGATGTTTCTCTAGCTGTTCACGTGTTGGTCTCCTTTCAGAATACGGGACCGGTGTGGAGATTTTACAATGCAATATCTCACTTCAAACTGCCCATGACTTCACCTTCATTTGATGTAACAAACTGATTTGTGAATAAGAATACTCAGTCGTACCTGTACATTTCTTCTTACTGCCAGATTGACTGTTGAATGAATCTGTATATATCGTTTTCCTGGGTGAATCTTTAGATGTAATGTGGCTTCCTTCTTTACCCAAAACACTGTATATCTTCTAGCAAACCAATGAAGAGTTGGGGTGACGTCCAACGTCTTCTCAAAAATAATTGGAGGGTTTTCGTCCTCACAGTTCAGAAACTAGTTACATTAAAGCAACCAGAACTTGGAGTATTTGATTTCATAAATTTCTTGTATGTTGTTAATCCCAATACAAGCTCTCCTTTATAGCCTCGAAGTGAGGGAAAACACAAGGAGCAAGGAATGTGGGATTAAAACTTCATTTTCGTCCTGTAGTCACTTAAAGTCATTTTATAAAGTAAATAACTTTATAACGTTGAAATGACTTAATTCCACTCACTTTAATAAAGTTTTGAAGTAAATTAAATCAAATTCCCATTGTGACTGGTAGGCATCCTGTTAAATAATGATATTAATCTATCCGGATGTGGGGGATAGATTAAATTAGCGCCCAAATTTCTAGTGTTGAGAAGGGGACATGACAGTCCTCCCTTCCCGGGATTGCTTGCCCTTGAGCAATCTTAATGTTGGATGCTACAATATAGACTCACCTTCCCAAGTGGCGTCTTCATAAGGTAAGTCTTTCCAACGGACTAAATATTCCTTGACGATTCTGTTGTGCAACCTTCTCTCTCGAGTTTTAATCACTTCCTCCGGCACCAAAATAAGCTTACCCACTTCATCAAGCGGGGGCAAACTCTTTGAAGGTACAATCTGCTGGCCCACAACCTTCTTGAGGCATGAGACATAAAAAACATTGTGAATTCGGTTGTCACCCGGCAAATCTAGCTCATAAGTGACCTCTCCTACCCTCCTGGTGATATAATAAGGTCCATAGAATTTGGGCTTAAGTTTCTTTGACCCACTTTTCTTCAAGGAACTCTGTCTATATGGCTGGAGATGAAGAAAAACTCTTATCACCCACCTCAAAACTCCGCTCAGTGCGATGTCGATCAATGTATAACTTCTGCTAATTCTATGACTGTTGAATATTATCCCTGAGAGCTCAGAGGATATCTTGCTGGTTCATTATCCAATCTTTGGCCAGAGGTGCCTGATTGTCCTATAATGCCAAATCAATAAAAGAAAGGGCCTCATAACCGTAAAGGGCATGGAAAGGGGTCATCCGAATAGACATATGGTAGGTGGTGTTGTAACAATACTCCCTCAAATACAATCACTTAACCCATGCTCTCTGCTGCCTTGCAGTGTAGTTCCTCAAGTACCCCTCCACTCACTTATTCACTATTTCGGTTTGGCCATCTGTTTGTGGGTGATAGCTCGTGTTGGGAGTCAACTCTATACCTGTCAATTTGAAAATCTCCTGCCAAAAGGTACTCAGAAACCTACTGTCTTTGTCATTCACAATAGACTTGGGCAATCCATGGAGCCAGAAAACCTCTCGAAAGAACAACTCAGCTACTTGAGAAGCTGACCAATTTGCGGCTATCGCGAAGAAGTGTGCATGCTTGGTCAATCTATCCACCATTGCAAAGATGCAGTCCCTGCCCTGGACCCTCGGCAACCCAGTAATAAAATCCATGGAGATACTCTCCCACCTCTGGGCTGGAATAGGGAGAGGCTGAAGTAATCCTATAGGAAAACCTTGTTCAGACTTGTTCTGCTGACAAGTCTGGCACTCTCTGACATGCTGCAATACATTCATGTACGGTGCGCATAATGTCCCCCTTCAGTTTAGATTCAGGTACTAGGTAGATTTTGTTTTTGTAATATATAACATCATTCATTACCTTGTACCGCATGTCCTGAAGTATACCATCCAAAATCTGACAAGCATGAGTATTTTTGGAATACTCCACTAATAACTGGGACCTCCAATCTGCTGAAATCTCTAAAATGGGGAAACATGCTAACACTGGGGGTCGTCGGGAGAGAGCATCAACAACTATATTATTTCTCCCTTTGACATATTCAATGTCAAAATCGTAAGCTTGTGTCTTGTTGACCCATTTCTGTTGCCTTTCGTTCAACTCTTTCTGTTTCAGGAAGTAACACAAACTATTAGGATCCGTCTTAACTGTAAATTTACTTCCCACCAAGTACTGCCTAAATTTGGCTCTTTATCATAGGTGGAATATAACAACTCGCTGCCCCTAAGTTTCTTGCTCTCAAAAGCAATGGGATGACGGTCCTGCATCAATATTGCCCCTATCCCGCTTCTCGAAGCATCACACTCTAAAACAAAGGGCCTAGAAAAATTAGGAAGTGCTAGCACTGGACATGAGCTCATCACCTGTTTCAACTTATCAATCATTGCCTTAGCATCTTCTATCCAAGTAAATACCCTTTTCTGTGTCAAATCGGTAAGGGGTGCTGCTGCCTGTGAAAAACCCTTGGCGAACTACCGATAATAGGAATAGAGACCAAGGAAACCCCGTAACTCAGATACATCCTTCGGTGGTGGCCAATCCAAAATTGCTTGTATCTTTTCTTGATGCACCTTAACCCCCTCGGCACCAATCACATGCCCCAAATAGAGAATCTCTGTTAGCCCAAATTCGCATTTAGACTCTTTTGCAAATAAGAACTGCTCCTCCATGAGACTAAGAACCTCATCCAAATGTTGCAAATGTTATTCCCAAGTCCTATTGAAGATTAAAATGTTATCAAAGAAAATCAGTACACTTTTCCTTAGCTTTTTCTTGAAAATATGGTTCATGCATGACTGGAAAGTGGCAAGTGCATTAGTGAGCCCAAATGGCATCACCAAAAACTCATAGTGTCCGTAGTGGCATCTGAAAGTTGTCTTGTGCACATTCTCCTCACGGACTCGAATCTGGTGGTAACTTGATCGAAAGTCTATCTTCGAGAAATAAACTGCCCCATGAAGCTCATCCAGTAACTCATCAATGTGGGGAATTGGATATCTGTTTTTGATGGTCCTCTTATTCAGTGCGCGGTAGTGTATACACATCCAAAGGGTGCTGTCCTTCTTAACCAACACCACTGAAGAGGCAAAGGGGCTAGAGCTGGATTTGATATGCCCCATATCCAAAAGCTCCTTTATTGTCTTCTCTATTTCGTCCTTATAGTGCCTGGGGTTATGATAAGGGGTAGTAATAACGGGTTTGGCTTCCTCCTCAAGCTCAATAATATGCTCAAACCCTCTATCTGGTGGGATTCCCGAAGGTATGTCCTCAAACACTCTCCTGTGCTTATCTATAATTGTTTGAATGTCATAATGATATCGCTGCCCTAGATCCTGTGTCTCTTTTGAGGAGACGAAGCACTGTGTAGCCCACTCTACATCATCATGTCTCAAAATGGCCTCTATCTTGTGAGCTGTAATCAAACTGGGTCCACTATCTGGTATGGCTTTGAGGACTACTAACCGATCACCTTGTAAGAACTCCAACTGCATAGTCTCATGATCAAAAGTGTACCTACGGAGAGTCCTTAACCACTGTCTACCCAGAATGGCATCCAACCCATCCAAGTCAACAAAGTAGAAATCAGTCTCCAAAAGATTATCATCAAACTATATTTAAAGACCAACTACCTTTCCTTTACACCCCAAAACTTCACTGCCTGCTACCTTCACCTCAAACTCGGAAATGTCAACTATTGACAAACCTCTCCTAGATACCATCCGCGAGCTGATGAAATTATGTGAAGCTACTGTATCCAAAAGCCATACAATGCGCTGCCCCTTAACCACGCCCTTCACTCTGAAAGGATGACATGCCAGATCACTAGAAAGAGTAGCTATAACTAGAGGCTGTTCCGTAACGGTTTTCTTCTTCTTATCTTTTAGGGGCTGCTCTTCAACTTCTTCCTCCTCGCTGTTCTTAACCTCTTCACCTTCTTGCTGCTCCCCTTCATCCTCGGAGAGAACCTCAACATAATGTATCTTGCCTTTCCCTAGGCACCTGTGATCTGGGGTCCAAGGCTCCCTACAAGTAAAGCACAATTTCTTCCTTCTGAGTTCATTTCATGTTTCAAAATCCAACCTGGGAGGAGTGGTTTTCTATTGGTTTTTATTTCCTTGGTTTGATGTAGATCTTTTGTAAGGTTTCTTTGGGGGTTGTAATATTGATGAGGGTGAATCCAAATCATGAGCTATCTTGATTGCGTCATCTAGAGTGTTTGGTTTAAGAACCTTAACCAAACCCCCAAATCTATCCTGTAAACCCTTTGTGAATAGCATCACTTTCCGCTGTTCTGACATGTCTGACACCATAACTGATATACTCTGAAACTCATCAATGTACTTCTCTAATGTTCCACACTGACGTAACTGAGCGAAGTCCTTGTAATAGACTTCAACATCCTTCCTGTCAAAACGGGTGATCATCTTAGAGCTGAAAGTTTCATATGAAGTTATGAGGCCATGATTTTGTGTAACTAATCCATGATGCCACCAATCGTATGCGGCTCCCTCTAGGTGCATAGTCGCAAATCTAATGGCTTCCACTTCAGCTATGGGCTTAAGTGTCAAATAAGTATTCAACTTGTGAATCCAAGCTCTAGCGGAAGTTTGACCACTACCATCAAAGGTGGGGAGAGTAAGTTTGTTCATAAAATGTTTTAAGTCCCTGTTAGGTGCTCTTGGTCTCCGGTCTTGCTGCTGCCTATCAGCTTCTCTTTTCTGATTTAAATACTGCACGAAGTCAGATTTTGTTTAACTTGATCCGGAAACAAATCCCACTCATCAAATGTTGCCATAACATTATCTGGTAACAAATTTGGGGCTGCAGGTGGTACGACTTCCTCTTCTTCAGCATTAAAAACCGGCATCAAAAGTCTGTCCGTGTTATGTGTGGGAGCTCTAACTGCTCGGGGAGACCGAGCTATACTTCCACCTCCACTGTGATGGCTAGGAGCCCTTCTTTGGACTGGAAGCAACTGCTGCATAGTACTTGCTAACTGCTGAATAGCATTTGCAATGTTGTTTTGTCCATCTCTCATAGCCCGCAAAGTTTCCTGTACTTCCCTGTCTTGTTCATCTCCGTTATGTGCCATTTGAATATTATTTTCTGGTTCAACCTGTCCCAATCGATCAGCCTGTTGAGTAATATCAGCTTGATCACCTGTTTCCAAAATTATTTCCTCATCAACTGAAAAACTATCTTCAATGTCAATGTGTACTGAAGAGTCTGCTTGTTCCGGCTGTAGGTGACTGAATTTATGATGTCTTCTACTCATTCCTGGCTGTCATTTTAGGATGATAATGTTCTGCAAAAAATTTAATTGTTTCCCACAAGATGGCAGGTCTTGTGGCTCTGATACCACGGTACTAAACTTAACTAATACTGATCAAACAGTAAGAACCTACTCTGTAGGAATTTCGTCAAACAATTGCCACTCTGGCTACTCTTTTAACAAATTAATACTATTCAATTCATGAAATAACTTCTGCACAAATCATTCTAGAAATTGATATGACAAACAATATATTCCAATGCTTAGTAAATCATATAACCAGTAGAATGATCTCATAAATGATGCTTGACATCTATAACTTTCTTAAATTGGCAATCAGAGTTCCATTACAATTTTTTCATATAAATGAAATGCAAAGTTATAGAGATGATAGATCCGTGAATGATGAGAAAGTTCGTTCAAAATTGATGACGCCCAGGGAATACACCTCCAACTCACACCCTACCCCCAACCGACCACTGTTGGAGATAATGTCACGTCTGCTCCTAAATTGACCACATTTGCACTTCCATAACAACCTGTCGCAAACTCGTGTATTGTTGCGGATGTAATGAAAGATGGACGGGCCTCCAACCTGCCCGAGTTGCAACTGCGGATGGAGGGATAGTCGACTCTCAGTCCAAACAAAACATGGGAACCCATGCTTAAACTTCCAATTGGGGTGGCAATGCCTATGTTTATTCATATACTCGACATCCAACGTGGAAGTTCCTTCATGACCCGGCCCTTCTACCTTCTCAGACACCTGCTATGCGGAAAGAAAGCTCTTGTGTTGGTTTAAACATGTGACGTCCTGTTGTGTCCAACATGCACCTGTAGATGTTTCTCTAGCTGTTCACGTGTTGGTCTCCTTTCAGAATACGGGACCGGTGTGGAGATTTTACAATGCAATATCTCACTTCAAACTGCCCATGACTTCACCTTCATTTGATGTAACAAACTGATGTGTGAATAAGAATACTCAGTCGTACTTGTACATTTCTTCTTACTGCCAGATTGACTGTTGAATGAATCTGTATATATCGTTTTCTTGGGTGAATCTTTAGATATAATGTGGCTTCCTTCTCTACCCAAAACACTGTATATCTTCTAGCAAACCAATGAAGAGTTGGGGTGACGTCCAACGTCTTCTCAAAAATAATTGGAGGGTTTTCGTCCTCACAGTTCAGAAACTAGTCACATTAAAGCAACCAGAACTTGGAGTATTTGGTTTCATAAATTTCTTGTATGTTGTTAATCCCAATACAAGCTCTCCTTTATAGCCTCGAAGTGAGGGAAAACACAAGGAGCAAGGAATGTGGGATTAAAACTTCATTTTCATCCTGTAGTCACTTAAAGTTATTTTATAAAGTAAATAACTTTATAACATTAAAATGACTTAATTCCACTCACTTTAATAAAGTTCTGAAGTAAATTAAATCAAATTCCCATTGTGACTGGTAGGCATCCTGTTAAATAATGATATTAATCTATCCGGATGTGGGGGATAGATTAAATTAGCGCCCAAATTTCTAGTGCTGAGAAGGGGACATGACAGAAAATATATAATTGAATACAGATGTTAAACGATATGTATTAAGAGTCAAAGACTAGGATCATATATATGTAGGAATAAATACAAAATGCATATATTCAATGGCATGAAAAGCCGAGTTAGATGATAAACAAAGACATAGAGTTATTGAGGCATAATTATGATTGGCCGCTCTAGTAAGATTGTGTTTGAACAGGCATATACGAAGCAATCAAGAGATATCTGGATCAAACTGTAGTTTGAAGGAATTCTGGAACTGCGTATGAGTAGTGTTGGAGATACAAAGATGTCGTAAATTCTGGGAAGTCAAAGTTCTTGCAGCGACAACATGACACATATGCGTAGATGGAAGACAAAAACACCATAGTGCGATATATGAAATGAGTGCGATGATAATAATTATAAGGATATTGAAGACTAGCAGCAGCATTATAGCATAAAAGGCCCAATGAATCAGTTTGGGAGCAATTCTGTAAAGAAGTTACAGAAAGTATTAACTAGCATGTCAGTGATAGTACCAGAAATGTCCAAAAGATAGATAAACCATCGGGGATATGAGCAAGATGCAGTGTTCAATTAACAAGAACATTTAATACCAGATTCAATAGATACAAACTCCATCACGTGACAAGCAAATAGATTTGGTATTGCTCTAAGCATATACACAAAGGAGTCCATGTCTGAGAAAAATGGAAGAGACATCAGTGTTGGGTCGTATGCAAATCAAATGCAAGGGTATCGAGTTGTATACAGTGATAATCCTATCAGCATGGAGTCAAGTGGCCTCTTCAGAATATAAAAAATGGTTGTCAAGTTAATAGTATCGTCCCAAACAAAAGTATTGAGCAGATATAAAATTATCATTATCATCGGAAGTTTCATATTATTATATCTCTCGAGGAACTAAGAGAGGAGATTATTTATAGAAAGAATAAAATGATAATACAAATCATTTTATGAAATGGTGAGATTAGGATCTATGAAACTGTAATGAAAAGATATGTTGTTTACAAGAGACGTCTCTTTTCAAGAGGCATAACTCTTACTTGGAATGATATAATATTAATAGAGACTCATCTAAGAGAAAAAGTGAAGGCGGCAGCTTGAGCAGCTTAGATCAGAGAAGACCAGAAATTTTAAAAAATAAAAATAAAAAATAAAAATAAATAAATAAATAAATATATATATTCAAATTTCAGATATTATAGATCTGATATATATTTAATCAGAATTTGTAAAGAAGTGTGAGAGAGAAAATCAATCCAATCAGGGGCTCATTCATCGAGGCATCAATAGAACATGAAGAACATATCTATTCTTTTAATATCTCCGTTGATCTGTTGCTCAATATTTATAATCCGGTATTAATCAGTTATATCAATACAAAGAAAGATCAGAGGCAACTTCAATGTTGTAGACACTAAGCTATTATATTAGACACAACAACTTATTCATAAATTGCTTAAATAAATCCACATATCATTTTTTTAATTTACATTGAGAATCAACAAGGAACACTTGGCTAGAATACATTGTGGAAATCAATAAAGGAGACTCAGAGATAATTGAGTATCTATGTACATGATCAAAATACTAATGTTAGAACTCTAAAGGAAGAAGTTTCTTAAAGTAAATAGTCCTCTAAATCTTAAGAGTTAGACAAGGGGACATTACACAGGATGGTAGTATGACAATCTGAAATAGTTGTGCGTCAGGAAAATCGTTGTTGACTCCCTCCGGTGGTTCTCTTGATTTGATCCTTGATAAATGATCCGCACTTACATGACTTTTCCCAGCCGTACCACAATTTTAAATGTAAACTCCTGTAACAGTAATAGCCATCTGCTTATCCGTCCGTGGATGATTGGTTTGTTCACGAGATATAACAACGGTTGATGATCTACATAAAATACGAATGAAGTGGCTAGTAGATGTCTAAACTTCTGTACGACGTATACCATTCCGAGAGCCTCTTGCTCTGTTGTACTATAATTCTTTTCTTCTTTTGATAGTAGTGTACTCGCAAATTACATTGGATGATCCAATCCGTGATCACCTGTCTGTGCCAACGTTGCTCCAATTGTGTAGTTCGAGGCATCGACATGGACATGGAACTCTTTGTCCCAGTTCGGATAAGCTAGGATAGATGTGGCTAATCTTGTTTTTAGTCCTTCAAAGGCTTCATTCTGCTTTGCTTCCCATTTGTAGGGTTCGCCTTTGCAGGTTAGTTTGTTGAGCGGATAAGATATTTTGGCAAAAATCTTAATGAACCTTCAGTAGTATCCTATGTGTCCGAGGAATGACACCTTTGTCACATTTGTCGAAGTTGACATTTCCAAGATTACCAAGATTTTGTTGGGATTTGTCTTTAATCCTGCTTTGAAAACGATGTGTCTCCATAGCTTCCCCTGCGGTACCATGAATTTGCACTTCTTCGTGTTTAGTGCTAGTCTCGCTTGTCTACTTCTTTCCATGCATTATCTGAGTGCGGTTAGATGCTTGTCTTCTGCACTAAAAATGGACCAATCGTCCATAAATGCCTTGAAGTTTTCGATTGACATCTTAACGAAGATGTGCAAGATAATTCTCTGAAATGTTGCCGGGGCATTGCACAGTTTGAACAACATTCTATTGTAGGCATATACTTCATCTTCTACTATGAAGGTTGTTTTGAGCCTATCTTCTTTGGTGATGGATATCTGGTTGTATCCAAAAAATCAATCCAGGAATGAATAGATTTCATGCCTGACAACTTCTTCCAACACACTATTGGTAAATGTTATCGAGAACGGATCCTTAATCGTGACTGCATTCAAGCATTAAAAGTCCACACATATCCCTATCTGGGTGGTGTCTTTCGTTAGAGATATCACAATCGGTGATACCCACTCACTCGTTTGTACTCTAAAAATAATGCCTGCTTCAAGCATTCGGTTGATCTCATCAGTGACTCGTGCGGCATAGTTTTTGTTCATCCGGTATGACCACTTCCATACGGGTACTACTCCTTTTGTCAGTGGTATACGGTGGACGCATAATTTCGGCGGTACTCCTTTCAGGTCCTTATACATCCATGCAAAAGCATCCTTATATTCCATAAATTTTTTAAATGCCCCTGCTTTCAGGACTGGATTCCAGCCATCTCTCACATATATTCTTCGGGTTAGCTTCATCCCCTAAGTTCATTGTCTTTACTGTGGGTTCTTCGTATTTAATCGGCTTGTTTTCACTAAATGTACGTGTCAGTGTTTTGTCTATTTGCACTTCTCCCTCCTTCACTTCTCTATATTCCTTTGGGAATTCATTTTCCTCTCCTTTATTTCCTTCCTCAACCCCTAACATATGGCAGCTTGGAAAGAGCTCATAGTCCTCCATTTGCCAATAGAGTAGGCCATTTACTGAATCTAGGTCATCATCATTGGACCCTCCTAGTTTGAAGATACCTTCTTCATTGGGTTCCATTCGTTTCTTCCCTTTGTCATCTCGTTCGCCTTCGCCTTCAGAATTCGACGATGTTGCCTCCTCTCCTACCATTTGTGTAAGTAGGTCAATTACAAATCTCTGACCCCCGCCTTCCATGAACAGGGTATTCCGTTTCCAGTCATGTTTTACTTTCGCCTGAACTAGTCAGCCTCGTCTGAGGATGGCGTCGCACCCTTTTCTTTTTAATGGTATAACCACGAAGTCCTGTAAGAATGGTTGTGTCCCGATGCTTATAGGTTGCACCATCGGAGTCCCTAAAGGCTTGATCCCGTGATGATCAGTGGTGAGCAATTGAAATGTAGGTGGCCACAATGTAGGTTGCCCCAACTTCTTCCATATATCTTCCGGTAGTACATTCAGTCTTGATCCTCCATCTATGATTGTGTTCGTGAGGATGGTTCCGAGGATACCCATTTCTACTACTATAGGTTGTCTTCCTATAGTGAGTGCAAGTAGCGTTGGGTTTGCCTCAGTCGTCTCGCTTCCACCTTGTGTGTCTTTTCTCGGCTCCTCCGTTGCCTTCGGGAGTGATGTCATGTTCAGGATTGCAGTCCGTTGCTGAGACATTGTAAGAAGAAGGTCGTTCAACTTCATCGGAACCTCAATTTGCATTACCTGCCATATGATATTTTGTTTTGCCAAGCTCCTCCTTGAGGTGTCGACAGTATCCTTTGTTTCTGATTTTTCAGCTTCCATTTCTTTTTCTAATTATGCTCGCACTTGTTGCAACATTTTCTTTTCCTCTTCCGGCTTTGGATACGTTTTTGTTTGCGCGCGAGTGATGGCTAATGTTTCCTCATCACATGTTTCTATCCTTGAAAGGTTCACCGCTTGCTTACTACATTTCATATCCTCATGGTCTCCCGGACCACACCATCTGCACAATAGCTGTGGTGTTCCCTTTGTGGTATAGTCTTTGGCGAAGTGTCTCCAGAGGTTGCACGCATGACATTGGATTATTGGCCGTCTACTTGTATCGTACTGTATTCGGCTTCGGCCCCCATTATTGTTGTTGCCTCCCCGTCCGCATTGGTTATTGTTTAAGTACCCTCTTGAGGTTGCGCCATTGTTTGTATTTGTTCGTGCTCCTGAGGTGGACACTTCCCATGTTAGCAATGCTTGTTGGTGTCCCTTCATTTTCAAATTGAATAGGCATTCCTTGGTTGAATGTTTCGCAATTTGGCAGATATTGCAAAATTGTTTCATAGGGCCGAAGCCCTTTGTGTGACCCTCCTTCCAAGAACCCTTTTTACTTGATTCTTTGTTGTTGTTGCTTCTAGAGGATGACTTTTCCGAGTCCAATGATTTATCCTTTTTTTGCTTGTTTTTTTGTTCATTCTCCACATATGATGCTAGAGGTTCAATTTTCATTTTCTTCTTCAGTGCTAGTCGTAGACTTTCGACAAACCACCTTTTCTTCAACCCATTAGCTGGTTGGCTTTCCATTTTTCCTACCAACTCTTTCAACCTCCTTGCATATACGCGGATTGTTTCATTCTTTCTCTGTTTAGTATTGTATATTTTTGCCACTAGCTCATTATTTTCCCTCAGTAGTCGGAACTTTGCTATGAATTCTTTCTTTACGTCTGACTATGTAGTTAATTTTTGCGGATCAACATCCAAAAACCAATCAATCGCTACACCCCGTAAGGTTGCTAGAAACTGTCGGACCCAGTCATCTTTATTTGTTACACTGTTTGCCGTCCAGATTGTTTCACTTGTTTTACAATGTTTGACTGGATTGGTCGTCCCATCACCATTAAACTTCGGTAATTTTTCCTTAGGTCCTGCCATTGTTAATTCTTCTGAATCTATGGTACTTGCTGCACACTCGCGTTGTTTTAAGTACCTGTGTTGTTCTGCATGCTACTTCAGACAACTGCCTTACCTTGGACAACCACATTACTCGGTGTGAAGAGATCTTCAAACGAAGTTGTTCGATTCTCTACCTATATCGGTTTGTCAAGTGTATCGGGAACGAAGAGTTCACCCCACGCTCATGCTCCCTAGGCACCTCGAGCCGTGCGGGTTCCTCCTGTTCCGTTCGGATTCTCTACCTTTGGCGTATACAAGTTTAGGAACTCCTCCCTTGTCTCTTCTACCAAATTTAATCTTTGTCGCGTTTCCTCAAGTGAGTCCTCGACACTCCTCGGTCTGCTAGGTTAATGCACTCCCTCGGTCCGTGCTCCTTCACCCCCTTGGTGACCGTTGGTAAGCTGTTGGAACTTCTGCTTTCGTTTCGCTTGTTGTGTTAGGATTAGTGCTTCCCGTGTTGTGCATATATCATCCTTGTCTTTTATTTTATTCCTATCTTTATTGAGCAGATTTGGCATTAATCTTCATAACACCTCTTGTATACTAGGTTCGATTGGCAACGGTGCCAAATGTTTACTATACAAGGTAAACAAATACTTATTGCATTAATAGATTAGAATGTAACTTAGAACAAACACTTTATTCATATAAGCAATTATGCAATTCCCATTACAATGATCATCCATAAATCCATTTAGACGATATATATATAGTTTCCGAAGGGGTGACTCAACTGTCACGCAACCTTTTGGATACCAATTCTACCCGTCGGCTATAATAGATTTCACCAACAACAAACATCTTCTCCAATTCTACTATAATAAACTGAAATTGCTATTTTGGGTGCTGAACTTGGTAGAAATATACTGCTACAGTAAAAAATATCTGAATTCCTTCCTTATGATGCAATCTGATATCTACCAGATGAACCATGGCAAAATCCTGATGCAATTTTTTACTGTTTGAACCTGGAATGAGTGTTGGTTCTTTCTTAGTTTCTTTATCCTGCAAAATCATCTGAGGCAATAGTACAAATCTTTCCTATGATATACCATCATCATAAACATGCAGAATTGAAATACAATAATATAATCATATGGTAAGAGGATCAGATAAGATATTCAAACAGAAACCCCAATTTCTCTGAAAACTGGAGTTCCACCAGGTGGTTGGGCTGGAATGGTGTATCCATTGACCATACTAAGATAAACATCACAGCCTAATGACATAATGTATGTTTTTATATGCACAACCCAAAAGGCATAGTTAGTTCCATCAAATAAGGGTGCACGGTTTGTGGCAAGACCTTCTAAAGCACTCATGGTGACATGGGATAGATCTACTCTCAGGCTTTTAAGCTTTGAAGGAGAGAATCGACTCTGATACCAATTGAAAAACTTATGAAATGCTGAGAGGGGGAGGGGGTGAATCAATATTTAAACATTTTAAAAGTAAATGCAACAGAACGAACACAAAGAAAAACAAGGACACATGAATGTATCTCGTGGAAACCCTTTTGGGTAAAAACCATGGTATCACTAATTACTGCAAATGTGGGCTACGACCTGGTACATTCAAGGCTCCAACTGTGTCAACAAAAAACAGGCTTCAACCTGATCAGACTAAGGCAACTACCTCTAGAGGCCACAACCTTCGGCTAACAGATGAGGTAACTGTATTACAACTAGTTTTTAATCTTGTTTTATCATGAAGTGATAAAATGCTGTAGACAAGAATACAAATGCAGCAATTTCGTCCTTCCTCATTTTCTATCACTATCTTTTTGCTTCAAATGAAAATTTCACCCTCTGATTCACACTCTACCCAAAGAATAAAAAAACCTTTTTTTGCTTCCCATTGTCTGCATGCATATCAAAATTGTGTTTTGGACATGGGTACGCAACTTATCCATAATGTTTTCATTGCTACATGCATGAAAGTAATTGCTGAAGTATGATCATTACATCTTGTGGTCATAAATTCGAGAGTTCCACACAGAGAGTGTAAACAGTTACAAAGGGTGTAGTGAAGAAATACTGCCAAGGAGTTCAACACTTGGCAACTCAAAGAAACAGACTGCAAGAAGGGCTTCCGTGGAACTATTTCTTGTGGACTAAATATTCTCCAATGGACTTCACTTTCCCGTGACTAACATTCTACTGTGGACAAGTTTCCCATGGACTAACTTTCCCGTGGACAAAATTTCTATGGAGAAACTTTCCTGTGGAGAAACTTTTCCATGGACAAAGTTTCCCGTGGACCAACTTTCCCATAGAACAACTTTCCTGTGGATGAACTTTCCCTTGGAGAACTTTCCCGTGGACAAGACACTCAGCCTAGAAGATTGAAATGAAAAATACTAACAAAGTATTCTCATCTTATGCTATGATCCAACTTGACCTGAAAATAGAAAGCACTTCTAAGTTTAGCTCAAGTGTAAGTAAAAAGGGACTTAACTAATTAATGATGATTAATTAATTTATTAGGTTTTATGCCTAGTTTACTGTAACACCCCCCTAAGTACAACTTACAGAAGCTAAAAGATAATGACGGATGAAAGAATCGACACATGAACATGTCGTGACTCACAATGGTTGATGAGGTACCTATGTACCAATTAATGAATTTCTTGTAGTTGGAGAAAAAGAGAGATCTCGTGAAGAAAACTTCCCTACAAATGCGAGAAAATAAAATAAATGCTCTGGTGAAAGAAGGAAAGGACTTGATATGACCCCCCAAGTATTTGTGCTCTGATTATAATCATTATTTTTCAGTTATTATTCTGTCAGTCTGCAATCTTATCTTGCTCACTTTTTGATGATTTTTCATGGTTTGTGTTCAGAAATGTGTTTTCCTAGTCGTTTTGTATTTACAGATGGAGATTTATACTTTTCATTCTATCCTTTTCAGATGAATAGTAGGCTTGCACCTGTCCAGGGGAGCACGGGTAAAAAGCAAGGGGAATCATAGTAAGTTTTGTGTTGCTTCATTGCATGCATGCATAGTGTTTGTTTGCAACTTTTATAATTTCTGCTTTAGATGTTGACCCCACTGGAACCAAATAAGAGATCACCTAATCTTAATGATCTTTTGACATCCATTAGCAGTGGATTGTATCTGATTTATTTGTAAAAACAGATATTTATTCCTTTTCACTTGATGTTTGCAATCTGTAGCTTTGAATTTTAAATGTTCTTAGTTCTTTACAGGACACAAATTACTGGATAGTGTAGCAATGATCTTGTTTTATGTAATTGGTTAATCATTTTGGTGCTGAGTCAACATGGAATTAGTTGTTTGGTATGCCTTAATTTTGTTGAAGTATTATGTACCTTTCAAAATAAATTTGTTGAAGTATTATGTACATTCAAAATAATTTTGTTGAAGCATTATGTACATTCAAAATAATTTTGTTGAAGCATTATGTACATTTCAAAATGGTAGTAGTTGACCTGAATTATTTTTTGATGAGATCAAAACATATCAACTTAAAAGTTTGATGGAAATTATTCCAGTTTATAAAAAATGCGCACAATTTTTTGAGAAATAGCTTTATTGTAGTATATGCATGATTTTACACTAGTCAAAGTCATAGGTTGGACTTAGGTCCAATCAATATCTTTAACTAGGATGCTACATCTTGAAAATCTCTTCCAACAGAAGCAATCATAAGTTAATAAGAAATGAGGATTTCTAGGTTAGGGATGCTCTTGAATGAGTTTTAGGTAAGGAAGCACACTGCTACCTTGAAGTTGATTCTGTGAGCGAAGTTGTCATACAAATTGTGCTTCTGATTATCCAAGGAGATGCACTAATTCATTTAAAAACATATTGCAACTTGTAATTACAACTGGCCATGACAATTGGCAAATTTTGGTAGAATATTTGCAATTACTACTCTCATTAGTCATATTTGTAGGAGAAAGCATAAAAACTGAATCTTGTAATAGGCTTTGATCCATGTGAAGGGTAGCCATAGCAAATAAACAGCAGCAACAATGTCCCTCTAAGTGTTAGGATTGGCGAAGTGATGTCTAAAGTTTAGAAATAACTTTTTGGATCTATTTTTGCCAGGCTGGAGAAGGCTGGGATGATCATTGGCTGTGTCAGATGTCATTTATGATTTATCCCATGATATCTGTAGTTTACTTGCTGTAGGCTGTAAGTTAACTAAAATTTGCCAAGCCATCATATCACAGCTTCACTGTACTGTCCTTCCATCAGGCCCTCAAAATGGTTCTCAGAATTTGACTGGCTCTTGACAAAAATCATTTCCTACTTGCAGAAAGCTGCAAATCGGATGATGGTTCTCTTCATCATCATACCCCAAAAAGACAAGTGGCGGCTTCGCAAAATTACCCTTCTTCACGATGAATGTCAACTATATTTTTTT
This sequence comes from Cupressus sempervirens, assembly GCA_028749045.1. Classification (NCBI taxonomy): domain Eukaryota; kingdom Viridiplantae; phylum Streptophyta; class Pinopsida; order Cupressales; family Cupressaceae; genus Cupressus; species Cupressus sempervirens. The sequence continues at coordinate 10,879,714 of CM053785.1, read as the reverse complement.
CAATATATTCATCTCACTGCAAGTGGAGGGCTTCGAGGCTGGTGAGCATTGTGTGAAACAAATCTTCTTGTGAGATTGCCTGCTGGGGCTTTTGTGAGGGCTCTTCTTCATTTGTGAAAGCAGAGAATGGAAATTAGGGGGTTCTTTGGCTTTTCTGGTTCCACAACTGCTGTTGGTGGAATGATGTGGTGGAAGATGATCCACAAGAATGACTGGGAATGACTGGTTGTTTGTGTTTTGTTTTATCTGATTGTTGATTCTGTAATTTAGCTGTTATTATATTTTTGCACTTCCTCCAGAGTTTTAATGATTATTCTAGTCTGTTGTCTCCAGATTTCTAAAATAGGGACTTTGAAAGGCTTGGCTGTACTTTTACATAGTCAAAGTCTACTCTGTTTACAGAAAGCTGATATAAAAGGGTGAGGGACACTACTCCCTCTCATTAAAAGAACAACTACTTTCTTTCAAAATTTGTGGAAGACCTCAATATATCATATATCAATCTCATTGATTTTGGTGTATAAACCAAAAAAAGTATGAAGCATTTAAAGAGACATTGTTTTATTTGGAAGGCTGTCTTCCATACAAGCTTCTCCATAGGAACTTATGGTACCTAGATCCAAAATTAAACTAAAAAAAGTATGAAGCATTTAAAGAGACATTGTTTTATTTGGAAGGTTGTCTTCCATACAAGCTTCTCCATAGGAACTTATGGTACCTAGATCCAAAATTCAACTTTGTAATATGCTTGGCATGCTGAAGTTGGCTCCATAAGTCATCAATTAGTAGGTGACCAAACATGTTCTTAGTGGCAATCTTTTGCAATGCTATATAATCTATACACATCCTCCATTGGTGGTTCTTTTTACTCTAACAATGGGTGAGTTACATGGTGAAGCATTTGAGTTGGTGTCTTCTTTTAAAATTTATAGTTGTGCATTTACTTGGTTACCTTTAAAAAGTGATTGCGTATACACGGAAATGTTAGGTATATTAAAGTTGTAGCTTCAGTCGGATTGATTCGATTTGATATACATTATTGTTATTGGTAATCATCATTTCCTAAATATACTTATCCATGTTAATAAAAATAAAAAATAAAAATATATATATATATATATATATATAGTGTTATACATATTATTATTATTCATGTTAATATAATATTATTTAAATGATGATTACACCATAGAGACATGTCTGTCCTTCTCATATCTATATGAGATCCAAATCTGCATTTGGAGAACATGAATAACAATGACTATGATTCTACATTTGTAGAAACGATCCTAGAAATTAACATGGTGTCAAAGAAGATTCTTTACTAGCCTATGAGGTTTCAATAGTGAAGAAATATTACGACTCAAAGATTAAATTTATATTTAAATGAGTCTTGAAAATCTATGAAATCTGAGGAGAAATCAATTGCTCAATAGTATTGGCAATTACTTCTTCATACTATATTTCTGGAGATGAAGCAAGCGCATTTAGAGAGCTCTGTAATTTAATAGCTGGTGCCCGAATAGCAAGGTTGTTCTACCCTTCTAAGGAGACGACTCTTTTGTTAAGTGAAATTCCAAGCACATAGAAGAGTAAGCATCTATTGATTTAATTTGCATGTATGTTATACATTCATTCGAACTTCACAAAGATATTAATCAGCCACGTCTTGATCATACCAAAAAGGAGATCATAATCCCTTCTACCTCTGAGTTAAGGTGGGTTGGGATCAAATTCAGAAAGAAGCACGGAAATTTAATGGCGATCAACATTAAGAAGAATACATTTTCCCATAATCTGAATTGCCAATAGCATTGAAAAGCTTTTTATAGAATTTGATGGCATTGGAAATATGTGAGGCCAAGGACAAGTGTGATATCAAGGATGTTCATCTCATGTGTGAGCTCTTTCATTCTGCAAGAGACGTCTCTGTCTTGAGAAAAGCCATAATTATCAAGGGCTACATGGGAAGCAATGAAGATGTGGCAGACCTCTTCAAAACATATTAATAAAAACAAGCGCACAACCGTTAACAGGCGAAAAGTAGAGGATAACATCCTATGTGGAAGAGGACTAAGCACATCATATGAGCCCCAAATCCCATTGCCTCCATTGACAAAGGAAGTTGTAGGGGCCAAACCATATTACAAAACAGTTGGCAAATTCAATAACAAAGGCCAACCGACGTGGAAAGTGCTGCAGGAGTAGACCAAGCAGATTATGCTACAGGAACTAACATGGTTAAATATGCTAAGAACAAACAAGGATGAAACAATACTTCAGAATTGTGTAGGAAGACATAACAAAGATGATGCTACAGGAAATGTAAAAACTATGAGGGAAGTTAATGTCATGTTTTTAGTGTGTTTTAAATTTTGATGTTTGTAATAAAGTCCTACAATGTGGTGGCATAAATGGAATAGTGATTTAGTAAAATCTCCAATTATCGCCACTTAGGACAAAGTTGATTTCAGTTTAGGTTGAGTCAAAATCGTGAATGTAAACATTTGTTGTTTTGAGGGCCATGCTCATAGATCGGAGTTTTCTAAACTCTTTGCGATCTATTTTCTGGGATCATGGAGGAGTTATGTATTATATGGTTTTGTTTTTATTGTATCATTTGGTTCAGCTTGTATCCGCATGGAAGACACTGTGAATTCAGTGAATATCTTCATGTATTCATTGATATGTGGAAATCATATAACTAATATGTGATGATGGTAATGGTTGGTTCGAACCATGAAGTTGTAGATTTTATTGTTAATAGAGAATGTCATGTTTGACGGTCGGTCTGTAATCGTGTTCTAAACCCATGCATGTATAAAGGTGGTGTAAACCTGAAAATGGATTAATGTTGCTGAGTAGTCAGTTGTATTCGGTTTAGTGTTCAGTTTTTACATTCAAAGGTGACCAAGTTGGCTATGTATGTCAATTCCAATAAAGAAATGGTCAATTTAAGTTAAGCTTGTACAGGAAAGTCAATGTTGCTACAGGAAGTTGAATGGGTTCTTGTCGCAACTCTGGACATTAGTTGGTACTAAGAGAGTCAATTGGATGTTAATCTGAGTTTAGAGAAATAATCGATCTTGATGGTGTATGAACCCCTTTATGCAGGCTTTATGCAGGCTTAGTTGAGTGATTCATTTCCTCCTAAGTTTTCCAAGGTGATGCTCTGCATCATTTTTGGTATCAGAGCAAGAGTCCCCAAATTGTGTGAAGCTACATGTTGTATATACCTGATCAAGAGTCCTCAGTAGGGTCAAGCAAGATGCTGACCAATGCAGAACTAGCTAAAAAGGTTGAGGAGCAAGAAGAGCTCTATTAGAAAGAGAATAGAGAAGTGAAGGGGATATTAGCAGAATTATATTTAAGTTGGGCTGATAAAATATACAATCGTTGGGCAATATATTACTTGTAAAAGGTGGGAAAACTCATATCAGAATAATGAAGGCCGAGACCTGTATGCGAAAGGTGGAAGAAAAGATAATGCACGGGAATGGTTTGACAAAATGCCTCAAATGAGCCCGACCTTGCAGCGAAGGGAGACACGCATGCTAAATATGGAGAATAGCGGATATAAGAAAGAGGGGAAAGGATATAATAGTAGAAAATTGGAGGGAGGCAGTGAGAAAATTAAAGCAAAACATGGCTATAGGGAGTTAATCAAATTGATTTGTTAAAGTTTACCAGATTGGAAGAGATATTCGCGGAAGGAATTATAAGGAAAGAGAAAGCAATTCTCAAAACAAATAATCCCCCGGTAGTCATTCATATGTGATGTGGAATGGTGAACCCACCAGTAATGGAAGCAAGTATTAAATGACATGGGATGAATTTGGTAAAAAAAATATGACGACCATTATGCACTCAAGTGATATGCCACATTAGCGAGAGACCTGCATAAATCGAGCGGCAAAGAATATTAAAGGAAGGTTGATAAAGGGGATTATTAGCTACACCAAAGTGTATGTACGAAAGGCACCCTAACCCATATGTTGGCAATGCAATAACATACCACTTTACCAAAATACATAGCCATGTGAATGGCTTATGAATATATTTTATGATTGGGGACACCTCGTGAGTCTAGGAATGTATGTTAAAGGACAATGCATAAGGTATGTGTTATTTACATTTGTTATTTCATTTACATATAGAAATGGATATTATGAATCTAAATGTGATGATAATTAATATAATTTCAAACATTAGATATATGTTTTATTGGTTCACACTTAAATGATAGTATGTTCAAATTTTATGGACACCAATATTGTCTTTGGGAAAGAACCAATCTCAAGTTTTATTTTAATTTTTAATATTATTTTGGAATACAATTTCTAACATTATAAATATACAGTTGTATTCAATTATATAAATAGAATTAGTATAAAGTGTTGGATTAATTTTCATGTTATAGATTCTACCATCTATTACTTAATGTGATACATAAGAAGAAATAGCCTCATTCAATGCCACTAATATATATATATATATATATATATATATATATATATATATATATATATATATATATATATATATATATATATATATATTTGCATACATGTATTCATTTATATGTATAATTGTATTTGAATTATATACATTCTTTCAAAATGATATTTAATAATTTGACATAATGTTTGTTAAATATAAAGAGGTTCATTATGAGAGTATGAAAGGTAAAGATTGAGTATTATGTTTCTATTATTGGAAATATAAAATAAAGAGTTATTTATGTTATTGTTAGTAATGAGCATGAGTTAAATTACTAACATCCTGACCAATGTAAATATTCTTATTAGTATTTCTATACATACTATAAGAGCTATGTGCCTTGATATTTTTCTCCAAGAATGTTATTGCAGGAAGTAGGAGATCGAGATTCAGAGGGAGCCTGACATTTCATTAGAGGCAACCTTGAAAGAGAGGGAGCAAATAGAGGATATGATCCGGTTAACTTTTGATGATCTCAGTCTTATTGATTAAGAGGGAGTAAAAAAAGTTGAGATGGATTTCTCTAGTGATCAGTAAATTGCTACTATCAAGAGGACCATGATTCATACATTGTAACCATGTGATTTTAATGGGCATACCCCCTGTTTTCATCATGAGGAAGTGATGACTTCTAAATGATGTCACTTGTATTTGTAGAAGTTACTGTAAGGAAATTTGAGTTGTTGTGAGACGTTAATGAAGTTTTTTAAAGAATTCATTTGAACCATCTACGAGTCTCTCCTTGATGAATGAAACTTGATGAATGAGTTGTAGAGTCATTCATGTGGCACAATCATACTTAATCAAGATATTGGCATGTTGTGGACGAGTTTGATAAAATGGAAGGACATGTTCACTTCTATTGTTAAATTAAATAAATGTTTGGACCTTCAATGGATGAAAAGAGCAAGTTGGAATTTAGAAAGGAGTTGTCATATTTGATACAAAATTGTTCAACAATATAAGAATGAGTTGAAATTTTACATTATGGGCGGAATAATAATCAATGTTCCATTCCCATTTGAACCTTATTTAAAGGGGAGATGTTCCATTCTCAAATAATCTAAAAAGACAGTTTCTAAATCTTCATGTGCAGATAAGTATTTTTATCTTTTACATTTATCTACTCTTTGTAGTCTCTCTTATTTGTAATTCTATACATACTATAAGGGTTATTTGCTTTGATCTTTTCCTTTATGTGTAGAATATTCTTACAAGAAAAGAAGGTTGGTACTTCACATATGCTACCAAATATTGTGCAGACTCAATCTAATGATAGTACCTCCAAAGACCTTGATGATCAAGATGCATAAAGTGAGGCTCTTGAAGCAAACATCTTTGATGGTTGAGATTCTTCTACATTAAGAGGGAGTATGACACTTCTTTTAAGGCAACGCAGGAGCTTAGAATATTGATACTCAGAGGGAGTCTAGAAATACATGTGTGTAACTGCGTGGTTTTGATGAGCCTACTCTTGAGTGCATCATGAGGAAGTATTGACTTATCACTAGAAAGTCGGAAGATTATTATCATATTCAAAGTAATTTTAACAAGAATTGTTGAGGGAAGAGAAACTCCAAGGGAGTAACTAGAGGACCTAACTTCTCAGGATCATTGTTCAGAGGGAGAATTTTGAGGTGCAATCCTTTGTAAATAATATCTTCTCTATAAGGAGAAGTTCCAAGTGAAATTTCTTGTAATATATTTTTCTGTGAGAGAGAATTGAGTTGAAAGCCTTTGTACCACACTCTGATTGGGTTCATGGTGATTACTATTTCACATATGATATGTAATGAAAGGTGACGATCTTTCATTGACATATATAAACAAAAAGGTTATAATTGTAAGATGACGATCTTATAAATGGTAGACCTGTTCTCATGGTAGACTTCATTAGATTGTTGTCCCAGAGTGCTGGAAGTCATTATAACGAACAGACGGAAGGTAACCATTGTAAGGTGGCGATCTTATAAATGGCAGACTTGTTATCATGGTTCTTTGGGCTGGATTTTGCTAGACACTATGATAACCAACTCATCATGGTTCTTTGGGCCGGATTTTGCCAGACACCATGATAACCAACTTGTTATGTTTCTTTGAGCCGGATCTTGGACACCATGACATAGTTACTATTATAGACCACACTCAAGGTGGTGTTTAAGCTTATATTAAAGTTATGGAATTTATTTCAATTGTGTGTTATAAAAGGTGAGATGATATCTCTTCGTATACTTGAGAGCATAATGTGTTCTATACCATTCCTCCCTAACTAAGAGGGATTGTTAAAGTTGTAGCTTCAGTCGAATTGATTCGATCTGATATACATTATTGTTTTTGGTAATCATTATTTCCAATATATACTTATCCATGTAAATAATATATAATATATTAAAGTATATAATATATATTGTTATACATATTATTATTATTCATGTTAATATAATATTATTTAAATGATGATTACACAATAGAGACATGTCTCTTCATGAGACATTTCTCTTCTCATATCTATATGAGATCCAAATTTGTATTTGGAGAACAATCAATAAAAATGGCTATGATTCTACATTTGTAGAAACGATCCTAGAAATTAACTAGGTAGAGGATAATTTGACAACAAATTAGTCTCATACACTTGTTGATGCGTTAGAATACTAGTTACTCATTCCTCTTTTGAACAAGGAAACCTCATATGCTAAACAACCAAAGTTTACAATGCATACTTGCAACTTTACTTTGGACACAATTTAATTTTAGGATGTGATTTGCTGGTTTTCACAAAGTGACTTAGTTGTTCTATTGTGGAGGAGCTATCAACTTTCAAAATTTGAATGATATGTCAATTTAAGTTCTTCAACAATCCTAAGAAGACAAAGTGCAAAAAGATTGGGTGAAACTAAGCCAATCCTTGTTTCACCAACTTAAACAACTGCACAAGAGAAGGTGCAATCTTTTAAGGTTGCATGGATTATTTTTAAATTGTTAACATTCTTTCAAATATGCAATGCTGGTGCAATCCAATGAAGTCAAGTGCTTGAAATAAGTTCAGCCTAATTTTGCATTGTTACTTGCAATCAACATGTACCAAATGGTATGGACTAGAAGTTTCACTAGGAATCAACAGTAGCTTTTTCCATTCATCTAATCTTCTTAAACCACTTCTAGTTAACATATGCAAAGTCTATTCTAAGTGAGAAACAAGAAACCACTTACAAATGATTTGAGTAAGCCTAATATAGTGGCGTCAAATATAATGAATGACTCAGATTGATTCAACGTTAAAAACATTGATTATTTTGAAATTACCCTAACACAATGATGACTTACAAGTGTTAAATGCTATCCAATGAGAATTACATTGTTTTGAATGACATCCATTCGAGGATGGACCAATGAGAAATTTAAGTTGGGAAATGTATTAAATGAACTCCTCATGTGGAATGACTTGTTTGAATGATCTTGGACATGTGGTGTAGAAATCCTTTGATTGGTCGAAGATGAGTGGGCATCACCTCAACATATTTATCTTGCAATCTTTGTTTTAAATCTGTTGGTAAATAGATTTGTCACTGTAAAAATGGCCCAACGGAGTGTATGTGGCAAACCGTTCACAACAGTTGGATAGGCCCTTGGTATGCGGCCTTCCTCTACGTTTAGAGGGGCAGCTCCCTCGTATGATGTAATTTTAAATATTTTCAAGTAAAGAATCTAAAATTTTAAAGATCAAGAGAAAGCTGTTCAAGACAAATGCACCACACGACTTCACAACTTTCTTGAGTGAACATAGAATGATAATAAAGGCAATCAAGAAACGCTTGAAAATGATCATTATTACCATGCTGATTCATGATTCGTAAACATTTGCACAATACCGTGAAAATGCTCACTTCAAAAAGAATCAGTAGCTTATGCGGCAACAATCTTGATTTTAGAACAAGAAACCATATGCATGTCTCATTTCATTTTCTTAACACCAAGAACATAATAGAGATTTTCAATTTCAAAGACAAAAGCTGTACATACTTTCCAAAATTTGTCTCCTGATCAAAATTTCAGCATAGTGTTCCCTTATTCTAAAGTCCAAAAGGTTCCCTTACAAAGCCAAAAAGACTCCTTTTAGACACAGAGGTTAAGAACTACCTCTTCATGGTTAATAACTACTTCCCAAATACGCGATTTGGGTGAGGTTAATTAACCTCTACAAAATTAACCTATATGACTTGAAACTTGGACCTTAGATATTTTGAGAAGAAGATTGAATAATCAATTCTTATCGATCCCCTTGTGGTCTTTAGATCATTTACCCACTGAAGACAAATTCTACTTAACAGTCATCTCCCTCATGGCTCTGAAGCATGGCTTCTTATCTTCATTTTTCTCCTTAACATAAACACTCATATAATCACCAAATTGAAATTTGGGATACTCATTGCCATTATCATCTTCCTTGACATTAGTCTTGGCCTTCACTGTAGGATAAATAATTGCAGAGTATGATTGGTTATAAAATGATGTCACGGATAAACGATTGCCATTCTCAATGGGAAGAATATGATGCCATGCACTCTTGTATCTTCCTCCACTTATAGCTTCCAACTGATCTTCAATGTCAATCACACCAGAATGTGAAATGAGTTGTACGTCAATCCATTGCCCATTGCTGAGGACCTGTAAGCCAGGCACTTCATCGTCTTGGAAGAAAAGAATGATGCCACCTGCATCTGTGTGAGCACGAATGCCCTTCATACGGTTTGGCCTCGGGCATGGAGGATAATTGCTCACCTTGGTGCTGAAAATTGGCTTATCGTCACCTGCAAACATTTCTTTCAAATACCCTTTTTCAAGGCCAAGATTCACGCTCATTATCTCAAGCAAGGTCTTTGCCAGTTTATATATCTCCTTTTTGAATTCCTCCATTGTTAAAACTCTATTGCTGTGGCTGCTTCAATCATTTACTAATCATTTTTCAATGCTCTGCTTCTCTAACCGCATTGAGGAACCATGTCTCAGGTTCGAGATTTCAAGTGTATGGCTACGTGGATTGTCATCGTGCAGACTTTTTGTCAAACAAATCCGCTACACTGTCTATTTGCCCATAGGATTAATATTGAGAGAAGACGGTGAAACCTGGTAACGCGCCTTGTCTATGCTCGGACTGTGGTGTGATAGGCGAGAATATTAAGTGGATTTGAAAAAGCACTCCACCTTCTTGTGCTTCGTCTGTACTTGCACCCAAATGAGGCGTTATAGTGACCTTCTCATGCTGCACTAACTTGTTGTCTTTAGCTGGAGGTTCTTCTGTAAATACATCTAGTGTCAACACCATTGTCAAAGTGCCCGCACTAGAGCATCCTCATCTATAACACTGCCTCTAGCAACATTCACAATGCGCACTCCCTTCTTCATCTTAGGAAAACTTTTGTCATTGAAAATCTTGTTTGGAGTTGGAGTCAGGGGCATATGGATTGAAATGAAATCGGCAACGGATATAGCCTTATCAAATGATACTAGATCCACACCAATGGCATGTGCCCGGTGAGCAGCAACATATGCATCATGCGCAACGTGTATTTCCAGTCCTTTTGCATGCTTGGCAACTTCTGATCCACCTTTTATCAACTTAGTCGGAGAGGTTAATTAACCTCCTCCAAAATACGTAATTTGGAGATTAACCTTAACCTTTTAAATGGTTAATTTTTCAAGCATATCTTAACCATTTTGTTAGAAGGTTAATTTTGCAAGCATATCTTAACCATTTTAGAGGTTAATGGTTAATGATAGAATTGAAAATACGTATTTTTGGTTCCTCCATTAAACTACGACAACTTTTGACTCGGAACCCCAATTTTGAAAATTCGAAGTGCTGGGCGAAGCTTGGGAACGAGCCAGAGATATTGAAGGGAAAAATTTCTCAAAAACTTAGAGATGAAATGACCATTTCAATGCTTAAAATGAGGCATATTTCAAAAATAACTATAGCATTAACAAGATAGGAATTGAGACAATTTTGATAACTTGGTAAAAAAATCCACTTCTTCATTGTCCAAATTTTGGAAATTTTCACACTTGAGTGCTCTTGGCTTTCACTTCTTTTGGTGTCTTGTCCTTGCTCTTTCTTGATGACTTGAACTTTCTTAGCCGACTGGATGGTTCCGGCGGTATTTTGTATTCTGTAGCCGACGGTTAGGCGATGTTTCTGTACTCTGTAGCCGACGGTCCGACGGTGTTTTTGTATTCTGTAGCCGACGGTCCGGTGGTGTTTCTGTATTCTGTAGCCGATGGTCCGACGGTGTTCTGTAGCCGACGTCGTCGGTAAATAGTTTGTAGCGGATAGAATAATTGTGGCCGACGGACTCCTTCGGGAAGGTTTGGCGGTAGTATTTATATCCCGTCTGAGATCATTGTAAAGCATCATTCATCTACTATTGCGAATATAATTCTGCTGTTCGTGTTCATTGTCTGTATGCGTTCATTTTCTTTACCTGTACGGTAAACATTTGGCACCGTTGCCTTATGAATCTGGAAGGTGGGAGGAATGAAGATTAATGCCAAATCAGCTTAACAAGGATCGGAATAAGGCAAAGGGAAAAGATGGAATCCGTATTGCGCAAGAGAATTTAATTTTGGCACAGCAAGCCGAATGCCGACGGAGATTTTAGAAGATTGCCGACGGAAACCGAAGTGCGGAGGAATTATTGGAGGAGACTCGGCAGCGGTTGGAATTGGTGGAAGAAGCATGGGAGGAGTTCTTGAATTTGTGTTCGCCGAGGGAAGAAAATTCAGACGGAAGAGCATCAACTCGCACGGCTCGCAGTGCCGACGGAGCACGAGTGTGGAGTGACCTCTTCGTCCAGGATGGACTTCCGCGGGAAACAATTTCGGAGGATCCTTCGTCTTCACCAAGGTTCGTAGCTGTCGACACCTCCAGTGTGGGAGTTCAGATTGCCGGTGTGGGAGTGCCGACCGCCGGTGTGGGAGTGCTGACTACTGTAGGAGTGCAGACCTCCAGTGTTATGGTAGGACCCAAAGAAAAGCTGCCGAAATTTGAAGGCGATGGTACAGTCGACCCTCTCCGACATTGTAAGACATGCGAGACGATTTGGTGGGCAAATGGAATCACAGATGCCGACGAATGGGCCAGGCAATTTTCGGCAACCCTACGGGGTGTCGCAATTGATTGGTTTTCGGATATGGATCCGCAAAAGCTAAATAGCTGGGATAACATTAAAAAGGAGTTCCTGGCGGAGTTTAAACTCTTGCGGGATGATAATGAAATCGTAGCAAAAATTTTCAATACCAAATAGGGGAAGCACGAAACTGTCCGTGTCTACGCCAGGAGATTAAAAGACTTAATAAACAAAATGGAAAGCAAGCCGGCGGACGGATTGCAGAAAAGATGGTTCGTGGACGGCCTACGATCGGAATTGCAGAGGAAAATGAAAATTGTGCCACCGTAGTCGTATGTCGATGCTTATAACAGAGCACTGGACCTCGAAAGTGCGCAGAAGACAAAGAAGAAGAAAACTAGCTCATCTGACTCTGATGATGACGAATCTGCTGGAGATGATAGCAGCGACGACGAAGGTAGTAGCAAAAAGGTTCGTGCCCTACAGAAGGATATGGTTCGCATGATGAAGGAATTTAAAAATATGTAGAAGGAGCCAAAAGGTAGTGAACTGTGGTGAACGGAGTGTAAGACCGACGGTCATACTAAGGGATCGTGTCCGAAGAACCAATTCTGTGACATCTGTCAGATCATGGGCCATTCGACAAAGGACTGTCCCTTTAACATGAAGACAAGACGATCTTCGCAGGTGTTTCTCACACAGGAGGCTTCCCCGTTGGGTAGTAGCGGAAACACGAATACCGTCGGTGCTACATCCGGAGGATACAGGTATAATAACAGAGGGCAAAATAATAACAATAATAACAACAATAATGGGAGCCGAAGTCGAACTCAGTATGATGCAAATGGACGGCCGATCGTTCAATGTCGAGCATGTAATTTGTGGGGTCATTTTGCGCAGGATTATACAGCGGCAAACACACCGAAATTATTATGCAGATGGTGCGGACCCGGTGATCACGAAGATTCCAAGTGTCCAAAGGCTGGAGTAAACTTGATCACTGTTGGCACGGATGTAGAGGAGGTTCTGGCAATTACATGGAGGCAAGCGACACGGAGGCAAGCGGAGGAAAAGAGAAAAGTGGGGGAAGCGCACGCGGACATTGCAAAGGCATCGTCGGCGGGGACATCTCAGTTGAAGGATATCACCGACACCTTGGCAAAGAACTTTGCAGAACAAAACATTGTACAACAGATCTTACAAACGGAGATACCAGTCAAGATAAGTGACCACCTCACAATGCCCCAGTTACGGACGACCATTCTGAATCATACACCGTTTTCGAAAACACCGGAGGACATAGGAAGGAATAGTAGGGAAGTGATGACAACAGACCCAATGCTGTTGGCACTCACCTCCGGACGGCATCCGACGGTCGTCGAGATGGGGATTTTGGGAAATGTTTTGACAGAGACAATTGTTGACGGAGGGTCCGGCGTGAATGTCTTACCGGAGGATACTTGGAAGAAGTTGGGAAAGCCGACGCTGTGGCCACTTGCATTTCAGTCGCTCACGGCAGACCAACATGGAATCAAACCGTTGGGAATTCTGAAAGCGCAACCGGTAACAATTGGTACACAACCATTTTTATTGGATTTTGTGGTCATTCCATTAAAAAGAAAAGGCTATGATGCTATTCTGGGACGGGATTGGTTGGTGCAAGCAAAAGTAAAACATGATTGGAAACGCAATACCCTATCAATGGAGCGCGGAGGTAAAAGATTCATAATTGACCTGCACACGCAAATGGTTGGCGAGGAGGCAGCATTGTCAGATTCTGACAGTGAAGGCGAGAGTGATGACGAAGGAAAGAGGAGAATGGAACCGGATGGAGGAGGAGTATTGAGACTTGACGGAGGATCGAATGACGACGACCTAGACTCGGTGAATGGCCTTTACGACTGGCAGATATAAGACTACTAGCTCTTTCCGAGTTGCAATATGTTAACGGTCGACGAAGATGAGAAAAAGGAGGAAAACGAATGTCCGGAGGAATGTAGGGAAGTGGAAGAAGGAAAAGCTGCCATGGTTGAAGCTGAGGGGAAAAGCATACAGTTTGAACACAGAAAAACGAAAGATCCCACTGTCTGGTACATGGTGAATAGACCACGCGGAAAGAAAAGGTTACACCACAACATAAAATTAGTGGAAGGGCACCGACAGTAAGGAAATAATTCAGTTGCGCGACGACCGCAGGCACAGTGGGTGACGGGGGTGGCACAGAACAAAAGTAAGGCATACGACGGTCAGAATGAAATCAAAGTGGAAAAGTTTAAAGGCAGATGGGTTGGACCATATCAGATTCGGAAGGTCAGCGACAATGGAGCGATCAGATTATCAACTTTGGATGGGCAGAAGGTACCTCCGGCAGTCAACAGATCCAAATTCAAAATATATGGTGCCAGGAAGACTCCGTCGCTGTCACAAGATGCCAGCTGACTCCGTTGTTGTTGCAGAATGGCGACGCCTGGAGGCAAAATGGAGGTACCTCTGTTATTTGATTTCTTTAAAAAAAAAAAAAAAAAAAAGGGGCCCGCGGACAGAAAGGCCCGCGGGCAACTTCTTGTCCATGGGCAGTAGAAGTCCCGCGGACAGCTGCTTATCCGCGGGCACTGAAAGTCCCGCAGACAGGTTGGCCGCGGGCAGAGAAAGCTGCGGATAGTCCCGCAGATAGTCTGTCCGCGGGCACAAATTTATAAAAAATAAATAAATAAATAAAAAAAAAAAAAAAAAAAATTCCTCCACCAAGCTGCGGGTAGGAGAAGATAGGCCGCGGGGAGGAGAAGAAAGGCCGCGGGTAAGGAAAGATAGGCCGTGGGTAAGAAAAGTAAGGCCGCGGAAAGGACGCGGGTGTAATTAAAAGATTCAGCTCCGCCAGTCAGAGTTTTTCCTCCGCCAAAAATAAGCCCGCGGGCTTAAAAAACGTTCTGCTCTAAAAAACAATTTTAAAATCATTTCTGCCAGAATTTATAACAGTCTGAGACGGTAAGGGAAAAGATCGCGGGCATAAAACTTGTCTTTCTCCGTTGGTAACAAGGGAAGGTCCGCGGGCAATCTTCGCCGGTAAAAAGAAAGGCCGTGGGTAAAAAACATTCCCGCCAGACTCCATTCCCTCCTCCAGCCAGACTTCCGCAGGGAAACAGAGACATAAAGAAGAGTGCTTGTTCTGCCAAAAGGAGAAGAATTTCTGTGTGCAGAGGGATTTGTGGTGGATTGTAGAGGAAGTAGTAAAAAAAAAAAAAAAAAAAAAAAAAAAAACGACAACAGAATCAAGTTGTTCAGAATGAGTGACAGATGATGCCAAAGGGAAGGGGACGCATCCGTGGTTGCCAAAAAGAGTGCAGAATCGGCAGATAATGACAAAAATGGTGTGATCCGTGCATTTCTGTGTGGGTTGCAAAGTGTTAATTTGGTCTTGGCGGCAAGAGCGCTGCCCTTCGACCCCGCCGGGGGCGTTGCCCACTGGATCCCCAGTCGTGGCGGATATCAGTCGTGAGAGTCTGACTAGTTGAGAAGAGTTGAAGTTGCTGCAGGCATGGACTTTTTGTGTACCAGAGGCAATGGGAGCAGGGGTTGGCTGTGAGGCTGTCTTGGTGGATGCGTAGAGAGCTCGGGAGGAGTTGATTATCCAGTTGGAGGCAGTGCAGTGACACTTGGCTCAGGGTACCGAGGAATTGAAAACAGAGAAAGCAGCACAGGTGGCTACCAAGGTCAGCTTGAGGAGACAGTATTGTGTTAGCAGAGGCTACAGATGTAACGGAATGAATGTGGAAGTGATGTGATAGAAGCAGATTTTTCTTGTTGTAGTCACTTTGATGATATATTTTGTTTGATTTGTCTCAGATATGTTGTAATTGTCGTCCGGAAACGACTTTTCTTTTTGGGGGGGATGGTGTTAGCTGACTGGATGGTTCCGGCGGTATTTTGTATTTTGTAGCCGACGGTCCGGCGGTGTTTCTGTACTCTGTAGCCAACGGTCCGGCGGTGTTTCTGTATTCTGTAGCCGACGGTCCGGCGGTGTTCTGTAGCCGACGTCGTCGGTAAATAGTTTGTAGCGGATAGAATAATTGTGACCGACGGACTCCTTCGGGAAGGTTCGACGGTAGTATTTATATCTCGTCTGGGATCATTGTAAAGCATCATTCATTTACTATTGCGAATATAATTCTGCTGTTCGTGTTCATTGTCTGTATGCGTTCATTTTCTTTACCTGTACGGTAAACAAACTTGTCAACTGACTTTGTAGTTTATTGCACTTGCACTTTGTCAAAAATGTAAGCAAGGCATCTCATCCTTTTCCTTGTTGGTTATTGCACTTGCACTTCCATTTTTCATTTTGATTTACAATCTTAAACTTCTTTTTTAATTTGGCAGGGCACTTGAAATTGTCCTTGGTCTTGAGATTTCATGTTGGTTCTTGAACTTGCAATCATCTTTGGTGTTGATATTGTGTCTATTGTGTGGTACTCGAGCTTTGGTATTTTCCATTCCGACTTTTCCTTTTGAGGTCGTAATGCACATCCTTTATGTGGGAATAACTTCTTGTTGTCCTTGAACTTTTCTTCTTCGCACATTGTTTTGAGCTTTTAGCATCTTATTATTTCTGAATACATGCCATGAATCTCCTAATCCATTTGGAATTTTATTATTGCCCAATTTATTTCAAATCTGATGGAGATTCTAGGAAGATCAGGGATGTCACAAAGTTCAGACCTGTAATTTTCTGCAGTTCTTTCAGCTTGTTAACCTATTCACCCTACCTTCAGCAAGGTTAAACTGATCTTGAAGGCTATCAAATTCTCTAATTTCTACCTTTCGCTTTGATTTTTGCTCGATCAAACCTGCTTTTTTTGTGAATTGAGGTTTCCAATTGGCATTGATGATTTGAAATGAAGAATTGCACTTTCTTTATAGGTTTTCACCTCAGGAAACATGTCAATTGGGGAGTTTATATGGGCCAACCTAACCTAGCATTTCAATTAAGTTGCCGTTTGTTTGATCTTCTTTAGCTCAACTTGATTGGGTTTCATTTAGTTTGTAATTAATTTTCCTCCTCTTGGCTACTTGATTTGTGAATTTGAACTTCCCCTAATGGGAATCACAGTTCATAAAGGGGCCTTGGAAATTAATTCCAAGTGTGGTTGAAATCCCAACCCCTCTTGGAATTTTGTTTCAAGAATTCTGACCTCTCTTGGAAATCTTATTCAATGGATATTGCAATTTTATGCTAGATTAAAACTAATTGAATTTCCTTCTTTCCATTCAGGTTTCTTTCATTTGCATATCAAATTCTTCTTTGGCAAGTCATATTTCATTCAGATTTCTTGTTTTCAAGGTTTTGATTCATCTTAAATCCTGAAATTCCGTTGCAGATTTCCAAATCATATTCAATTCTCCTTCAGTGGTTTAGACTTCAAGTCTTCAACATATTAATGGGCAGAAAAGTTGGCAACCTTACGAATTAGTTCTAAGGGAGGTTGGAAATCCAACCTTTCTTAGGTATTTATCACAAGGGAGGTTGAAATTCTGACCTCTCTTATTGTTTATTTTGGATAAACAATAAATTTGATTCTGCAGCTTTCAGTACTTGAATTTTGACATCCTACATTACTGAATCCAATGGATGTATATTGACTGCAATTAAAGGTTGTAGACCAAGCATTTTTATAACTTCATCTGAAATCAAGTAAGTTTGTGAGTTCAGTCTCAACAGTTGTTTTTATCTGTGATGTCTTGATTTGGAAAAGCTTGCCTATTTCTTCTCTTATTTCTTTTTGCAGCATTTATAGTGGTTGACCCAATCTTTCATTTTTGTTGGAATCATCCTTTATCTCAATTCCTTTTTTTGAAAAGATTCCATGGTCTTCTTTGATCCCTTCTAGTTGCTCTTGAAATGCCTTATGCTTGATCAACCTCGAGGGGGTGACTGATGGATGAATTGAAAATAGTTTTTGCCAAAGTCCATAATAGGATACTTCCTCTTCACAATAATTTCTTCTCTGACCTAAGATTTACCTCCATGTAGGCTTCCTTCTTTAATACCTACTTCTTAGCAAGTGCATGAACCATCATGTTCATAGAGGGATATAGTTTTGTAGTCATGAGCTTTTGTTGCTTGTTAATTTTTATGTTGAGACTTCATCCTATATTCCACTTTTCATTCAAACCAATATGTCTTTTGGCATGTTTTCCTTGAATTTCTTTTGCCTATTTTCTCATCCTTTTCGAAATCTGACAAAAAGAATTATTTATAGAAATTCTTGTATAGAAAAGATTAGTGGAAGCAACAATAGCTCAACTTGCTTTGCTTATTGTGATCAAAATAGTTACAAAGTCATCATTGAGATGATAGAACCAAAGTAATGAGACTCGGACTCAGCAAGGGTAACTTAACTCATGACCTGGCTCGGACTTGGAAATGACTCGGTGGTGACTCGGCGATGACTCAACAAAGTGAAAAAACTTCGAAATTTTGAGATTTTTTAGGATTTAAAGAACATTCCATGCACCCATTATTGAATAAAGTGTAAAGACACAATAACATCGTTAAATAGAAGATAATTTGATCATAATGCACATACTTAAAATTAAAACTTAAAACTTAAAAGTCAAACATACATCGATTACATAAGTACAATACTACAAAGGTAAATTGCTAAATACTATATTACTCGTAATTAAATTTTAAAGTTTAAACAGTAGCTGAAGCTTGAAGGAAATATTATAAAAGTAAAACATAGAATCATATATAAAATGATAAATCCATGCAACCCATCAAAATGTATATGTAATATGTATTATGTATTATGAAATCCAACACATCAAGATTGAATGAATCAATAGTCATCATCAAATGTTCCAATTTCTGATCATATATAAAGTTAAACAAAAAGTTAAAACAAGACTATAAGTCTACAACTATGTCTCCTAGTCGGAGTTATCATCATCCTAATCCTCGTCGTCATCGTCATCGTCATCGTCATCCTCATCCCTAACCTTAGCCTCAACCTCAGGCTCAGTATAATCTATAAAATCCCTCTTAGTAAGGCGTCTAAGGTGGGTCTTGGATGTCTGAGTAGCCATAGCATCAGCCTGTGAGGTGCCTCTAGGATCAACTGTAGTCTCTGCCTCTGGCTCTGCCAATGCCTGTGAGGTGCCACTAGGAACAATTGGAGCTCTCTCGTCCTCTGCTGCCACAGCCTTAGCCTCAGCGTGGCCCTCTCGATCTGCCTGGTCAAGCCACTGTAGGTCCTCATCATCAAAGACAGGATCAGTAGCCTCAGTGACCCACTCAGACTCTAGATCAACCTCCTCTAGAGTAATCAGAGAGGTGTCACTATCCAAAATCTCCCTGATCCTAATGCGCAGGTTGTAATGCACAAAGACTAGCCTATTCATTTTTTGCACAGACAACTTGTTATACCTCTTCGAGTGGATGTGCTTGAACATGCTCCAGCTGCGCTCACATCCAGAAGCGCTACTTTGCTGGCTCAAAATGCGGATGGCGATTTGCTGAAGGTTTTTGGTTGAAGGCCCAAACATTTGCCACCATCTATCTGAATTTTGAAAAAAGGAAAACAAAAATATATTAGTCTCATTTCAAAATTTGAACTTTAAAGTTTAAAGCTAGAAAATTACAAACTAGATTGTATAAGGCTTAAGCTGCAATTTTGTATGACCTCCTTTGCAAATTTGACTTGAAAAAATAGCCCCTGATGCATTATTATAGGCATCCATCTCAAGCAATATATCTGTGGGATTAGGGGACATCTTCGATATCACTGTGTATAGGCCACTAAGAACCTCCTCATCTGCCTTGAAATCATCACGGAAACGGTATGCCAGATTGAGGTAATAGGCTGCTGCGTGGATGGGCTTATGAAGCTGATTTTGCCATCTCCTATCAATTATGTCCCAAATAGGGCCATAGTTTTCCTCAACTCCTACATATTTGGCCTTAATAGCCTCCTTGACCCTATCCATGCCCTCATAAATGTAGCCCATAGAGGGCTTCTCGCCATCAGCAACTCGTAGGAGGGCTACAAGGGGCTCAATGATCTAGAAAACAATTAAACAAAAAAACAATTTAGTGAATGATGAATCTTTGCAAAGTTGCACAATGAAAATAAAACAAAAATATGTATGAGATAAATTAATTCATAAAATTTTAAGACTTAAGCTTTTAAAATTTAAAATTTAAATTACCTCCACAATCTTCAAACATGGCTCCCAAAAACCTTCATCATCACAAATGCATTTTGTTGCATCTATCCCTGCAGGGCTGGTGGCAAAGGAGGAGGAACTCCATTCTGGATCAACAAACATGCACCTCACCTCTAAACTTGAAGTCAGCAAGGATTTTAGTGTGATAAAATTAGAGGCAAATCTTGTGATACCAGGAGGAGCCAACTCCTTTCCCTTCGTGTATTTCCTCATAGTGCTGAGGACCAAGGCATGATAATAGATGAACTTACAAAGATTTTTGGCCTTGGTAACACATGATTTCACCCATACAAGCTTGCCAATATCCTCTAGCATGAGGTCGATGCAATGAGCCGCACATGGAGTCCAAAAGATTTTTGGGTGTCTCTCCATCAAAAGTTTTCCTGCAGCAATTTTAAATTAGTTAGTAAACAATGAAAATTTTTGATGTATTAAAAAATTTTTAATTTTCAAAATTTAATGAAAAACTAAAACAAATTTTTTAGAAGTAGAACTTATAAAGTTAGAAGTTAAAATTTTACTTGCAGCAACATAAATAGCTGCATTATCAGTCACCACTTGGATAACATTCTCTCCCCCCACCTCCCTTATGACCTCTTCAATAGTCTCACATAAGAATTTTGCATTATTCACATGTGAGGAAGCATCTATAGACCTCAAAAACATGGTGGATCCTGAAAGTGAAAATTAAACAAAATAATTATCAATCAAGAATCAATAGTCAATAAAAAAAAATTTTCGTTATTCAATAATAGTATACTATGTACATTAAGTTTTAGACTTCAAGAAGTAGAGGATGATGAATTACCTCCGCTAGAAACAAGAAAATTTAGGAGGGTCCTATTCCTTCTATTTGTCCATCCATTCGTCATGATGGTTGGCCCTAAATCTTTTTATGGTCCTCCAACTCAAGTTTCATCTCCTCAACCATATCTAGTAAGAGGGGGCCACTCAACTCATCTTTAGTGGGGGCTTTGAACCTCGCACCACAGATGGAAACTACATCAATCATCCCTTGCCAATAAGGAGTCCTGTTACATTTATAAAAACATTTTAATTAGCATATTTCAAATTTTCAACATCAAGTTAAAAGTATAAAATTGAATTTAAATTTTAAAACTTAAAATGTAAAACAATCAAATATGAATGAAGTTGAAGTACCTAGTTGCTATAAATGGAATGCTGTGGAAGAACCAAAACTTGCAAATTGCTCTTACTCCAGCTTCATGTATCTCTCTATTCTAGCCCAAGCTCTCAAGTGAGGGTTGTGCACTAGGAGTGGAACGCGGTACAAAAAAATTGCCCAACCTACTAGATTTTCTTACTCTAGGACGAAAGGTAAAGCCAGTACTACTAGAAGGGGTAGCAGCCCCAGCACCACTAGCAGTGCAAGGAATAGATGTAGAAGAAGAACGAGCAACATAAGCACTAGGACGATAGGGGGGAAGGGAGAACCTTCTCCAACACAACCTACTGACTTAGAAACATTTGCGGATGAGCGTGGAAGGGAACTAGAACCAATCTGAGCTAACTCTTCTAATTGTTTTTTTAAAATTCTTTTTCTTGTTCATATCTTTCCAAGGCTACATAACAAAAACGTCGAGCCTCAACAGTTGTAGCTCCACAAGGCTCAGTATCATGACCGCGTATGCCAGCAATATGGTATTTCTATCTATTTATCCCCCCACTATAAATGGTTTTGCAAAATAGGCATTTTGTTTGAGTTCTAGTTCTACCCGAAAAGTCTATGGTGAACTTCCAACACTCATCTTTTTTATTGCCTTTAGAGAGCTTGAGTTTTTTACCTCCAGGAGCCATTATGAGTAAGGAAAAATGTAAAGGTTGCTGCAATAAGATATTTTAGACCAAATATTACCATTTAAGTATTGTATTTTATGAAGATCTAAAGTAAAAAAAAAACTCATAAACAAACAAAAAAAATTCATGCAAAAAAACCCATAAGCATAGAGAAAAAAATCATCAAAATCTAAACAATCAACTCTTACCTCTTTAAAATGCTTTGGGAAGTGTTGAGAAGAGCTCCTATAAACTCCTTGATGATCTAAATGCAAGCTCCAATGTCACAAATGCAAGCTTTCCTCCTGTTCCTTTCAGCTGGTTGCAAAACAAGAAAACTCTTATTTTTTTTCTACCTCTCTCTCTCTTTCTTCTTTTCACTATAGAGTGTTATGGGAGCCCTTTTAGGGTTATAAGAGTGAGGGAGAACAAAATTTAAAAAAAAAAAAATTTGCAAAAAATAATATTTTAAAGCCCCAAAATTCTGCTTGCTGCGGTCGGGTTAGGCAAGCCACCTCGTGACTTGCGAGTCGCACGAGTCATGCCATGTGACTTGCCGCTCACAAGTCACGGGTCATTAATACTCGGCGGGGTCATTGTGGCTCGCTGACTCGCATGACTCGCGTGACTCACCGTGAGTCACGTTACCCTGGATAGAACTATCATCCTATGCTCAATGAACAACGTTCAACCATACTTATTTTCCTCGACAGCCAATTTGAATAACTAACTTCTCACCCTCACACTACTGTTTTGAAACTTGATTTGTGTCTCTTGTAGATGGAACCATAGTTTGCAAACTTGGACTTAGAGAGCCCTCGACAGAACCAACTTTTTTAATTCTGCAAAAACCTTGAGAAAGCTCGACAAAAGCTTGGCAACTTAGAAAGAACTTAATATGAAATTCTTTTAAAGAAACATATTTTATATGTAAAAATAAAATTACAAAATGTATTTAATTAAAAATTGACACCTTGAAAGAGAAAATACATGGTTTTGTAGGAAAAACAGCATGTGAAAAACACATTCTAACCAGTATTTTACTTGCATTGACATTTTCCCCCTTAGATTTTTGTGTCTATAAAAACGCGAGAGTTAAACTTGAGACTTGAGAGTACTCGCCCAACAAAAAAATTGAGAGTTCTCAGCAACTTGGGAGTACTTGAAGAGTTTGCGAACTATGGATGGAACATCTGTCAGAGTCCTTTCATCCTGACATTAGCTGATCTTTTGATAACCCTGTTCAGGAATCATTCTTAAAGACAATACAAAAGAGGATGTAGGTTATTTTCTGCAAGGGGCACTTAATACTTTTAGCTGGATGTAGAAGGGGCACTTGTTTTTAACTTCTTTTTGGCCATATTTTTCATCCCAATATCCTGCAACTGGGAATGGCCCCCAATTTAAGGGATCTGGTGGACAGCCAGGGTTACTTTTGTATTAGATTGTATCCTTTTGAGTAGAATTGATAAGAGTTGCTGATATTAAACAGTCTGTTGGCAGCATTGCTGCAAACTGCATAGACATCTCCTCCTCTTCATGCAAATGTTTCAAGTTTATGCCAGATTATTGATGGATAAGCACTTTTCAGGATGTTTGAGATAGTTAAGAGTCTTTTAGCTGGAATTGACTCCTATTCTTTTCGAAAATAACTTTGATAAATGGGATGTACCAGGATCTGAAATTAAAGGTTAATAATAACTTTGTATTTATATGATAGAAGATCCCATTATAGGTACCATGGCTCAACTGAAACTGAATGCTATACTGTTCTCAATCAATTGAATATCTTGTACTTGATTTCTCTGGGAGTCAGAAAAAATGGTAAGATTTTTATAGGAATTGAAAAGTCTGGACTGAACTACATAAATAGTAAGTTAAAAAATCTGGTCTTGGCTGGATATAGCTTGAAAAAACCCAAATATGGTAGTAAGGTTTGTACACATTTATTATTTTATATATGTACTGATCCATAAATACAGATAACTACAAAGGGCATACATGTTTTTCAATCTTAAACAAATTAAAGGACTTCTAATCATTGTGGAACTTGTGAAGGGGTACCAAATTAAGAAAAAAATTAGTTTTGATGTATACAGATGTTTATTAGACATCTTTTTGTCACTATTCTTACACTGGATTGAATGAAGTTCGCTGCAGGAGAACAATTGCAAAAAGAGAAGACTCATTGTTGGGAATATTCATGTGCTTTTCAACCCAAAACGCGGGGATATCAAATTGGGACAGGTAAAAAAAGCACTAAATATTCATATTCATATTCATTGTCAACAGTGAGGCAGAAAAGACATCCTGCAAATGCCTCCAGGCACTGTCCATTCCATGGCTTACTCTATATTTGTAAACACTTTACATGCCTTATTGCGATTAGGATTAGAAAATATGAATTAGAGCTAATGTGTATGCCATTGATAGAACAATGGAAAATGGAGATACAGTGACATTGAATGAAAGAGCTTATGTTTTTGAAATGCTCAACTTCTCTTAGCTATACTGATTTCCTAGATGTAGTTCCCCTGTGTAGTTTTTTGAGTATATTTTTGAGTTCAAATATTCATACCAATATCTCTATTCGGGTAAAAGTGGTCTGTTCCAGTGCTTGAATTTTAACTGTCATCTCCCTACTGCTTCAGATGGGAAAGAAGTGTCAGTCTGTAGCTTTTAATAATTGGATATGCTGAGTGAAATCAAGCTTTTCTGTTAGTGGTATTCAGTGATAGATTTAACTCTATAGGCACAGTTTTTGAAGGCAAGAGATATAGGCTATATGCCATCGAATGGTGGTCCCTCTCTGAATTCTTTATTTAGATGCTTGCATGTTGTATTATTATTAATTAATGATAATATGTACAATGCCCACAAACAATTCTAACAGGTAGGGCAGAGGAAGTCAACCCCTTGTAGATAGTATGGCTGTGGAAATGGAAAACAGACATTGCATTGATGCTTTTTCTTTTAGTTTATTAAATTGACTTTTCTGACTATTATTATATTTAGGATTTGAATTTATAGACTGAAATTGGACTAGATTTCTTTATGTACTCCTTTGCTTTGTGTATATATATTGTTACAAAAGTTACATCTTCTATTCATGGTCACTCACAGATCAGTTCTTTTATTTTATCATTTTGTAATATCTCCAATTTTATTAATGTATCTTAATTAATTAATGGTCTCAGAATTTAAGTAACATTATAAATGGACCTTTGATTAAATTATTTAAGGGGCCCAAACAATAAACTAATAAATCTATGTCGGCTTGTTTGTTAGCCTTTGGGAAGCTTCCAAAGCACTTTATAAGGCCGAGTTTGGTAGTTTAGTAGGATATTGTGGAATTTCTATCTTCTTTGTATTTCTGGAGGCCGAAGGCTGTAGGTTGTATGTACACAGTTTTGAAGGTGGAAGATTCTCGCTCTTCTGTGATTGTAGTTTTGGTGGTTTGTAGCAGTGTTGCGGGACTCGGACTTGCCTCTGACTCGAAAAGTCAAAATTGGGCTTTAGATTCGAACTCGACGACTGCACTCGACAAATCGAAAAACCCATGAAATTCAAAGATTTTTAAGGATTTAAAGATTTTCTCCATGCACCTTTTAGTCAATTAACATCAAATACACAATAATTGAGATAAATAGAAGCTACTTAATGCACATACAAAATTTTGGATAGATCACATAAGTATAAAAGTTAATTTATGAAGGAAAAAAATTGAATAACATAATATAAAGTTATAAACATAGCATCATTGTGAAATGTCTACAATATTCATGGATTATGAAATCCATGGAATCAAAAGTTCAAAACATATATCAAAACAACAGCTAGAGTGTCAAGGACTAAGGCTCATAGTAGCCTATGCCCTCCTATGAATATGCGTAAGATAAGTCATGGAAGACTAGAGCCATCTTCTCACCTTGTGTCTAAGGCTGAACCTCAAGGGCTGTAATAACCCCCAAAATGAACATATAGATGTAATTTTCTAATGAATGAGCTATAATAAATAAATAAATATAATATATTATTATTTTGTATTGTCTTATGGTATAAATAATAAATGAATAAATGAATAATATGATTGTTATCATGTTATAATATATTATTATATCATAATATAATAAAATAAAATAAGGAAAAAAAAGTATAGTGGATTTGGAAAAGGAGCTCTGCAACTACGTATGGAAGCCAAACATTTATGTGCCTCGGCTCCCGTACCCTGCGACGTGTTTCTTGTCCTCATTTTCTCTCTTCGTGCCCTTTTTTACCTTGTTTTTAATGCTTTTGTTTCCTCTCTTTCGGCTTGTGTGGTCTCTTGCTTATTATTCTGTGATTGCTTGAGTGTGTCGATTGGGCTTCTCTGTTGGTAATAGGTAAATCTTACCCCGCCATTATTGACCCACCCTGGATCACTTGTGAGAGAATGAAGGGCTGCAATCATGAAGGATGGTGGAAGAGAGGTGTATGAAGAAATGATGAAAGAAGATGAGGATATAAGCAATACTCATGTCTAAGGTAATTCATGGATTTAGGAAAAAGAATTGCATGAGAAACCATCATATAAGGCAGTTGTGGAGGAACCTAAAACATCTTGTTCGCTGTCAGCTTTTTTTTCTGTTAAGATCTGTAGAATCACTGTGGATGGGAACTGAAATGATGGACTCCCAACCAATGGAGATAGACTCGGGGATGGAGGAAAAACCGAGTTTGGTGTCAGTGGAGGAAAGGAGGAAGGTAAGCTCCCGCCCCATCAATTGAGGATCCTTTCTCTCTTGCTGAATGAGGATATGGTAAGAGCTATTAGAATAGAACAATCTCAGTTAAAAAATATTGCAGTTTTCTTTGCTTGCTTGGACAAAGGGTTCTTACCTTCCTAAAACTTTTTTAATGAATGGGTTGTAAATGTTTGGGGTAAGAAACTTGGGATTCATGTTACATTCTGTAGAATGGTCCAAAAAGGGCTATTTGTTTCATTTGTTAAGACTCATAGTATGCAAGAAAGAATCCTTAACAAGAAATTTTGGAATGTGGGTAAATCTTTATTTCGAGCCTTCCCATGGTCGTCGATTGGGGATATAGAAGAATTTTTTGCTAGGGCTTCACCAAATTGGGTAGAAATTGAGAATTTGAATGTTGAATTTTGGCCATTTATTCACCAGTAATTGAAGCCTATTTGGTTCGGTTTTGTAGATAGAACAATCTAAGACTACCCTTCCACATTTAAATGCTAAGGTTCTAGTTGCTCTTGAACCTGGAATTGTATTCCCCGATAATATTTCTCTTACCATTGATTTTGAAGTTTTTTCATGGAAAGTCTCTTGATTTGGTAATCTAGGTGCTTGTTTTCATTGTAAAAGGAATGGACACGCAAGAAAAGACTATCCAGATTTATCAAGACCTCAAATAGCTAACTTTGAGATTTCTAAAGATAATGCTAAAAAGCATCTAGTTCTGGAAAAGAGAAACCCTCGGCACCATTCTCAAGTAATTCTGATAGTATTCCGGGGATGGATAAGCTTATGGAGACTGATAAAAATAAAGTTTCTCATTCTTTTTTAGAAAAGGAATTTGACACAATTGCCAACCCTCTTTATGATTCTGAGTTAACTCCTACTAATGATGCCATTTGTAGTTCTAAGATCATCCCAAGTGTCTCTAATCAGAAAAAATCCATTATTTGTCAAAAAGCTAGTGTTGATCCAGTGCCCTAGGTTGAAACCCCCACCAAACTTAATGCTCATCAACTTGCTCTTAATTCTCTAGTTGAGAGGGCATAGTTGGTTAAGATTGCCAATCACTCTTTGAATGATAAGAATATGCATTTGAATGGATCAAAACCTTTTCGGATGGAAATTTCTCCAAATAAAAACAGAATTGAGCCCTCTTTTGTTGAAGTCATCAATAAAAGGAGCAAGAAAGGAAAGGGCAATGATAATCAGATCTTAACCAATTTTAATGGTTGTAAAAGTAAACAGGGAGATATCATTGATTGCTTTAACAGACTTTATAACCATGTTAAGAACAATTTAAAAAATCATGAACATGATCAACTTCCATAGCTGGAATGTTAGAGGTTTGGAAATGAATGATAGAAAATACATTGTAAGAAGATGGTGCAGTAAGATTATACAAAAGGATTTCATATGTTTAGAAGAGATTAAAGTAGTTGGATTTTAGGCTCACACTATCCTAAAAATGCTTTGGGATCAAGTCACTACATTCTACTCCAATCATGAAAGTGGGAGGGGGGAGTTGCTATTCTTGTGGGACTTGATTGGGTTGATTATATTGTAAGCAAAGGAGTCTCTCCTTGTCATAGGGCATTGTGGATTGTATTTAGTAAAGGTGGTCAGAGTTTTGGGACTTGTTAACTTCTATGCACCTAATGATTATGGGAATGGGCTACAACTAATTTGCCTAATACCTAGTGGATCTTTATTGGTGACTTTAATATGGTGGAACATTGAGAGGATAAAATAGGAAGCAACTCCTTTAGTCGGAAAAGCAATGAGTTATTCTTTTGGAACAAACTTAAGAGGAAGTTTAGTGTTTTAGATCCTTTGGAAAAAAGAAAATCTGAATTTCAGGATATTTGGTACACTTGGTGTAATAATCAAAAGGGCTCTCAAAGGGTTTATTGTAGACTTGATAAATCTATACAGACTCTGCTCTTCTCTGTTTTTATTCTGAACCTGGACATTCACCTGTCTTAGTTACTCCTGCTTCTCTCTCAGACCATTCCCCTATCTTTGCAAGGATTGGTTTGCAAAATGAGATTCCCGATTCTAGGGTGAATACTAACAAGCACTTTAAACTTAATCTTTCTCTTCTCAAAGACCCGGATACAATTGGTGCACTCTAGTAGGCCATATTCTTTATAAGTTGGTTAGTGGTGATATTCAACCAAAAGAAATGTGGGAAGGACTAGTTGAAGTCTGGCAAAAAATCTTTTAGATCATTGGAAAGAAAAAAAGTATGGATTTAATGTAGAAGAAACTAGGGCACAAGCTAATCTTAATTTGCTAGAGAAAGACCTTCATGTCAGAGTACAGGATTTGGAGTTAGAAGCTGCTTTGACTCCTTAAGGAAGATTCAAAACTATAAGATCCAAGGTCAGAGAGCTAGATCCAAACTGAATTGGTGTTTGGAAGGAGATAGGGGGTTTAAATATTTCTTCACTATTATCAAGGAAAAGAATAAAAGGGAATTCATTGAGCATATTCTCATTAATGGTGGAAATCTTCAAATGCAGTTATAATGCAATTAGCATTCTTTGAGTACTACTCTCAACTTTTTTCATCTGAGATGTTTGATGCTAAGTATGAGGACTCGAGAAGTGTCTCCAATTGATTCCCAAAAAAATTTCAGAAGAAGATAGTAGCAGATTAAATAATCCTATTTCTTTGGAAGAAATTAAATGGGCTATTAACTCCTTAGCCAATGAAAAATCCCTAGGATGTGATGGTCTTCCTGCTGAGTTCTACAAAACCAATATAGATTGGATATCTAGTGATCTGTTGGCACTCTATGAAGACTCATTCATTAGAGGATCCTTGGGTAGAAGCATTAATAAAGGCATGATCAAATTGATCCCGAAGAATGGTGAGAAAGCTGAAATCAAGAACTGGAGGCCAATAACATTATTGAATATCTCTTACAAGATTATTGCAAAATTGTTAGCTAAAAGAATTGAGAACTTGCTAAATAGGTTTATCTCAGTTACACAGACGGGTTTCATCAAGGGCAGGTATATAGTGGAACATTTAATAACAAGTTGGGAAGCAATGCATTGGGCTAAGAAGAGTAATTAGAATGTGGCTATGATCTTACTTGATTTTGAAAAATCCTATGATAGAATTGAGTGGCCATTTGTTACTGGAATGTTGAAAGCTTTTGGATTTCTTGAATATTTTTGCAGATGGATAAAGGTGTTGTTTAAAGATTCTTCCACAGTCATAGATGTGAATGACAATCTTACTAGATCTATTCCTCTTGGGAGATCAATTAGACAAGGTTGTCCCATTGCCCCCTCCATCTTTGTGATTGTTGCTGATGCTCTATTTTATTTGCTTAGAGCTCCCTCCCTTGGTCCTCCTATTAAAGGTCTCCTTCCTAGTTTGCTGATGAGACTGCATTGTTCTTAGAATTTGAGGAGATGAACTTTCGTAACACCTTGGATAGACTTGATTTTCTCTGTTTAACCTCAGGTGCCAAAGTTGCTCCTCATAAATCCTCAGTTATAGGTTGGTCTGATTCTCCTCCTAATTGGTTATAGTTGATGTCTTGGCAATGGAAAGGTCCTAATGAAATTGTTAGGTACCTTGGTATTCCTTTTGCTGTTAATCCTTCTACTAAAGTTATGTAGGAGTGTGTTTTTGATAAAATACAAAAGAAACATATTAAATGGCAAACCCACGCAAACCCACTAGCTCTCCTTGGTAGGGAGAATTCAAGTTGTGCAGAAAGTTTTGTCATCTCATCACCTCTACTTTGCTTCTACTTGGTTGATGACTAATCATCAAATGGATAAAATTGAAATTTTTTTGAGAGATTTTTTGTGGTCTGATGGGATGGGGAACAAAAACATTATGTGAATTTGCAGTGGTGCTGTAAACCCAAACAATATGGTGGACTGGGTTTGAAGGACTTAAAAAGCATGCTATTGCCCTTGCTTCTAAGTGGATTCTTAAGGATATTTATAGTAATGAACCTTGGAAAGTTCCAATTAAAAATAACATTCAATGCTCTATCATCTCCAAAGGTAAAAGTTGGATGAATATTCCATTTTGTGATATACTATTAGGTGATTTTAAAATCAAAGTTTTTGGTTCTAATGTTTTTGCTACCCTGTGGAAGGCTTGGACCCATTCAAGGATATTCTTACTAGTTAGAATAGTTGTTCGTTCTTCTCCATCTTGTGTTGTTTCATATAGATCAATTTGGCAGGGACTGTATTTAAACAGAAAACCTTTGGCACTTGCACAAAGTTGCTTAGCAAAAGATTGGAATGTGCTGGGTGTCTTTAATTAGTGATTTAATGATTGACAACCGGATGGGCACTTGGGATGAAATTAGAACTAGATATGGTATCACATTGACTCAGAAGAAGACCTATACACTAATTTGCAAGGCATTTGGTACATGTAATTTCTCAAAGGTGTTATTGATTTTGATAGTTTTTTCAAATAGTTTATGTGAAGTGATGGAATAGTAATTAATGAAGTAACAACAAAGCAATTATATAATATGCTTGTTTCCGATCCAAAAATCTTTCAAAGAGTGATCCAATGGTGGGGATTGCGTTCCCCTTTTTTTGAATGGTCTTTCTTTTTTCAGTGCTTGTAGTAGTCAAAAGTGGAACCCAAAAAATTATGTTTAAGATGGCTTCTGCTAATTAAAAAACTTGCTTTAGGATCTAATATGGAGTCTTTAGGTCTCATTCTTGGCCATTGCAAAGTCTGTGATGCAATTGAGTCTTTTGAACATGATTTTTTTCAGTATGATTTTGCTATCATGATCTTGTCAATTTATTTGGGTAATCCTATTGTATGGAATTCAAAACTAGGCCTTTCTTGGAGTGAAATTTTAGTTGGATATGTTGAAGCTTTTGATTCTAAGCTTAATTCTTTTTGGTTTGTTCTTACATGTGAGATCTTCTGGTTCCTTTGGAAAGCGAGAAATGAAGAGGTCTTTCAGTAGAAAGATAGAGGACTTATTGAGTTTACTTGTAAACTCACACATTTTTCAGGGATGGCTTTCTTCTTATTCATAAAGATGAGGTCAAAGCTTTCCAATATTTTGACCAGTTCAAAGATATGATGGACGTGAATGATATTAAGCAAATTGAAAGAATGATGGAAGATTTGCACATTTCCACTAGTACCCAACAGCCTGCTCCGATTGTTATTGATAGTGAGGAGACTAAGTTGAATAATGATTATGTTTTAGCAGGATGGAATGATTAATTGCTTGATGCAACTTTCATACAAGCATTGGGTTTTAATGATGGATGGGGCCCGACTACAAATGAATAGCATAAGTAGCATGTTTTGAACTTGATAATCAGCCTTATATTATTTTTTTGATAAGCATTGTAAATCTTATATCGTTTTAGCTACACTTTCATGTGGATTAAATGGGTTGACTACTCTGTAAGTCATGCATAGTGGTGATCCTGTAGACTTGAAGTATATTACTCTGGAAGTTTTTTTTTCTCTATGCTGAATAGTTCACGATGTGTAATAACCCCAGCTAGTTATAACTCTAACAGATAATATTATTTCTGACTTTTGACATTACGTCAAAACATTTAGCATACAATGCCAATACTACTGAAAAGAACTCCAAGGCTAACTAAATCAGATTCACCAAGATTAGGCAATTTTTAACAACACTGATGATGACCAAGCTCAATTCAATGACAATGATAGATTTGCATTTGATTTACTATGCCATGTAAAACTGAACTGCATAGTTATCTCTGAATTCAATTTACATCAGCAGTGAATCAAATTACATCTTCCAAGCAACAATAATGACGGAATTGCAAGATGCAAACCTTAAGAAATTGATCCACAAGACCTCAAGTGCAAGATCAATGCTCAATTCTAAAACTCCAAACCCTTAGCTAGATGCTTCAATAAGTATATAATAATCAAGACTATTCTCCTTAGCTACAACAAATACAGTAGGAGGTGTTGGCCAATTGTATACTTCAGCACAATTGCCAAGAACTTCTCAGACTCAACCCTTACACTTCAGCAAGGGCCACAAAATATCAGAACTCAGAAAAAGCCACAAAGGCAACCAAAGCAAATAAAATATCCAAGCATGCTTTTCTCAACAAATGGGCTTGTATTTATAACCTCCATATGCCCCTTTTGTTGCCAAAATGTAACTTTTGCTGAAGAAGCTTCACCACACAACATTAATTAGAAGCTTCCATTATATTTTTTCACTTGACTTGGCTTAACTAATTAATAAATAACTCTTTCTAATGATAACTCAACTCTCAACTTAAGTGAAATTATAAAGTTAAATTATAACTTTATAATAAGCCATTTAATAAATTAATTAGAATATGGCCACTAAAATTCTAATAACTCCCAAAATACTCATCATTTAAATATGTCGTCTGAAATAGGAGTCATACCTATTATTTCTCCATGTGACCAAATGCACTTTTAAAAAATAGAAAGGGTCCATCTCAATCAATACCAACTTACCACAAATAGTAAGAACACAAAACTAAGCCCAAATGAAGTCCAATCTGAGCCAAACGAAGACCAACCTGTAGCTTATTGAATTGTGGAGAAGATAAGACCGTCCCAAGCCAAGCCACTGCCTCAAAAGACCCTCTATCCACAATAATTAGCCTACGAGGATCACAATAATATGCTAATCCCTGAAACTCTGATATTGACAAAAATGGGGACATTACAGTCCTCCCTCCTTGAGATTGCTTGTCCTCAAGCAATTCGGCAATACAATGAACTCCAACCTCCACCTCGATCCCAAATGAAGAAGCACATGGCATCCTTCTCAGCACTGAACCAACCGCATGCCAATATCATCAGGTCCATCAACATTGCCTGCAATATAGTACCCAACACCTGTGCTAATGATTTGAAAGTTAGGACATCACTGGGAGATAACTCTATAGGAGATCTTAGCATACTCTTCTTCCCCATAGCCACCCATATAATATATACTATATTGGAATCGTGATCATCACCAATAATCGCTGAAAAAGATGTAGCTACAGGTGAACCATATGCACTCATGCCAATTGTATCAATAATAGGTGTAGCCACATCAAAATACGCGGATACAAGAACAATACTAACTGTCGCCATAGAAAATTGCATCGAATCTGTAGTTGATAAAAACTCATAATCATCAACATGTGTGCCATCATTAGAACACACATCAGCAACTGCATACATATCACTAAATTCCTCCATAGATGGCTTAATCGGCGCAAAAGTAGCTGACAAGGCCGATATGACTGTATCATCGCATGCTCCTACTCCCACTATCATCGCATCACCATCAAATGCATAATCCTGGGGACTCATGCCAACAATTGCATCATCCGACTATTTTACAATACCCTGTATCTCAGATTCTCCATCCCTAGGTAGAGAAGTATGTCCTCTGCAAGTATAATATCTACTTGGAATGAATCTCCTGTCACCATCCATGTCACTATACCAATCACAAAAATAATCGGACAATCTCTGAAGTAAGCACCGACCAAAATAATAACTTAGCCCAATTCTTGCAAGCTAGCAGGAAATCGCTCTGATATCATTGTAATAATCCCAAATGTTTATAACTCTTAACAAATACTAATATTTTTGACTTTTGACATTATGTCAAAACATTTAGCTTACAATGCCAACACTAGTGAAAAGAACTCCAAGGCTGACTAAATCACATTCACCAAGATTAGGCAATTTTTAACAACACTGATGATGACCAAGCTCAATTCAATGGCAATGATAGATTTGCATTTGATTTACTATGCCATGTAGAACTGAACTACTTCATATTTATCTCTCAATTCAATTTACATCAGCACTGAATCAAATTACATCTCAAAATTTCACACACTTTCTTCTAAGCAACAGTAATGACAAAAATGGAAGATGCAAACCTTAAGAAATTAATCCATAAGACCTCAGCTGTAGGATCAATGCTCAATTCTAAAACTCCAAACCCTTAGCCAAATGCTTCAATAAGTATATAATAATCAAGACTATTCTCCTTAGCTACAACAAATACAATAGGAGATGCTGGCCAATTGTATACTTCAGCACAATTGCCAAGAACTTCTCAGACTCAACCCTTATACTTCAGCAAGAGCCACAAAATATTAGAACTCAGAAAAAGCTACAAAGGCAACAAAAGCAAATAAAATATCCAAGCATGCTTTTCTCAACAAATGGGCTTGTATTTATAACCTCCATATACCCTTTTTGTTGCCAAAATGTAACTTCACTCAAGAAGCTTTACCACACAACATTAATTAGAAGCTTCACTTGACTTGGCTTAACTAATTAATAAATAACTCTTTCTAATGATAACTCAACTTTCAAGTGAATTTATAACTTTATATAAGCCATTTAATAAATTAATTTGAATTTGGCCACTAAAATTCTAATAACTCCTAAAATACTCATCATTTAAATATGCCGTTTGAAATAGGAGTCATACCTATTATTTTTGAATGTGACCAAATGCACTTTCCAAAAATAGAAAGTGTCCATCTCGATCAATACCAACTTACCACAAATAGTAAGAACACAAAACTAAGCCCAAACGAAGTCGAATTTGAGCCAAATGAAGACCAACCTGTAGCTTATTGAATTGTGGAGAAGATAAGACCCTCCCAAGCCAAGCCACTGCCTCAAAAGACCCTCTATCCACAATAATTAGCCTACGCGGATCACAATAATAGGCTAATCCCTGAAACTTTGATATTGAAAAAAATGGGGACATTACACAATGGACCTATTGTATTCAATTTTTTATACTATTCTAATTGTATAAAATAAAATAAAAGATCTTAAATAAATAAATATCAAATTAATATAAATAAATAAAAAAACTTATTATTAATCAAATGAAGAGATACGACCTTTCAAGATACGTATTTGATGTAAAGGGAGGAAGAGGCATCGAAGAAGAAAATCATCCGCGCATCATAGAGCAATCAAATGTAATAATTGAATACCTTCAACAAATCATCGTGGATATATTGACAAGGAAGAAAGAAGCCAAAACAATACTATCTCAAGAGCTATCATGACCATAGCAATCGAGAAAAGGAAGTCCAGATGAACACGTACACTTGAACGGATATTCGTCTTTCGCTGACTAGATTCAGAGTAGCAAATAGAGAGAAGGAAGTTAAATCCAATCAACAAACCATGCCAAGCATAGATGATCGAACTGAGAGCAAAGATATCATATTAAGTAAGGAGGGGAAAGAAACTCAACCTCTCAGACACCAACCAGTGAACATTAAATCATGTTTATATCAAAAAGAAACTACTGTCTACAAATTAAAGGGATGTAGAAGTAACATGAAGTGTTCTACAAAATTAATCGATGACGAGGGATTGAAAGGTACCTATGTCCAAACAAAGGACTCAAATAGAGAGATGGGTAGAAATGACACTCACATCTTGGAGAAAAGAGGGGGATGAACAGGGAAAAATATAATATGAATTATCTTCATTTCCGTCTCCACATGAAAGGAACATAGAAAAGTCCAACCAATTATCAACAACATTTCATTTGCTTGTGCTATGCATTAAAACGATAATCTAAGTGGAAAGAAGTGAGTGCCCAAATCATTATGCATGTGTAAGATAAATATCAATGGTATCAACGACAATAATTATTAGCAAACTAGAGTCAACCATCAATGGAGGAAAACACACCAAGGATATGGTTTAATCACCTTGTTGATGTTTTCTATTTTCTGAGGATATAAATCAAACTATGAGATATTATAACACCGACCATTATAATGCCAAGGAGGGAATTTTAGTGGTGTTACATACCAAACTTCCAAGTAGAAAATAAAGAGTAAAGTCATTACCAATAAAGAGAGGGCATTCAAAAAGAATGTTGAGTTTCTCATAAGAGAACTTAGAGACTAGAGGACATTCTTCATTGAATGTCAGATTCTATAATGGAATCTAGAGAGAGATTTGTAGAGAATCTCTTAGAGGCTATATATATATAGTAGTGGTCAAACATATGCATATGTTAGAGGCTTGGTCAGAGGTGGGATCTCTACCAAGTTTAGTGTTTAATTAGAGATCCCAAACATAGTCCTTAGGAAGATACCCTTCATATGATGATCTCCTAACCAAGAAGTAATTCTCACCAGAGAGTTAGGTGATCTGAGAAGAGTCTCTCTCTGAGGGATTAGGAGGGTTGAGATTGGGTAGTATTTAGACTAACACTCAGTTAATTATGTGTTTATAACATTTCTTTATGCAAACTCCTATTGTACTAACAATTTTGTCGCAGGTTCTAACATTCATTCCTTAATTCGGAAAATGGGACATTACAAGGGCATCCTCATCCTCATCCTCACCCACAAAATCCTCATCATTAGACTCAGATCCATCACACCTAGCCTGAGGGTCTTGCACTCGATCTCCTCACACTGTAGCCTCCTCGAGTATCATTGCTACTGCCTTTGCCCCACGATCCAGTTGATCAATCCACTCTATGCCTTCATCATTAAAGACAGGATTAACAATCTCTTGGTTCCACTCTACATGTGGATCAATAGTCTCTAATAGAATCGATGATGTATTAGTGCCTTGGATTTGTCTAGGGTGAAGGCGAAGGTTGTAGTGAACAAAGACAAGATCATGCAATTTTTGACTGCCAATGGTTTGCTAATTTCTCTCTCAAAACTCCAATACTCTTCTCTAACTCTTTTCTCTCTATCACAAGCATTAGCAAATGATAAAATGATGTTTTTAGGTCAAATAGATTTTCAGCAAGAGTCCAGAGCTTAGGACTTTGCAAGTTAGGAGAGTCCTTGGACTTAGTATGTCCATGGTGACTCTGCTAGGATTCGACTGAGTTTGAGGCCAGAGGCAATCTGCCTCATTTTGATGGACAAAGCTACAATATGAGTGGAATATATCCATCATATGAGTGAGGAACAATCATTGTATGGATGTGAATAGCCACCATACAAGTGACATTCAGTCACCATGTTTTTCTTGTGGTGCTAGTACCAAACGGTGGACTTGTGTTGTACGTAGGGCGTGGGTGTTGCTAGAACATTACAGTGGTATCAGAGCTAGTGATTTTGCTAGCCTGTGTGGGGAGATATGGTGTTGAGTGATGGGAAGTGGTGGTTGAATGTGCTACAAAAGATTGGCAAAGATGAAATATGGTATGCATTGAAAAATATTTATTAATATTAATGAAAAAGTAATGGTGAGATGAAGCATCCACCTCTTATCGCTAGTTAGTTGTGATGTATGTGTGAGTGAATTAATATATGCTTCTATTAGAAAAATCTTAAATATTGTGTGCATTATTATATTATGCCCTCGCCAATCATGACAAGGTATAATACTTAATGGCTTCTTGCCATCATTAACAATGTTGGATTGGAAAACGAATTACGCTCATGGTGTGATAAAGACTGCACCAAATTATGTATGGTGTTGATATTCCATTAGATATATTGGAAGTATGTTCGAGTAAGGTGAACAAGTTACCTTCATTTCTTATACAGAGGATCCTTGCGTTGATTGAGATCGCCTTATGACAACCCATTCTTTTGAGATATCATGACAAGAAAATCAAGCTAGCAGCTACAACATGTCTAAGTCAGATTTTGATAGTCTCAGCTCCTAAAGTACCTTAGGATAATGACAACCTAACAAAGATATTGCACTTTATTACTGCCATGTTTTAGAGCCTTGATGACATCAATAGTGATCTGTTCGCTAGAAGGTTGACAATACTACAGATATGTGCAAATATCAAAGTAATGTCCTCTTATATCTAGGATTGCAAGACTTGATCCCCGATATGTGTTATCACTTTTTGGTCACCATAAAGGAGCACCATAATGATAAGATTTTCTTTGCTATGGAGAATATCATGATTTCATGTATTGAGGAGATAAATATGATATCCCAACCTATCATAAGAATGCTATGGGCTGTTTATAGTCGAGATTGCAATCCTTCTATTGTGGCATGTAAATTGGTCAATAGTTTATTCAAGCATTGTGTAGAAAAAATGATATCTCAACTGCATTGGGCCAAGGATGTTAGTGATGACAATAAGAGTGATGCACTACATGAGGAAGATGAAGAGTCGCACAAGTATATCCAAGAATCTGTTGCTACCCCTACAAGTGGAGAAACCTAAGCATACATGACAAAAGCATGGTTGAAGAAGATACTTGCATGGAGCTTGTTTGAAAGAAAACATTGATCAATTAGATGTATGGAGAAATAGACACTACCAGTGATCCTTTTTATGGGCATGACTGCATGTAGATTTTGGATTGCAACTCCGATATGTTTTATGATTGTGGGATTTTGATGACTCTCGGTATGGCAATGTTTATAGTAGAGTGGGGCAACGAAAGCTTGACGGGGGAGTTACTCTTCACTGGTGCGGTGGCAACATCGACTAATACAATTATGATGGTAGTGTCAACTAGCATGGTGATAGTGCTAACTTACATAGGTATGGTGGTAGCGTCGATTGTTATAGTGGGAGTGTTGATTGGCATAGTGGTAATGCCGATTGGCGTTGTGGGAGTGTTGATTGGTACAATCATAGTGTTGGAGTGCGATGTGTTTGATGAAAGAAGTGGAGTCACGCTAATGCAAGACCATCATCCATTTGTGTTTGATAGTCGAAAGCTTTTGCAAGTCATGCATGCATTGGCCAAGTTTAGGCACTACCTTATTGGAGCAAAACTTGTTGTGTAGTTAGTCTTGGAGTAGGACTTGAACGAGTGAGAGAAATCCCTACAATTGGTTGAATCTGAAGTTTATCCTTTGGGAGAGAAAGGCGTGATTACAATCTCTTCCTGTGAGGGGCTTCCTCATGGAATCGCCAAGATTTACTTTAGTTAGATATTAGTGTGCTTGATCGCATGAAGGTTTTGGATAGGAGCACCTATGTGTTTTATGATTGGCTTCCATGGGATCCTAGTGCCTTCAAACATAGCAATGTTTATATTAGATTGGCGCAGTGGAGGCTTGGTGGTTGTCTACTCATCTCAACTGAATCCTATTATGCACATGTGATCTTGAAGCAACACGAGGCTTTAGTTGGATATAGCTACCAACATCTGCACATGATTTGTGATCTCGAAGCTTGTGGATTGCTGGAGGGCAACCAAGCTTTGAGTGTGCAAGGGTTTGTATATCCCTAATTTAAAGAATTTTTCTATTAATTAATGGTCCCAAAATTTAATAAATATTAATGGATATTTAATTAATTAGTAAAGGACCCCAAACAAGAAAATAATAAATTAATGTCGGCTTGTTTGTAAGCCTTAGGAAGCTTCTTGAAGCCCTTTTTAAGGCCAAGTTTGGTAGTGTAGTAGGATGTCGTGGAATTTCTATCTTGTATTTTCAAAGGCTGAAGGCTGAAGGCTGAAGGTAGTACGGAATTTTGGAGGTGGATGATCCTCCCTATTCTGTGATCGCAATTTCAGTGGTTTGTAGCCACCCTACTCCATCGTTGGAAATATCATTTCGATATTTCACCTGTGCTCCAAATTTGTGTAGTCTTCATTTGCAGCCAAATTTGTAATTGACAACGATATCTAATATTGTATTCCAGATATTGATTTCTTCCAATGAAACTCATATTTGCTTTTTAGATGTAATTTCTCATACAACAAATTATTTAACTATTGTCTCCGGGTTAGGTTATTGCTGGGTTCTACATTACGGAAATAATAATATTGTGACATCAAGATCTTTCAAGGCAACATCGATTTTCCCTGAAGGCGACATTAGTAGAGTGTACTTGTACATATTCCATATGCATGGAGGAGTGATTGGCCAATTAGACTATATGAACATAACACATTCACTAAGCGGCTACCTAACGGTGGACTTGTGCCGTGCAAAGAGCATGGGTGCCATTGGAACATTATAGGTTAAATTACCTAATATGCATTCAGTCAATATTGTTTGTAATAAATTTTTGTGAACTCAAAAACTCTTTTTACTAGGCTGAAAATGCACAATCAATATGTTATTTTGATTGGACTGGAATGTCACACATGCCAACTAATGCTCAAAATTTAATCTAATGAGTTTATATAGAAATTTGAATATGAAGTTAAGTATGCTTGGGAATATTGATGAGTTTTGTTTCTAAGCCTTACACAAAGGTCTTTAGCTTGGCAATTCAAAGGACTCTAATCCGTGAATCTTTTATAGTTCAATTATGAATATGATCTTTGATTCATGATTTTATCAGTTTAGGTGGATGATGGTGTGTAGGTTGCAACTTCATCAGCAACAACTAATATTGCATGTATAGCAAGGTATATGACATCCATAGCAAGGCTGCAAGCACTTGTAGTAACATGCAAAGTCTTAGTGTGGCAGCATGTTCACTTTGAGATGACACCATAAGCATCTAAGATTCCTGCCAGTCACCTACAGTAGCATGAGAGTGATAGGCTTCAATTGCTTGGATGAAACATGTAGATTGACAATATCTTTTCATTAGGAAGAGGGATAAACAAGGAAAATGCTGATGCGGAGATATGACACTTGGTAAATATTGGTAATTCTTTGACGAAGCCTATGAGTGTTTCTATGTTTTGTGGTGCATGGATGCAATGGGTCTATTTCATCTCATAAGGTTAACCTTCTGGGATATTGCAAAATATTGATCGTATGCCCACACATTTCATGGTAAAAGTCTAGTGCATTTGTTCTAGACCTATCTGGAAGCCCATTTTTCATTGAATCAAGGCCTGGTCTGATTAGAGCAGGTGCAAAGGTTACAGCTGAAGCCACATTTTTCATTCCTAGGCCTTATCCCTTTTCAGATTTAGCCCACACATTAGCCACTTAAGGCCACATGCTAGTCAATGGAGGCCCATATGCTCGGCTCCATGGCCCAATTCAGCACGTCGTGATCGAATTAAGGTCTAGTTGGAATGGACCAGGCCCACGTGTTTCATTTCAGGGGCTAATCTTCTTTGATTTAGGGCGCTAGCCTAGAGCTAAGAGCCACATGTCTCATTAGAGCTCATTATAGGCCCTTGCTATGGGTTGAACTAGGCCTTAAGTTTACAATTTTGACCTACAAGTCTGATTTATAGACCCTGCTGATTGGTTAAGGCTTCTTACCTTTCATTTTTGTATAACTTCCCCCTTGCTTTATTAAATCCTTTGAATAAAGTCGCTTTCCTTTGTGAAATAAGGTTTATTAAGCTTTCGTGTTTGAACATCAGCCACTAGTGAGGCTTTCTAAGCTGTCAACATGGATTCCCATCCCAGGGTTGTGCTAGAGCGCTACTGCAGTGACCACTCTCAAGGTGGTTGCAAATGTGCTGACTCCAAACTTTCAATTACAAATGAGTGTAATAGATCAACAGCCCATGGAAAACCTGGATAAAGATTTTGCTCTACTTGATTGTGTGTCAGATATTTCGGATATTTCAGGGTTGTGCTAGAGCGATACTGCAGTTACCACTCTCAAGGTGGTTGCAAATGTGCTGACTCCAAACTTTTCAATTACAAATGAGTGTAATAGATTAACAGCTATGGAAATCCTGGATAAAGATTTTGCTCTACTTGATTGTGTGTCAGATATTTCAGATTGCCAAGTAAACTTTATAGCTTGAACAGATTAATGAAAAGATTGTTGTACTCTTCCTAGTGAGGATTAAAGTAGTTTCATACAGGATAATGAAACAATTGGAACTACGGAGCTTGTTAATGTCAGGTTTAGTATGCATTGAAACTTAAATTAGATTTATTTAGTTGCTGGAGGAAGTTGTTACTGTTTTATCCCAGCTTAAATATGTTGAATTTTTACATTTGCGTAGGTGCGTATACTTCTTGAAGAAGCTCGTGCACTTTCTAAGAAATGGGACAGAGCACCGATTGTAATCGCTGGTGACTTTAACAGCACTCCTCAGGTATTTTTAAGAAGTTGACTTCCTCAAAATAAAATTTCTAATAGCAGTATTGATAACCAAATTACTTTCTTGAAATTATGTTCATTATGTGTGCAGAGTGCACTCTATCAATTTCTCACCTCGTCTAAGGTGAGTTCACTCGACTATTTTTCATTAGTCTTTGACATGGCCATACACACCAGTTTATCTATTATTGATAATTTTTCTTGTCTTAGTTGGATCTTCTAGCACACGACCGTAGAGAAATCTCTGGTCAGATTGAAAATGTACCTGATTCATACACTAGGATGCAAAAGACTACAGTTAAACCAACCAGGTACAAGTTTTGTCACAAAGCATTTGTTTTGTTTATAATATTGGATTGTATGAATCTTGAAGCTATAATTATGAAAGTGTCCCAATTGTAAATATTTTAGTGCTTATGCTTAAAGTAATTTGTCTTATAGAACTATTACCCAACCTTGGTGAGTACTTATGTAACATTTTCTAATTTAGTTTTAGCCTTCTTGGTTAAGTTGTGAATTTGGGTGCAAGAATTGGTTGCGTGGATGTGTGATTCCTTTTTTTGTTTTTAGGGAGGGGGGGGAGTAGGGGCGCGCGCTTGAATGCATATATATCATATATATGCAAAAAAAAAACAAGAAATATACAAAATCAAATCATTTGATAGGTTGATACTTCATCTTTGATTAGTATAAATATTAAATGCCAATTGGTAGTTGACTAATAACCATAGTTACATCGCCCTGGGGGAAGATGGAACGGGGGGACAAGTTTCTGTGTCGAGGGGACATAGAGGCCTTATATTGGGGACAACGGGGGGACAATGGTGGGGGACAGAAGGGGGTGTTTATATATATACATATGTAATAACCCCAACCAGTTATAACTTCGTCAAACACCAAATTCTTCTCTAATTCAATTTTTTGACATTTCATCAAACACTTTGCAAGCAAGCTCTAATACCAATGTAATATCCCTTGCAATTTTGATTTCTTAACTTGAGAATTTGTCAAACACTTTGCACACAAGGGATATATTGCAGATCTAAATTCTGATTGCTTTCTCAATGCCAAACTTTACTAAATATGATTGCAAAGAACTCTAAAACATCTAACAATGAAGATGGAAATGTTTTTTGTATTTTTATGAAACATATAACATTGGTTACAAATGAGGAAATATGCATCTTGCAACAATAAGACATTAGGGCAATGCTTTCTATGAAACTCAATGATATTCTAATCCCTTCTGACAACATTTTGATATAAGATTCTGATATGAATCAGATTTACAAATTTTCCACAACTGATTTTTAAATCCCTATAAATGCCCTAAGATATCCAGATCTAACCTCAATGCAATGCAAAATGTAAATGGATAGGAACCTGGAAATTGCTAAAGAAATCTAGATTTTACTGTGGCGAGTCATTGTAGTAGTGGTGACACTGCAACAAATAACTATAGCCATATCTGACTTATTCCTTTAATTGTACTCCACAATCTGGCCCACAAATCTAGCACAATGAAAAGACTGATTTGTCTTCTCCAATAGCTGCGACCCCTTGAAGGATCTTTCACCAATATGCTCAAATAGAACACTTGTATGATGTCCTTCCAATACCAAATTCACTGGGTATTTCACCAGCTCAAATGGTGACAAACAAAATAACTACGTTCTCCAGTGGAAATGCTAGAACCCTTGGCTGCACAAAACTCATCAAATGCAAATGACAATAATCGGATGATAAGAAAAGAGCCTCTCATGCC
Source organism: Cupressus sempervirens (assembly GCA_028749045.1). Taxonomy (NCBI): domain Eukaryota; kingdom Viridiplantae; phylum Streptophyta; class Pinopsida; order Cupressales; family Cupressaceae; genus Cupressus; species Cupressus sempervirens. The sequence continues at coordinate 10,835,602 of CM053785.1, read as the reverse complement.
TCGTTTATCTTTTTCTTGTTGGAGCTTACTTCTCTCCCCAATGTGGGATAAAAGTTATTCTTATATTTTCACTTTATTATAATATTATAATATGAAATTATGCCCCATCATAAAGTGCCAATCCCCAATAAAACCCTCTAACCACCATATTAGCCTACAAGGATCACAATAGTAGGCTAATCCTTGAAATTTTGATGCTAGCAACAATGGGGACATTACAGTTCTCCCTCCCCCAGATTGCTTGCCCTTAAGCAATCTAACAACATAGTGAACTCCAACCTCCACCTGGATCCCAGATGAAGTAGTATGTGACACCCCTGTCAACATTGAACCAACTGCATACCACTAGCATCATCAGGACCAACAACATAACTTGCACTATAGCACTCAAAAACTGTGCTAATGATGTAGGAGTTAGAATATCACCAGAAGAAAACCTCACGAGAAATATTTTCATCCTGGTCCCCACCATATAATATATACTACATTGGAATCCTGACCAACAATCCCTTGAAGAGACGTAGCTATAGGAGAACCATATGCATTCATGCCAACTGTATCAACAATAGGTGTAACTACATCAAAATCTGTGGACACAGGAACATTACCAACTGCCGCAACACAAAATTGAATCTTTATAGATGGTGAAAGCTGAGCCCAACTCCAATCAGGTGAGTGATCAACATCAACCTCAAATAGCAGATTGTCATAAGACAATGTTGCATCCATGTCGAACATAGGACGGTCCATAAAGTGAATATCAACACTTTGTTGATCGATAGTATAACATGACTGTCACTACATCACTCACCTCATCAACAATAACAAGTGTACTAATATCAGAGCACACATCTACAACCACATGCATATTGCTAAACTCCTCGTTGGATGGTTCAACTGGCACAAAAGTGGCTGCTGATATGACAGTATCCTCGCATGCTTCTGCTCTCACTATCATTGCATTGCTATCAAATACATGATCCGGGGAACTCATGCCAACAGCGACATCATCTGACTTAACCTGACATGAATTCTTATCACATTCCACCTCAATTATGCCCAACTCATGTAGTGTCTCATAAGAAATGTCCCACAAATCTGAAGTGACAACTGTATCATCACATTTCGCTCTTTGAAAAAGCGATATCATGCTCTGCTTAAATCTCGGATTCAAAATCAGTTGGGCCATCCGTTTGTTATTTTGATTCAACTCATTCACTAGCACATCCAACTATTTCACAATACCCTGTATCTCAGAATCTCCATCCCTTGGCAGAGAAGTACGCCCTTTGTAGGTATAATGAATACCAAACCTTCTGTCACCATCCATTACACTGAAAACCAAGTTCTCTACCTGTGGGTCAAAAGAAAATTGACAAGCACTCCTCATAGTGTAATGTCGATAAAAACTCCCAATCTATGTCAAGGGCTCATTGTCATCAAACTGGGAATTAGAAGATGGCTCCAATCTCTGACTTCAAACTATTGGTCGGGTAGGATCCTAGGCAACCCTCTTAGCAAACCCAACCACAAAAGTACCTATTGGGAAGCATTGTATCCAAGGTCTCTACAATCTTCCTCACCAATCGTTGTATAGCATGAGAGCCCCGAATGAGAGTACCATCAGATATAATGTATGATACCTCTTGCAAATCCGAGCTCTCAAGCAAATACTCTATGAATGACTCAGTACAGTAGAAATTACATGTGGAAGCATTAATTTGCTCCCTCGCAGTCCACAATTGATCCCTTTGAAAATGTGACAATGCCAACTATCTAATGCTATTAGTTGTATGAAAAGAAGAAATAGAGTCACTTCTAGTAGAAGGAAGCAAATCACCATGAGAGGCCGTCTCCATTGATGCTCACACCTCCTTTGTACATACTACACTCATATCCTAGACGAATGTGTTCACCACATCATCACGTCCCTCATCCTCAACCATAGAAGAAATCTCACCACCAACCACAATACGTAACTGAGTAGGATCTGGGGCTAGTGTCAATTGTACCCGTTCTAACTCCACGGTAGCCTCATCCAATTGTGACTGTGACACCTAAAGAGCCAACTAAGTATACTGAAGAGAGTCCACAATCACCTCAAGCTTCTAGGTGAGCTCAACCACCTCCTCTTTCCCTAACAATGTCTCATAGCAAGTGCTACCCCACTCCAGAAGGTAATCCTTTTCAGCAACTAACTGAGAATAACTATGCTTCAAGATCCTAACACCCTCTTGAAGCGCATGAACCTTTGCGAGGGAAAGACTACTATCACCGTGCTCATCAGACATAGGAGCACCCCAACCAGATGTAGCTAGCATCTGACGAACAACATCATAATGATCAAGAGATGAAGAAATGTCACTATCACTCACCTTCAACTGATAAGTCATATGATGCCTTTGTAACCCCTGAATCCTATGCAAGCTTTGTGTCTCACTAACTGCACTGTGATAGGAAACTGAATCAGAACTGTCCACCACAAGATCACTCATACGTGTGCTATTGTCCTTGCGCAACTTTGCATTCGAGATACAATTACTATGTACCTCAAACAACTCCTAATTCGAAGAAATGAAAGCCCTCGTAGTATCAATGTCCTCGCATGTCTCAACTTGCACCTCAATAGTAAGATCTTGTAAACATCGATCCTAGGACCCATCCAAAACCTCCTCGGAGTCATCATCCAATATCTGCCAAGTGTTGTCATACCCAGTGCATCTCATAGCATCATCAAATGGATCATTAGATGTGTCCATACTATTTGCATCGACATCTGCTGACAAAGCCTCAACTATGGACTCCTGACTCTGCACACATGACTATGCCAGACTGTGAATCAATAATACTAGAGCTTGAACCCACATTTGCTGACTCTTCTAAAACACCCAAATCACCAATGTTAAGAATATAGGATCTCTGATAGATAAACAATTACAAATATGTTTTTATAAATTCAGAATGAAATGAGCAGAATAACTTTACTTATCTTCACGTATTTGTAGCAGGTACTGGAACTCTTCCTTCCTCAGCATTGAATGCTTATATTGAATCACTGTAAGACAAATATTGAATGACAATAGCAATGATATAATAATATAGAATGCCTTTGCAGGTACTTGTATATTCTTGTTGTTTTATATGTTCACTGTAGGCTGTATGTTCTCACTTATATAAATAATGAACAGGCATGACCCTGAAGAGTCGTGCCTCTATGTGGCCCAAGGGCCACGTAGGGACATGCCTCTTCGGGGGTATGTTTTATTAACATACGACTGTTCATAATTGTTACCGATAACAATGAGCATTATAATAAAAGCAACAATACGCAGGTTGGAGACCCGGTGCAAGATTAATGCCGGGACGTGAGTGATACCCCAACAACATGAACAGTCGGGAATAACAAGAAGCTCAATGTTTTAACTTTGATATGGGTAATATGAAACCCGATGAGATAATTTTTGTGAATGATGAGAAGCTCGACAACAAGGTCTGTCATGAATAATAATAAGGTTCGACCATTCAAGTCGATCAATCATAAAGCAGATTTTACTGTCATAGTTTATATATCTAAATATACATAACAAAGGTTTATGTATATGTACACGTATGCATGCATGAGCATGAATACATGTATGTATATATATGCCTCTGTCATGTATATCAGACAGTGGTGTATCAATACTTCTTTGTAATATATGACAGATATGAGAGTTAGAACAAATTGCTTATATCTTTGAAATGTAATAACATCATAGAAGCTTCAAATTTACTTCTCTTGATGCTAAACATCAACAACCAACATCACAACTGGGTGACTCCATACATGCATCAGTCCTACCTAAGGAATTAACTGCCTCTTGCATTGGAACAACTCTATGATAGCTGACATATAAGTCTCCAATAACAACTCCCGTCTCAAGAGAGTCTGAATAGTTAGTGACAACTACATCATAACTACATCTATACTAACCATAGCAACTACTTTGGGAGCCTCAACCTACTGAAGCTCAGTGTTGCTATCCACCAAGGGCACTAACACATCCACATGTCCCTATGAAATAAGTCCATCATCAACACTGTGGATAGGACTAGCTAGTGTTTTACTAAATACAGGTACATCTGCATCATGGACACATGTTAGGGAAAACTCAAGCTTCCTTCTGTGCAACCTTGATCTCGGCCTTCTAAAGGCAGAAACCATATACCTCACTGCCCTCTCACCTGTTTTTGGATCCGACATACTCTTTGCCAACACTTGTTTATGAAGCTTAAGTTTCTCCATACTTTCCTGCAAAGCATTCATTTTTGTGCTAACTTCATTGTTTCTCCATCGACTTCTAGAACTGCGAGTCCCCATATGTCTGTCCATCGCTCAAAAATGCTAGAGTGCTGCTCACTACACATGTAACAACAAATGTGAAAATAAAATAACTTCCCCACCCCATAGGATGGTAGGAAACTGCTCTGATACCACTGTATTAACCCCAACTGGTTATAATTTCATCAAACACTGAATTCTTCCCTAATTCAGTTGTTTGACATTTCATCAAACACTTGCAAGCAAGCTTTGATACCAATGTAATATCCGTTGCTATTTTGATTTTTAATTTTCTGATTTCTTAACCTGAGAATTTTGTCAAACACTTTGTACACAAGGGAGATATTGCAGATCTAAATTCTGATTACTTTCTAAATGCCAAACTTTACTAAATATGGTACTGAAAGTGCTAGTTATGAAAAGATTTATTTCAATATAAGATATAAAGATGTAAATACTTTAACATTGAATTAGAATATTGAACATAAATAGTCAAATCAAAAAATAGTCAACACTAGGTCGTCCCCCATCCTGGGGAAAGGTGGCAGAATTTGGAGGCGCTATTGGGGACGAAGGGATGGAGCCCCCAGGTCCTTGGTGCGTCCCCATCTTTGGGACGTGGGGCAAAATAGGGGGACGCTTCCCCATGTTACTATGCTAATAACTTAATAAGCCATATCATATATGTCTATGTTCACGATTCCAATGCAAATCAGAAAATCATTACATTTACGAAATCAAAATGCTTCAATCAACGTTTAAGATTCACTAATCAGAATCATAAGGACTCTCAAAGAATCCTCCTCATCTCCTAGTGCTGCAAGTTGAAGATCATTTGAAGAAAAAGAGGTTCCACTTGTACTAGATGCACCATGTGTTGTGGTGTGGTTGTCACGATCATGATGGTGATCATCAATATCATCATCATCGTAATTTGTAGCGAGTCTAGTAAGAGCCTCAATGGTTGCATTTAAGTTGGCATACTCAGGGGCTACATCCCAAAGCTTGGCTGTCCCATCCTTGTAGTGATTCTCCTTACATGACAAAAGATGCATGTTGGTATGAATGTAAACCACGCTTTCATCTTTTTTTGATTCCAACTAGGAATGCTTGACTAAGTGGATAAAGAATGAAAAGTGGAACAACTTGCAACCTGGACAATGTTTACAAAATTAAGAATAAATATGCAAAGTAAATTAAAGAATGTTAAGTAATTGTAGAATACTAGTGGTAAACAAAACTCAAGAGAAACTTACGTATGAGTGTTACATCCCAATTCTTGACCTAACTTGAAATATAGCCGTTGAGGTTCGCATGAAGTCATTTGATAGTTTAATTTGTTATAATCTGGTGAAATGGTAAGATAGTTAGTCGTTATGATTTCAAGTGAAGATGACATGTTAGTTGATCGTTAATCACGAATTCATGGAATTGAGATGAAAAGTTAACTGTTATGATTAAATAATTTATAATTTAATTACAGAGAAATTCCTTGCAAGAAGCATGTCGAAGGGGTGGAAGCATTGTCAGAAAAGAATTAGGCAAGAGCATCACCATCATTGAGCAAATGGGTTGAGGACCTGGCGACTTGCTCTAGAAAAGAAAGTCGTCAGTATACGTTGAGGAAGCAGACGAGAATTTTTGTTTTTGGTTCTCTTGTGCATTTCTTTCTGGGTGTGGTTTTGACACTTGTCGTGGACACCACTTCAGTAATGGCTTGGCAAGTATTATCAAGTCCTCCCTGCGTCAGATTAATAATGACAGTGTTTGCCAGAAGACAAGTTTTACTGAGACTTGGTTACTTATCCAAAACTAGGAAATTCGTGGTAGTATAAACAAATTGATTGCAGAAATCAAGGTAATTGTTGATCCTTGTCAAAAGACGTTATTTATCAGTTTTGATTATCAATTTGAATTGGATTGACAGGTGTCGAGGAGAGCTACTTGTCGAACAGATACTCATCTTCAGGTTTGAAGTTGGATAAAGTTTAGTGTAAGCATAATCTTCCTATTCTCAATTCTACATAGTGATGACAGGTCTTCCAACTAAGGAGATTCATAGGGTCATATGAATAGACATCTCTTGCATTGATCTACGTCTATTGTGTTACTCTGCCAAGAAAATCATTCTGCGGGTTTGATAACAACAGTTATAGTTTAAAGAACGGGCCACTGGTAATCACAGCACAGAGCCTATACGGTAGTAGGTTTCCTGTGAGAAGGCGGCAATATATGGAGAAATGTTCACGGGAAGTATCTGTTTGATGCATGGCACGAGAACTAGTAGCAGCATTGATAGTCACTTACCTTTCTATATGTACAAACTGGCTTCACTCCATGCATGGCAGTAGGATAAGTTTCTCGATTCAGTAGCAAACGGGTCAGACATCTGGAGGAGGTAACAGTGTATAGGTTGTAACCGCATTCCCAGTTTATATATTAAGGGATCATTGAATTGTTGCGTATGAGCATAACGTGCTATTTTAATTTCTGAATGAGTTCTATTTCAATATTTTGGTTGAAGTATGGGCATTTTTGTTTTGGCATATCCTCCTCTTAGCATTAATCTTCAAGAAATCGAAGTGTTGATAGCAGTAATAAGATTGCTCAAGAAACAGGTCATGTAACATCTGTTTGACGAAATTCTTGTTAAACCAAACCGGATATTTTTCACCCATTTCAGCAAAGAACATTATAGTGGACAGGAAGTCCGAAGATCATTTGTAGGTTGTTCTGAGATTATAAACTCTGAAAAGTAAAGAAGAATTGCGAGTGAAATATTGCAAGGTTTGAATTGGTACGATATGCTTCAACAACAAATAAATTTCAGCAAGTTGGAATTTGAAGATCTGTAGCAGAGAGCGAAGGTACTTGTGTACAATTTGAAATAGTAGCAAGGTCTATTCAGTGTAGAATTCAAATTATATTGTTACCAAGAGTGGGAAACTCAACTTGCAATTGCAGATTCAGAATCTTTGTCGACTGAGCTTCAGTACAAGTGGGTAGGATTCGTCTGAGCGGAAGGAGTTCATTGGTAATCAGCTAGCAAATTGTATAAGTTGAGTAGGGTTATTCAGCTGATTATTCTTTGCAGAATTCAAGACAAGATTCTATCTGGGTGGATACAAGCAGATTGTCACTAGAAAAGAGGTTTATTAGTCATGTAAAAAAATAAAAAATGAAGCAAACCAAGATAATGTGGATAAAGGGACTGTAGCTACTCACTCTGAGCATTTGGATGAAGGGAACAAGTCTGTAAGGATGTCAAATGGGCAAGATATTCCAAAATAAAGCTTATATAATGAACATAGATGGTGTAGTCTGAAATACGAAGACACAAAAAGAGATATAGAAAGAGCTAAATACTCTGGACTGTGGGTACCACAATCAGCAGATATAAGAGTATAATTACTAAGCATTTATGAAGAGTATAAAGAATTTCCTATCCGAATTCAGAATGATTTGTCATTCAATGACTACTTGGATTTTTATCTAGGGCAGCTAAATATGACTGATATGGCAAAACGAAAGTATCTAGAGTTGGCCCAGGATCTTTTTGCAAATGAACAACACACAGGGGTGTACAAAGAAATTCCGATAGACTAGAATTATCTTTTGGATGATCTTGAAAAAGAAGAGCAGACAACTACCAGTGATGGGCAGCCTACTTGCAATCACATAGAAGATGTTACACGAAGTACATGTTTCTTCGTTGGTGACTTGGAGGTGAGCTTTGTCACGTAGAATAATGAAGCAGATTGCACTCAAGGTAATAACAGTTTGGGACCTTGGTATCATGAACCATATTCATTATACTCAGAACATGAATTTAGAGGAACAACCTAAAATGACACTGCAAGATAGTGGATAGTTTCAGCAGGGAGACAATGAAACACATGCCTTACAGAATCAGCTGAAGGTTAGTAAAGACATGGTTGTGGCAATGAGTTGGTTGAGGAGCTCTATAGGAAAGTCCCAAGGGAAGGGGAAGGTGATTGGCATGTGGCCGATTTATAGAAGGTCAAAACAGCCCTAGAGACTATGAAATCAGATTACTTATATCTGCTGTCCAACAAGAATTATATTCTTAAGGTTGCTGAGATTTCTGCAGCACAATCAGATAGGGAAAAGATGAGATTGAGGATCTCAACAGGATGCTAAAGTATGTTCGGGAGGCACTGAGTGAAACTCAATTATCTCTACAAGGAGCAGAAAATCAAATCAAGCTCATGGAACACTCTCGAGAACATGAAAATAGAATGAGACAGGAGTTTTTCTAGGAAGTCATTGACGATCTTGAGAGCATTCAGCAGATTTATGACTTGGATAGCTGCCCCAAACGGTTAAATAGCAAAACTTCAGAACAATTTCAGCTTGTTGACAACCCTTTGTTTGAAGTTGTTGCTGATTGGACATCCGAAAATCCTCTTTTTGTGTTAAATGAGGGATCATCTCTTGTTTGCCATGAAGAGGAAGAGTTTGATTTTAGACTTTGGGATCCTAGCTCAGATTCTAGAAATGAATCTGGATCTCAGCAGGGGAATGATGAATCGACTTCTGTTGCTTATCATCTGATCAGTCCCAACATATTTTCTGATTTCATTCCATTCAGGAGTTGGTTGAATTTTCTTCATCAGCCTTTGAACAGTTCTCGATGAAATATTTATTTGAGGTTTGTGGTTAGATTATCAGCATCTTTCATTCTAATAGCACCTATGCATTTGGGATTTCTCCAAGTTTATGCCGACAGTCTGAACTTTGATATCTATGAGATGGTGGTTTCAGTCTTTGAGCAGCTCATTTCTTACATCATCCATTTAGGGAAAAATAAGGAAAAAATCGGGTTCAGGATAGTACAATGTTAGTTGGGTTTATTATAGTACTGGTATGGGTCATTACAAATATTTATAGTATTTTATGAAGATGTGTTTCTGACATAGTTGATTTGGGATAACCCATCTCCTAACTGTCCTATAAAATTAATGTTTGGGTTTTGATAATTTGTTTGACTTCCATTCTCATGTGAACTCTCAGATTAAATCATAGTTCCGAGACCCTCCAATACTTGGGAGTCCTCAGCTGCATGTTGGCGGCAAGTTTGAGGGACCCAATCTTTGACTTGGTTGAGTCCTGGGCAAGACTCGCCAAACTCCTTGACTTTGAGGGAGTTTGGATGCTCAATCTCTAGGAAAATTGTTTTTTTTAAGTCTAAAAAATTTAATGTCTTTTGGGTTTATTCTTCAAGAATATATGAAATGTAACATTTAAGTCCCCATCTTTGCTGTCAAGTTAGTCTCGTTCTCTTCAATGTAGTAGAATATCAATATATATATATGAATTATAAATTTTTCAGCTAAGTCGCCTATCCAAATTCAAGTTTGGATTTGGGCTTGAGATTGAGGTTCTCAATATGTTCAATTTTGTTTTGGATAGGTTCGAATTTGATTTGGGTTCGTCCTTGCAAAAACATGTGTGTGTGTGTGTGTGTGTGTATGCAACAATAAATTCATACACCACTATGCTAATAGTAAAGCAACATAAAAAAGTACACCACCATATCAATCTTTCAGTTCAAGAATATTGTCAACATTAACAATCAGCCATTGTTGATCAAATATCATAAAAAATCCTACCATATCATCATCCTCCATCTATAGAAAATCAGAAGCACAAATTGTAAGAATCCAGCCCCAATACTTTCTATATTCTTCCAAAAGAATTAACAATGGTGACACACAAGAAGGTATACTCGGGTGGACAACTTCAACAACAACAAAAAATTAAGCTATGCATATTACATCCTCCATATCAATATTGACTATTATATTTGCAATGGCAATGAGGGGTCATGCGATCACATTCAACTTATTTTATAAACAAACTACCAAAGCATTTCCTAATGAGAACAAGTTACTAAAACAAATTAACTACGGGGACATGGTATTGCCAAGGCGTGGTTGCGTGCCTGATATCTACTGCTGTGATGCACGTGCAAGAGAGATGGGGTTGCCGTGGGTTATCGGGCTACCAAGTATGGGTGTCGTGGGATATCAAGCTGCTGTAAGGAGTTGCTGGCTCACCATAGGAGATGTCTGTGCAGCCTGATTGATCACTGCCTTCCCTTCAGCGTTGTTTGCAACCTGAAGTAGTTCACACACTCCATCTGTACTGTGCTCTTCACTGACTGCAGTTCCCACACAACTCAGTCGACTTCCTTCAAACGTTGGTGCTATCTGCCCCTTAACACCGCAACAAGTGATGCATCTGACTGTGAATGCCATGCTGTCCCTAGCTGCTCACGTGAGTATTAATACTACTGGGAGTTTCTTGTCTCCATACTACTCAAGTCTACCCTGAACTGAACTTCAATTCAAACTAACAGAAAACACTACTGTCCTCTACTTGCCAATACTTACTTCTTAGGAGGTGATACCATATTGCCCTCCACTTCTGAAGATAAATAAGTCTACGTTGAGAGTTTGGGTTTTCGTCCAACTTCTCACACTGCCTTAAGGGGTCTTATCCTCAAAGCAACCAATCACCATTAAGCAATTTGCATTTGCACAATATTATATTTCATATTTTTCATGGTGCAAATCCCAAACTAAATCCTAGCATTTATAACTTCAATGTGAGGGAAGATACAAACAACTAGGCAATGTGGGATAAAAGCCTATTTCATCTTTTAGTCACTTAAGTCATTTTTGTCATAAAGTGATTTTAAATGATAAAGTACTTTATAAATCAAATTTATAAAATAAAGTGACTTAACCACAAGAAGTACCCACTTAAATATCTCCCTGACAAAACCAAAGACTCCTATGACTGGCTGGCATCCTCAAAAAAAGTGCCGTTAGCCTATCCAGATGGAAAGATAGACTAACAAGGCGCCATAAGGTCTAGCGCAGAGAAGGGGACATTACACAAACATAGCCATTGCTATTAGTACTAGAAGTGTTCGCTTGAGGAGCAACCTCCATATCATTGGGTAGCTCATGATCGTGATCATCAATTGCAAGTGCATCAAGGTGGGCAATAAAATCTTTCAACTCTACATGATTTGCCTAAACATCACAAAGCTTTGCCTCCCCTCCTTTGTAGGCATTGCCTTTGTGTCTGAGGTGCCTCAAGTCTAAATGCACATAGACCAAGTCTTCCTTCTTTGGAGAATGTAGTCTATTGCATTTTATTGAGTGGATAAAGGAGTACATGCTGCAGTTCCTCTCATATGACAATGAAATATCAACATATCAAGATTTTTAATTTTGAAATTAGAGAGAATTAGGAGTTTTGAATAATTTGTTTTAAATATGATTTCAATATTCATCATGAAGATTCTAGAAAGTAGAATATTAAGAGTTAAGAACTTGTGATTTAAGGATATGCCTAGGCAATGAATGAAAATGGCAAGATCTAGAAGCTCAATAGATAGCACAAACAAGAGAGACAAAATAATATGACTGATCTTCAATTGATTTGATTCAATGATGATCAATAATAAAATGACAATGAATGCATACAATGTAGATGTGCCTGGATATATCGATGATGCATGATAACTAGGAGATATTCAAAAGATAAATTATCAATCACACAAGGTGGATTCACACATAAAGTGGAATGAGATAACAACTCCACCTAAAGTGGAATTCTCCTACACCATGCTAAAATAAAATGCAAACTCCTAAGACAAACTACTATGTAGTATATTATCCTAAGTAAATTTAAGTGAAGTGTAATTATAATTAATTACAATAACACCCCCTTAAGTACAACTTAGGGGAATGTGCTTAAAGTCACAATGCTAAACACCAATGCATGACAGTCCATGTTAGGTACCCATGTGCAAAAGAAATACAATTTCTCAAAAAGCTTAGAAAGAGGGATAACCTCATGGGAAAAACCCTCCCCCCAAAAGAGAGATAAGTACAATAAAAGAAGATGAGAGGGACGAAACGTCATGTGAGGTCCCCTTCATAAGAGAGAATAGAGAAGTCAAGTGACTCTTCCTGATAAAATATCCTACACCTCCAAGAGAGCTCGCAATTGAAGATGCTTACTCTCAGTGAAGGGTTTGGTGAAGATGTCCGTAATCTTCTCTGTTGTAAGACAATGCCTCAAATCAATGACCTGCTCTTGCATTAGCTCGTTGATGAAGTGCATACGAACCTTGGTGTGTTTTCTCTGCTAATGTTGAACCAGGACCTTTGAGATCTATACATTTATTTTGATTATCATAATAAATGAATCTAGTTCATGGAATGTTTAAACCAAACACCATCAGGATATGCTAAAGCCAAACAGCTTGTAGCTGCATTAACAACCCCTCAATACTCAACCTCAATCAAAGAGAAAGCAACAACGTGTTGCTTCTTACTCTTCCAAAAAATGGGGCATGAACCAAGATGCAACATGTAACATGAAGTAGACGCACGATCATCAAGATTGCTTGCCCAATCCGAGTCTACATATCCACCTAAGTCAAGTCTAGTACCTTCTGCATAGTGAATCCCATGTTATGTGTACCACATATGTAGTGTAGTATGCTATTGGCTTCCTTCCAATGAAGCTCACTAGACTCTTGCATGAAGTGAGAAACCATGTCAACTACAAAGGATATGTCATGGCATGTATATGTTAAGTATACGAGGCTTCCAACAACCTATCTATAGATTGTAGCATCAACAAGTGATTTGGAACACTTAGCCTTTAACTTGACATCTAAAAGAAAGGGAGTTGGTGCATCTTTGCAACCACTTGTGAAATCAAGCAAGTCAAGAGCATACTTGGGCTGAGAATAGTGATCTATGTTGAGGACTGTGTGATGTCAATACCAAGAAAGTAGTGTAATAAACCCAAGTCTGTCATAGAAAACTTGTCCTGCAAAGAAGTCTTGACATTGCTGATGATGGATGAAGTATCCCTTGTTATGATCAAGTCATCAACATAGAGCACAAGTATCAAGTGTGAGTCATTTTGTCATAGAATGTAGGTATCGAAGTTGATTGACACTTGGTGAACCCTACTAGGAGAAGGAAGGAATCCATCATGGCATGCCAAGCTCTAGAAGCCTATTTGAGGCCATAGATAGGCTTCCGTAATTTGCAAAACTTAGAAGTATCTTGTATGAATCCACTCCATATAAATCTTCTCATGAAGATCCTCATGTAGAAATGCACTCTTCACATCCATTTGATGTACCAACCGTGAGATACAAATATAGAAAGTATCAAGCAAATGGAGTTCATCTTGGCTATGGGTGCAAAGGGCTTAGTATAGTCAACACCACAAACACTTGAGAAGAATTTAATAACAAGTCTAGCCTTATACTTGTCCACACTTCCACTACTACAAACTTGGTCTGATAGATCCACTTACATCGAACCATCTTTCTTCCCTTAGAAAGAGGAACTATGTCTCAAGTGTGATTTCTCATGGAAGAATTATACTCTTGCTCCATGGTTAAGTCTCACTCAGGACACCTAATGCTTCATGTAATCACTGTGGATATGAAGCAACTGCAATATAAACATGTGGAAAAGATTGATGTTGTGACCTTGTCCTTCGAGTGTTTGAAGAATTGCTCTCAAGTGAACTTGCTGAATCAAGTCCCTGTTGTGCCCAACAAGGTCTAGTACAAGAAGATGAAGGAATATCTCCAAATGTATCTTGACCATGTGAAGGTGGAAGCTTACGAGTCAGGATTGAAAGAGTATCATCATCTAAGTCAATATCCTCACTATCACTTCTCACAATGGAGGAAGGAGGAGTTGAAGAGGCCAAGCTAGGGCAACTTTCTTCAAAGTGAAGACTCCTTCAAAGAACTCAACAAACTATTGTTACAAATGCCACTAAGAGGAAGAAGATGGCTGCCACTCCCCTCAGAAACTTGAAGAGATGGGCCACACATGGAGATAAAACATTTTTGGGGTGCCTTTCCATGAAAAGTGGACCTGTGACAATTTTAAATTAACTAGAAATTTACGTATGTTAAGAAAAGTTCAAATAAACTTATAGATGTCTCTCCATCAAATTTTCAAATTAAAACTTAAAATTTACTAGCAACAACATAACTTGTTGCATTATTTATCACCACTTGCACCACATTTTCTTATTTCACCTCTTCTATGACTTCCTTAGTAACCTCACATAAGTATGGTAGATCCTACAAAATCTAAATAGAGAAAACTAATTAACTACCATAGATCAACTAACAAATCAAAATTTAAATTACTTAACCACAATGAATGTAGGGATGTAGAATGATCAATCACCTCCATAGGACACAAGAAAATTTAGGAATATTCTATTCCTCCTATTTATCCAACAATCAGCCATAATGGTGCAACCCTTTTGGGTCCATGACTTTTAGTGGTCCTCTAGCTCAAGTTTCATATCTTCAACTCTTTCATCTAAGAGGGGGCCACTCAACTCAACATCAGTAGGGGCTTTGAACCTTGCACCACAAATAGTTATGGTATCTATCATGCCTTGCCAATAAGGAGACTTGTTACAAATAGATTATGATTAGATGATAAATCATTATGAATTTATGACTAGACAAGCAGACTCCAACTTTAAAGTCTCAAATTCAAACTATAAATTGAATAATTTAAGTTTAAACTTAAAGAAAACAAATAAAAAAGAATTAATTACTTGGTTGCAATAAATGAAATGTTGCAAAAGTACCAAAATTGCAAATTTGTTTTTTGGCAACATCATGAATCTCCTTGTTCCAACCCATGCTCTCAAGGGAGGATTGTGCACTAGGAGTAGTGAGCGACACAAATTAACTATCCAATTTTGACTTTTGTACTCTAAGACGAAATGCAATTGTACCAGTATTAAGAGTAGAAGTACTAGCACTAGGACGAAAGGGAGGCCTAGTAGAACCCTCTTCAACACAATCTGTGGATGCGGATGCGGATGCAGATGTGGGAGGATGGGAGACTATAGCACTTAACTAATCAAGTTGCCTCTTTCTAGTTACCTTCTCTTGTTCATGTGTCTCTAATTGGACATAACAAAAACGTTTTACCTCAATAGTTTGTTTAGTGCACAAAGTAATATCATGCCCAGGTATGGCAGCGATATGGTGTTTGAATCTATTTATGCCACCAGAATTTATATATATGAAAAAAATACATTTTGTTTGATTGCTTTTTCTTCCAGGAAATTCCTTAGTATATTTTCTAGACTCTTCCTTTCTAGGAATTGTGAAAAATGAATGTTAAGGCTGCTGTAATAAGAAAATTCAAAATTTTATAAAGTTACAAAGTTAATTGTTAAACTAATAAAAAAAATCGGCAAACCCTTCATTTGTCTGAGAAAATTGTAAATACATGTTTGCAATTTTGTTCTAAAAACATTGTAGGGTTTGCAACTTTGCACTTTGCAATTTAATAAAAAAACATTCAAGATTTACAAATTAAAACTAAAGAAATCTAACAAACAATGACGATTACATTAACATACAAAACACAATCAACAAAATCTACAAAGTTTAACACTTACCTCTTGCAAATGAGTTGATGAGTGTTGCTATTGACTCATTAAAGCTCCCAATGCAAACTTATGGCATCCCCAAATTGATTAGTGATCTCCTTGATGCTCCTTACTTGCTAGTTGTGAAGCTTATGGTTTCTCCTTTTTCTTCCTCTCTCTCACTTTTCTTCTCTTCTTCCCATAGTAAGCACTTAGAAGGCCTTTTAGGGTTATAACAAAAAGAAATGTTAAAAAAATAACAAAATAATGTTGTGTTTTTTTGTTTGTTTTAAACTCTTTCAACTTTCTCAGCTGTACGACTGAGTTTTCGAGGGATTAATGGTGATTTTTGACAACTCGCTGAGCTAGGTGAGTCATGGCCAAAACTTGGCGAGTTGAGCAACAAAATCATCAAAACTTGCCCACTTCGACTCTGTTCGCCATATCGTCAAAATCACCTAACTCGTGACAAGATTGGGATCTCTACTATGAATATTGTCGTGATAATTTATATTATATTTTCTCTCCTTCACAGTCTTCAACCGCTAGCTCCATATAAATATTGTAAGCTTTTTAGAGCAGTTCATTGAATATAAGCCTTATTATTTTTTTCTTGATCACTGCCCTGTTTGGGGTAAACATTTATATTCTCGTTTTGCTGGGGTAAGGGACATATCTCTTATGTGGGGCCTTTTCTTAATTGTATGGCAGTATCAATTATATTTAATCAACTATATGCTGTTCAAATATATTATGTAAAATATATAATCATAAGGCACAACACTTGGTGAAGGTTTTGCAAATGGGGCTGCAAGCTTTGGGTTTAACCATGGAGGAAACTTCGTAGTTAAGCGCGCTCAGGCTGGAGTAGTATTGGGATGGGGTGACCTCTCGGGAAGTCTTAGTGCTCACCCCTGTGAGCATCACCTAGATCCAATGAGTGCTAAGTGTTCCATTTATTCTCATGAGATGGATTCATGTTGAATCACTACTTATGAAACATGGGTCAATGAGTTTGACTCAAAATCACACAGTTAAATCCTGATAGCAATATCACAATTTGACTTACTGTGGAAATTATCTCCTACTTATCCATATAAAATTATCTATAATCAATATAAAACATATTGAATATATTAAATATGTAAACATTTAATTAATTAATTTATAACATTTAATATATTTGTTTGAGAATGTATGTTTTCATGTATTAATGCAATATTATGGACTAAATAATTATTAATATATTAATACATTCATTTAATTGTTTATATAACTATTTTTTTAATAATTAACATTGATGAATATGATATTAGTAATTAAATAAGGAATTAATCCTATGTATTTATATTTGGAGTATAGTATATTTCGAACAATTATAAGTGTATTAATAATATATTTATATTGTAGATATATGAATCATGGCTCATGATAGTCACCCTCAAACCCTCACAAGGGGTGCTACCCTCGACCTTATTTTGGTACTCCTTCAAAGCCCCATGAAACTATAAGTCTAAGCAAGTAAAAGGTTAGTGGTATGTAATGATCATAAAATTCTACATAATACTTATCCCTTGTGGCAAATCTTTGCACAATTTTAGTAAAAATAATATTATGGTTGCCATATCATCCAAGACCTACTTAGATATCTCTATAAGTAGGATTCTTGCTTCTCTGAACCACTGAGTCATAGACAGTTTTTGTTTTGATATCTGTTTGGAACATCTGATGCTAGATGCTATGGATTTCATATTCCTTGAGTTTTGTATATATGTGAGAATATTTATATATTAGGTGTGATTTTTCTTGAAGCCTAAGTCACAAGGTTCAATGAATTTCAAGCATGAAATTTGAATTTTGGCAAACTTTAAACTTACATATAAAATTCGTTATAATTCACCTTAAGATTCATACAGAAAAAGTTGTGTATATTATTTTATTAAGTAATATCCTCAAAAAGAGTTTTTTTGGGGTTTTTGGAAAGAGTTTAAGGATTTATGGGTTTATTTCCTGTTAAACATTGTTGAATCGTAGATCTAATCACTGCTAAGTGAAGGTCATCAAGTTGCACCACTCCTACCTTTTCTGGCATGTGATGACTCTTTTTGTTCTTTTTTTCCCTCTTTGCATGAGTTAAATCCATGTGAGCGCACGAAGACAAAAGGAGAAAATGTGCTTCATCTTCATTGTATCGGATGAAGAGCCTCCAATAGGCAATACAAAAAGCATTTAGTTAGATAACTGTAGAAACTAAGCGGTGGTTTTATTACTGTAAATAAATCTAAAAAATTAAACCTACTTATTGATGTAATATGCCAACACTCCACCCCCTTATTACATTAATCCAAACAAGTGTGGAAGTTGCAAGGGTTTTATTCCCAAGTCTCTGGAGACTTTGATGAAGTGCCTTGAGAAATTCTCCTCCTCCTCTCAAGAAACACTGAACTGACCGCAATAGTGAAGCACTGCAGCAACGCCTAAAACTAATCCCCAAGAAATTAGACAAGTCAAATGTTAGTCAATTGTTGCAGGTGATCCTGGTCTGAGAAATTGAGGCTACCATTAGGTCTCTGACAAATGGTAAATCCCCAGAACTAGATGATTTACCTGCTGAATTTTATAAGTCAACATAGAACAGATTACCGTGGAGCTATTTTATCTATACAATGAGGCTTTTTTGCAAGGGTCCCTGGGGAGAACATATTAACAGGGGGTGATTGGACTATTGCCTTAGGAGGGTCTGAGTGATCAGAAACAAGTTAAAAATTGGGGATTAATAACATTGCTAAATCTGTCATATAAAATCATTGCTGAATTGTTGGCTAATAGTTTCACAAACATCCTTGGTAAAATTGTCTCAGTGACTTAAACTTGATTCGTATAAGGTGGATACATCCTTGAGAACCTCATTACAAGTTGGGAAGCTATGCACTGGGCCATGGAAGCTGGGCAACACACAGCTATGTTTCTTTTGAATTTTGATAAGGCATATGATAGGGTAGAGTGGTTATTTGTAATTGGTATGTTAAAACCTTTTGGTTTTCCTCCATATTTTGGTCTTTGGATTGAGATTTTCTTTAAGGATTCATCTACAGTCATTGATGTTAATGGCATGCTGTCTGAGCCTATTATGTTGCAGAGGTCAATTTGTCAAGGTTGCCACATTGCCCCATCACTATTTGTTTTAGCAGCAAATGCTTTATTCTATAAATTGAGAGCTCATGACCTTGGCCACCTGTCAAGGGCATTAAGATCCCCAATGCTAATTAGTTAGTGAATGCCTAGTTTGCTGATGATACTGCTTTGTTTATTGAACTTAGTGAAGGTAATTTTGATTTGTGCAATGGATAAACTATTTTTATTGCAAGGCTTCTGGTGCTAAGATTGCTTCTCATAAATTAGTTGTGATTGGGTGGTCTGAGAATCCCCCAGTGTGATTGGCTTCTAAAGGGTGGGGATGGGCTGGACCTAGTGATGGGCTTCTAATGGTTGTTTGGCTCTTAGCCCCTCTACTAAAGAAATGTGGGAATGGATATATACCTAGATTGAGAAGAAACACCAAAACTGGCAAACTCACTTTCTTTGGCTGGGAGGATAGGTGGCACTGGAGGTTCTCTCTTCACATGCACTATATTTTACATCTACTTGGCTATTCTCTAACTATCAGGTCAATAGATTGGGAAGGATTCTTAGGCACTTCCTTTGCTCAGACAGCCAAGAAAACAATAAGAGACACAATGTCTCATGGGATTGGTGCTGTGTTCTTAAGCATTTAGGTGGTCTAGGCTTGAGAGACCTGAAAGCTCATTGGCTTCGAAATGAATATACAAAGCTTTGGATGGAATGACCCTTGGTAAATACTAACTAGAAATAATTATTCTTTATCAATACCTAGGAAAGGTAAGTTCTGGAAAGACATAAGCTTATGTGATGTGTTAATGGGCAGTTTTGAACTGTAAACTTCTGGTTCTCCAATTTTTGCTTCATTATGGAAAGCATGGACTAAGTTTAGACATCTATTGATTCATAAGGAGGCCATTGGGGGTTGAGCTTAATGAAAAGCCTCTTGCACTTACCCAATGCTGTTTTGCAAAATCTTGGTACTCTTTGGGTATCGTATTCATTAGGGATATCATGGTGAATAACCAGCTATGTTCATGGGAGAAGTTTTGCAAAAAGTATGGCATCCCACCTTCACGCAACAAGACCTTTTCTCTGATTAATAAGGCCGTTGGTTTCTTTTTCCCTGGAAAAGTTCTCAACACCAAGCAGTTTTAAGAGCAGTGAAAATGGAAGGTTGAAACTACCTTTTGAGAAATTAAGGTGAAGCAGATTTATCATTTATTAGATGTTAAGAGATGAGGCTCAGATTATTGCATGGATTAATCTGTCTTGGGGGTGCCATTGGCCTGAGTCTAAGTGGCATTTTGTTCTGAACAGAATGTGGAAAAACTTGTGCAAACCCAAGAAAACTTGTCTTAGGTGGGTGATTTTCCTTAAGAAGATTGCTATTGGCAATGTGTTAACCTCTTTGGGTTGTGAACCTATTTGTTGTCCATTGTGTAATGCTCCCAAGTCTGTGAGTCATCTATTTTTTGAATGCTTCTCTGTTTCTAGAGTGTGGTCCTTGTTCCTTGGTCTTCCAGTTGTTTGGAACACATCTCACGGGTTGAAGTTTTGGCTGGGTTTGTTGACGTCTTTGATAATGATCTTAATATGTTCTGGTCTATTATTTTGTGAGATAGTTTTGTTTTTGTTGTCCAAAAGGAATGAGGAGATCTTTCAGAATAAAAGAAGGCTTACTGAGTTCAATGATACACTCACCTTCCTTTTCATTATGTTACAGGTGTCTGCTGTTATTGAAATACCCAAAAGAAGGTTTATGATCTGTGCTCAACAGAGAGTGATTTTGTTAGACAAGTTTGATTATCAGATTTGCACATTTCTTCAATGCTTATAATGACATGCTAGATCATGAAGAAATCAAAGCACTGGAACAGTTGTTGCAAGATAATAAAATTTCAAAAGCTGATATTGAGGCCAAGAACAAAGAAATTGTTCCTCCCTTGGGCACATTTGATAGTGATCATGCTGAAGGAAGCAACAATATTGTGGGCTCATGGGACTGATGATGACCAGAGCTCCTTTTCCTTTGTCTCTTTTAGCAGTACCTAGAACTTGCTCGCTAACATTTTTTTGATGTGATGTAATGTAATATGTTATTGATAGCATAGACAGGGTGACTCAACAAATGCTGTTTGTATCTCAGTATTTTTGACAGTTTGTGATGTGATGATCATATGGAACTCGTGATGATATTTGTTAATCATCTCCAATACAAAAAATGATCGATTTTTTTTCAAATTTCTCACCTTATCGAACTTCGTTTGAATTTTATTGTTGGCGAACTCAAACCTTGTGACTTAACCTGAAGCTAGAATTTTCGTTTACTGTTTATACCAAGACCCAAGTACCAGGTACTCAGTGGAGAGATCATAGCTAAGGACTTACGATTAAGATTTGTGATTTTTGTTTTTGTTTTTTTGTTTGTCTACCAGCTTCTTGTTTATCAAGCTTAATTCAATACATAATAAGTTTGAAATTTTCATATAATTCTGATTAATAGTAAACTTCATCACTGTTCAAATGAGAAGTTTATCATTTGCAATAAGTCATTGTTATATGATTATGATCTTCTTATTCATGTTTAAAGTCTGATGTCTCAGTCATGCATCTAAACATTTAGCATATATTATTATTACAAACATATTGCAAATCTGAAATTGAAAACGGCATTACATCTGCAAACTTTATCACTGTTCTTGTTTTGAAAAACTATTGCTATGACTTTTATTTCCAGATTTTCTATAAAATATTAAATTATATTAAAAAATATTGATGTACCCAAGTACCCCCATCACCTATTTTGAAAAATAGTCATACCCATACCCTAAGTACCCAAGTACCCCCATCCTTGTGTAGCCTTCATTTATACTTATGTGATTGATATAAAGTTGTATGTGTGATCAAATCAGCTTCTATTTGATGATTTTATATTGTTTTTTTAAGGTTTATTTAGCAAAGGGTGCATGAAACAAGTTTTAAATCCTTGATAATTTGTGAATTTCTTTGGTTTTTGCACTTTGTTGAGTCTAACCGAGTTGTTGCATTCTTTTTTTTGATTGGTAAGAGGTTGAAGCCAAGATTAATTATTATTATGTGTTGTGATTAATTATTATTTATTTAACTCGAGTAACCCAAGACCTCCCAAATAAGAGGCTTACAAATTTACCATTTTGTTGTAGGTTCTTGCCTGAGTTGTTGCAAAGTCTTGAGTCCCAAGTCGGGTTAGTTTTGCCAAGTCCATTCCAAGTCCGAGTCCCGGAACTATGTTGAAATTATTAAACACAAACATTATATGTTAAGGTTCTATAATGTATATAAGCACACTTTATCCATGTTTTCATATGAATATTTAAAAGGTCGTCCCAACTGCCGTCCTCCAAGAGAAAAAATTCCATCCTGGAAACCCATTTCCCCATACTCCCATCCCCCATCTCGGAAACCTAGGGTAACTTAGTTAAACAATGAAAACTAATTACTTAATTAGTCTATTAGAAATGATGGAGAAAAATGGATTAATTAACTAAATAATAAATGATGAATGACTTAGTGTGGTAGATATTAGGTGTCTACACATGGAATGCCCAGTGCTACTACGCTTCTAGGTATTAAATTAGATTCTTCATTTATGTTTTGTATTGACTTGTCCTTCAGATACAATTGGTTTGAAGATGAGGTGAAAGCTGCAACTGGTAACTCATCTTGTACAAGACTCAAGCATCCGCTTAAGCTTTTCAGTGCTTATGCATGTCTTCAGGTTGAATATTTCAAATTTCTCACATCGTTAGAGTTGACCAAATTTTACTTTTTGTAAAATAAGTCAAATGATTGTTGTAATTTTGGAATTGGACAGGGGAGGCAGGGAAACTCTAGGACCAGAGATGAATATGGAGAACCTTTGGCCACAACTTATCACTCCAAGTTCTTGGGTACTGTTGATTATATCTGGTATGCATTGCAGATAATGAGATACTGCTTATGTTTTTATTTTTAGTTCTCCAGTGGCTTTTTAGTGATAAAGAAATGAATGTTGACTGAGACAGGTACTCACAAGGTCTAATCCCATTAAGAGTTTTGGACACATTGCCTCTTGATGTGTTGCAGAAAACACCGGGTCTTCCAACGCATGTATGCCTTCTTAAAGTTATTTTATTTGGTTTCTACCATTTTCCCTTTTAGTTCTTAGTGTTTATGTTCTATTGGACAGTAGATTGTGAGAAGCAAATAGCATGGAATCAGCATGGAACTGTTTCTCGTAGCCAATTTTGAAATTTCTTTCTGGCTAACACATTGTCTTCCTACACATTAATGTAGTCTTAAAAGTTATCCAATATGGCTTCTCATATTTTTCCTTTTCTTGCTTGTATGGTTTTTCTATTCTAGTAGGTATAGACTGTGGGTCTAAAATGGGATGGAATATTGCTCATAGCCAAATTTAAAGTGTCATTTTTTTTGCATTCTTTGTCATAATGTCATTTCCTATCCTTCCATTTATGTTATGGTATTGTAACATAATTGAGTGCATCTTTTACTCCAACTCTTTATATAGTCTAGATCACTTGTAAAATCACTGGTTTTTTGGAGAAGGGCCTTTAATATCCCACACTAGGATATTTAAAATCTGATTTGGGTTGTCAATTTTGAGTGTTTGACATTTTCTCAAACATTGTGCATGCTAGCTCTGATCAGTGTAAGAACTCTCTCCTGGTGAATTCTTGTAAATACAAATTTTCTGCTCTGTTTGTGTTTGTTTTGGTGAATGAATTGTAGAACACAGTTATACTCCTTTGGGGGGGGGGTAGTGAAAGAACTTTTAAACCAATCTAATTTGCTGTCTAGTCAGATTTTAAGCATCTCATTTGGACATAATATTTACAACAAAACTAACACTGCACAAGGAACAATCCACACAATGTAATGTGGAAAACTAATGCGGGAAAAACCACAAACATAAAGACTGCTAGGAGCTGCTGTCCTAATCTAGTATGTTCAATTACTACAATAAGGGCGTTAATCCCAAGGATTCACCAAACTCCTCAATCTCAAGAGCTTCAAGTCTGCCACAATATGAGCTCCAACTCACCCAAACTAAGTGTCAACATAGTTGTAGGCAACAGAAATTATCTTTCAGAATGTTACATCAATTCACTTGCCATAACCAAACATAGTTAAACTGAAGTCTGAAAAAACTGCAGATTTTTCTATAAAACAATTCCAGACTTTAGACACTACTTTGTTTTAGATTCACCTCAACATTAGCAGAGATCTGTCTCACATTGAATTCAAGTTTAACATATTTTTTTTCTGATTCTGTGACAAGATAGCAACTAATCTGAAACTTAGACTGAAGAATGTAAAACTTTTTATATAACTGAGAGATTTCTGTCCAACTTCATTTGAAGTCTGTACTGGCAGTGGTCACGTTACAGCATTTCCAGTTCTAATCCCGAGTCCTCATATTATATTTACAAATTCTTTACAACTGCACCACCAGTTTACAAGATTAACCTTTTACTTTCACATTGCCTCTCTGTATTGGCAATGGTTATGTTACAGCATTTCCTCTTCTAATACTGTCCATATATTATTTTTGCAAACTCTTTACAACTGTACCACCAGTTTAAAAGATTAACCTTTTACTTCATATTGCCTTTCGGTGTCATCTCAATGATCCAGAGACTGACATATATATTGAAACAAGTTGGAATTGGTTCCAACTACTCATCGTCAGGTATCCAACTGACTTTGTAATAAGAGTATT
Source organism: Cupressus sempervirens (assembly GCA_028749045.1). Taxonomy (NCBI): domain Eukaryota; kingdom Viridiplantae; phylum Streptophyta; class Pinopsida; order Cupressales; family Cupressaceae; genus Cupressus; species Cupressus sempervirens. Next base: position 10,810,913 of record CM053785.1, on the reverse strand, counting down.
AACACCCTTAATAGAAATTGTTTATTATTGTACCAACATCTGTTGGTTAGCACTATAGACAAAATTTGAAATAAACTAAAAGAAGATTAACATATTTGAAAGTGAACAAACTGCATATTTAAGTTTTTAATGGAAGTTTAAACTTAAACATTTGTCTCTGTTCGACCAAGCCATCAATTTGTCTTATTATAGATGTCACATGAACTGAAATGTCAAACTCCAGTTGTTGGTTTTGCAAATGGCATCTCAAACCTATCAGATAGAAAAAAGTTGCAATGGGCCCAATAGAAGAAAGTTACACCGCGAATTGAATAAGACAAGAATGATAGTATAAGTACTTCCATCTGCAATGCTCTAATCTATTTGAAGCTGTAAATTGGAAGACCCCCGATAAACAACAGTCATTTTTGACTTCAACAGAGTTTGCTGGTAAAAATTATAAAAGGCAGACAGTATAAATATTTTCACGTTACATTACCAGTATCAGGCTGTACCAGAAAAGACAAAGATCGCTTAAAGACACACAGGTAGCATAATCAAATTTGTCATGATCTTAATTCAATCCCAATAAACTTTGATTAACCAATTTGTGTAACTAGAAACAATATATGAATTCACCGTTATCCCTGTTCAACCTGTAGAACACAAATCCTGCCACAACAAAGTTTCCACTTTTATTATTATTGGACATCCTGCATTTCTTGTTGGATCTAGTCAGATAGTTGGAATTGTATAGAGCACTGGCTGCTATCATCATGTACCACAGGTATGTTGTTGAATACAATATATCTGCAAGTTTTCTTAATGTCTTGTTGTCATCAATGACACTACTGTTCAACATGAATGTGGTATATTTGCAATTTTTGATATTACAATAGAATACAGCAAATAAAAGATATAGCAATAATATTTTATCCAACATAAAACTGAAATTGCATTGAAAATATACAACTGGAAATTCCAGATTTTTATATCAGCTTAGATACTAAGTATTTTAAAATAATATCGATAACCCAATTCACTATCCTATATTATCCAAATCAACAATACTCAGAAAAACTCAGAGTTAACAATAATGGTTTAATGGGTAAACATGCCTTCAGACCCTCTGAAAGGATGAATAACAACAAATGAATAGCTTGAAATCTGATCAGCAATGGCTACAATAATGAAGCTACAAGTCTGCATTAGATGAAACTTAAAAAATTCTTCGAACCTTCGCACAAATTTGATCTTTATGCTTAGATTGGAGTCTTGGATGAAGCTCACACTATGACAATGATATAACTGTTCTCTCACAGCTTCAAAATTTCAATCTCAATGAAGAGTTTGCATTCTTCAAAGCATAAAAATGGCTGAGGCCCATGTTTCTCTTTCATAGTCACAAATTCCTCAAAAACATAGTCAAAATGATAATCAGTAATGAGGTTGATTTGCTTTTTGATGCGCTTTTATAACTCCCTTCTCTTTAATAACATTTAAATCCACTTTTAGGTTTTTGAATAAGACTTTGTGATAAATCTTCAAACTTGGGTGCTCGTATTTATAGATAATAAATGCTCTTTAATATCATTTAAAATAATATAACTTGCGTGCCCATTGACTTTATAAAGTACTTTAATATTTTGGCCCCCAAAATATAATCCATTAATTGCACTTTAAATCACTTAAATGAAGGGTCATGGCTTTATTGAATATATTGTGACTTTTTAAACATTATAAATAATTATTAATAATCACTTTAATAATTATAATAGCATAACTCCATAAATAATCATTATTGCTCAATTTTGTCTGAACCTGCGAGTTAACCATTATGTCCAGTGTGCATCCAATTGCCTTACTAAAAATAGTAAGGGTCCCTCTCTATCAACCCCTGACCTGCTATAATTAGTAAATCCCGTAGTACCCAATCAACTAAGATGCCAAGGGTCAATACTGCAACTGAGGCCGGTCCAGAAGCCCTGCCAAATTTATAACCTACGCGAAACTGACTTACTATAAATAGCATGTCCCTGAATAATTGCTTAACCCACGCTGCCCAATATCAATACTGCAACACATGTTCAGGTGCTCTGGTAAAGATAGAAATGTTGTTTTTTCCTGAAATAGACACTTACCAAACAATGAGAAATGCTAAATTTCTGTCCTTTGGAATGGAAATCAACCTTTGGTTCTGCTAACTGAGATCCACTAGACATCTGACTTGGCCTATGCAGATCACTGATAGGCTAATCCAAACCACCAACCATGGTGAGCTAAGAGGGAACATTACACTACAGTACAACATGCTTATGGATACAAATAGTGGTATAGAGTGTTTCAGAATTGGATTGGATTTGTAGGCAGTTGTAAACCTTGGATTTCATTCTCATGTGGATTTCGCACAAATTTTTACTGAGTAGAATATTTTATGAGGGAGAGAAACTCCATGTCAAATCTAGATTGCCATGACATTGCGTTTTTAACATCAAATAATCCCAAGTGTTAATGTTTATGGTAGCTACAAGAGAGCTCCCTCATACCTGGGATCATTAGTATTTGAAGGGTCACTGCACATGAATTATGTGGCATCATGTGTATTTCTAAGAGGCACTCCCATGGAACTAGTATTCTCATTCAAGAGTCACCCGTGTGGGCCATGAAGAAGCATGAGTAAACCCGCATGAATATGATCAGTTATACATTCAAGAATGGGAAGAGTCTTCCATCCAGAGAGTCTTCTTTTGACATGTGTTGAGACTCTTCAGCTTTTGCATTCTATAACAGTTCAAGCATTTAGGGGATGCTATTTTTGGGAATCATATTCATGTATTTATGAGTCGCTTTTATCATATTGCTGCTGCTAGGACTTATTGATAGGTTTTTGCTATACTACTGCAGTATGCGCTAAGCTTGTATTGTGGATAGATAGATGAAATTTTAACGTACACGAGGCTAAAATTAGCCTATGGATGGAGCTGTGACATATATTCTGAGCATTTCATTATTGCAGATTCATTGTTGATTATTATTCTGATTAAGTTTATCAGAATATTCAAATATTCAGTATTGTATTAATTTTATTCCATCATAATAAAGTAGATTATTTTGTGGTGTGGCTGGGTTTTTCCCTCAAGCAGGAGGGTTTTCCCAGGATAAATGTTTGTCTTCTATTCTTGTATATTTTGAAGTTTGAGAATTTTGTTGAATGCTATTCTGGTTCCTAAAACTTAATGCTAAGAACAATTTTTTCAATGTTTTATCATGATTGAAAAAAGATTACCAGTGATAATTGTGTATGAAGCAGAAAATAGATGATTCTGACATTGAAACTGAAAATAGTTTTTCTTAGGGAGGTTATGCATGGTCATCATCATTTCATTCACTGCTGATGTATATACTATAGTACATAGCATGGAAGCTAGCTTTCCTTTCCTTATAACGCTGGTTTTGACTTTAAAGTTGTTTTCTTAGAGGCTATAGCTTATGTTTCAAAAATTTTAGAGATCAATTGATACTTTATGATGTGTGAAAGCTTTCACATAGGTTCAAAGACTGAAAGATAAGCTGTAGGCTGCCCTGTCACCCGGCATCTGCATTAAACAAATATGCAGGCTAATGCAACAATGTTTCAGGCTTTTTATCTGTAAATGCATTACCTCGAGATTTGCTTATATGAAGCTTCTATGGTTAAAGTTCAACCTCTATTTTGCTCAAATACTGAGAGCCAACTGATTAAGAACTTTTTTCATTTTCGCTTTCATCTGTGATCTCTGGGGTGTCATTTGTTTGGTTTTTATTTTTAATGAATTATTTTTATATGCAGTTTTCTTATCAAGTAATTTCTGTAATTATTTTCTCTGTAGAATTGCTATTCTTAAGAGCAGATGTTAAATTTATCTTTATTTTTGTATAAATTGGGATATTGACTTATAAGAGAAGCAGAATCTTCATGTTCTCTTTTAGCAGCATTCCCGAAAAAGTTACATTGCTCTGGTAGAGATTTAAAGTGCTTTGGTATATGCCTGGAGGAGAATATATATAATTTGATATTCATGCCATATATTGAATCGAGATGTCATTTGACTGCCCTGTATCTAATTTTGCTTTTGTGTTCTGTGGCAAACACTGCAGAAATGGGGCAGCGATCATCTTTCTTTAGCTTGTGAGTTTGCCTTTTCGGAAGATAAGAGGGGTGACAACAGAAGTAGATGATTGGAACAGTAGATTAATGTTGTCAATTATTATAAAGCCCTTAAAACCTAGACATCATTGCTCGGCATGTGTGCAGCTTGCAGACCAATTTATATTTTGGCAGCCTTCAGAGGCTGATGCACCAATAATATTTGGGGGTTTATGATAAAATTGATTGGTCAGGAGCAGTTGCCGGTTATAGCCTTGTTTAAACAGTGCAATGCTAGAATAAGGCTTTTGTATCATAGTTGAATTGATCTGCTGGCAAGCCTAAGGTTGTATAGCTGGACTCCAGAGATTTACTTTCTTGCAAATTTAAAGCAGATCCAAAATAGATTTGTTTACCCAATTGGGATTGTATGTTGTAAGTTGTACCAGAAAAAGAGCTCACCAATCTGCAGTGTAAAAATAATGTATTAAGGTTAGTTACTGACGAACCGAACATCCAAAATTGCAAACTTTTTAAATTAGGTGTTGACAACTTTAATAATCACATTTGCTCATCAATATGCTTATTCTAGCAGTTCGATTTTTTATAATCGTTCCACATTTACCTGTTGAACTTTTATACCTTGATTTGTAATTTGAATTCTATTTAGTTCTGTAGTTTAAGATTTGATATCTAAAGTTTGGACTGAATAGGAACTGTCAAATTAATGAGTCAACATCACAACTTAAAAAAAGAAAAGAAATCAATTGTTCATTCACAACTGCGCAAGTGTTTTCTGATGAATTTGAGATTCCAATAAGGAGAATTTTTTTTGATGAATTGTTTTCTTTTTTCTGATAAAATGCAGAGATTTGAAATGCTTTAAATTTGCAAGAACACGATTTCAGGGATAAATGAAGTAGTAAGGCAAATGTTTATGTTGACGACAACTGAAAGTGAACGCTCTTGTTGAATCTATAAGCTCCTTTCAATTTATTTTGGTAGCTAAAACCGAAGTTGTCTCTCTTTAACTAACTTTGATACATTTTATAGGTAGCTTACATTATAAATAGTGGTAGATGCGTGTTGGTTAATGCAAATTAGATGCATGTTGGTTAAGTGCCCTGATAATCCAAAATGTTCTGATTTGAGTCTTCATTCGAGATAGTAGCAGCAGCCTTCATCAATTTAAATGACTTGTAGTCGAATAGGTAGATTCTTGAATCTGAGTCTAAATCGTATGATTGAATATTTATCTTAAGAATTATAGTTTGAAATCTTCGAGATTGTAGCTGCGATAGAGATCTTTATCTCTCATTTTATGAAATAGCATTATTACCATTACAGTTATCTTCGGCTGAAGAAGAAATTTGTAATAATATTTGAAATAAAATTATATAAAGAGACACGCGTCAAAAGTCATGCGAAGAGGCTTGTTAATGGAAATACAAAGAGTTCTTATTTGGAAAATGAAGAGATCTTCAGTTGTGTAATGAAGGGTTGCTCTTTTCTTTATATATATTGCATCAAGCGAAAAGCATTGTACTTGAACTTTTTTTTAATTATCAATAAAAGAGATTTTGCTGGTGTGGCTAAGTTTTTGCCTTCAATTGGAAGCGTTTTCCTAGTGTTAATTTTGAGATCGGTGCATCTAAAATAGTATTGTATGTAATTTCTTTGTGTTTCAATTGCAGTGGTCTATTGTGCATTTATATTGAGAATGAGGAAAGGAGAGACGTGTCTATTCATTATTATGAGATTAATATAACAACAATTGATTATGTAACTATACACACACATAATATCTTTGAATCAATATTATATTAATTTCTCCTAATAGTATTTTAGATATGTATCTATATATTATCTCTCTCTCTCTCTCTTTCACACACACACACACACACACACACACACACACACACACACACACACCCTATCTCATAGGCTCTATCCGATAGAAGTTACAAAACATCAACAATACCTCTTAGCTAGGGAGGATAAACAGAGGATATAATATTACTTAAGTGTAATATCAAGAATGACATGTTTAAGAGTATCCTTGATCAAATAATATTCACCATTAGATATCATCTCATGCGATTAGGAGTAAAAGCTTCATGATATCTATTCATATAATATTCACCAATTACTCTAAATAAAGGTGTCTTGAAATATTAAGTCATATGATATTCACCAAATACTCAAAATGTCCATAATGTATGTGTACATGCATCCTCGAAATACTTACCATAGGAACATTATATTCATGCTCTATTTAAGAAAATTAATCCACCATGCAAAATGTAATATCATGATTTACTTAGACATCATAAGATATCCATCATAATAGAAGATCAAATTATTGTAAGATTTTAACTTTCCAATGACTTCAACAAATACAAGTGATAATCATTTAGAAGTCGTCACTTCCTCATGATGTACATAGGGGGAAGGTCCATAAACGTGACATCAAATTTTTTGATGAAGTCACCACATATACTCTTGTGGTGTTGTCATGATATTTGCCATGAACCATATCAGAGAGTAAAGGTTTTCACCTCAAACTTCTCTCTCATAGAAAAGAATGTATTATGAGATATTGCACTTTGAACTTCTCATTCATGAATAGACACTAACCTTTTGACCTCCCTGTCTAAAGTTACCTTCGATGAAGTGTCAAACTTTGTCTGAATTTGATATCAATCTTCTTTTTCTCGCAAGAATATCTTCAGAGTGAAAGAAGAAGATCAAGGCAAATAGCTCTTACAATATGTATAGAAATACAAGTAAGAGAGATTTACTATAGTAAGAATACAATACTTTACAAATTGTACTCAAAAGAGAATACTTATCTCATGCAATCAAAGGATAATGCACTCCAGATGACTTCTATTAAGCTTAGTTCTTAATTAAGGACAACAGAGGTATGCCCCTCACTATTCAATTTAGAGACAATCATCTTGCCACGACACATCACGACCCTGCAAGAAGGGCAGAGTCAGGTCTAACACCTCCTCCTCCCTTAGTCGCGACTCGCGCCGCCACTACTCATAAATCCCCACCCTGCATTTTGCTTATTATCCATACAAGAATTTCGTTGTAATTATGTGCTAAGAGATACATTCTTTAACCTCTCGTATAACAATCTTGTAGATCAGAGCAATATCTCCCTAGGTAAGGCATTGTAGACAATGATGTCATTCTTAAGAAGATATTGATAATCAATATTGAGATCGATTCTTAGATATTGGAGTCATTCTTTAGCAATCAATGAGTACTCAATTGCAGTAGAAACATTGCCACAAAAATTGGTTGTAGGTGCCTCTTATATAAGGACAATAGTCTATTTTATTCTCCTCGGAAGAGTTTGTGGTTTTCAAACCTTAAAATCATAGTTGTGAATCTATTCTCATTGGCGGAGTCAATAACCATTGATCACATAACTCAAACTGACTTCTACAACGACCCGTTGTTTCTGCTCAATTCTTGATGCATCTTCATTTGTAGTATACATCGTGTTGAAGGTAATAGGAATTGTTTGCTAACTGCATTAGTCTATATGTTCTGATTTGCTCCTCTAAAAATGTTTCTGTAATTTCTTCAGATCGTCGACTTGTATATTTTTCCTCTGTGAACTATTGAAAATTGTTCTTCGATATTATTGTGACTAGTTAAAGGATTTAGCAGCACTAGTTGCTCACCTTCTTTAGTAATTTCACCATATCTAATTTGGTAGGCCCTTAATGTTGAAAGCGGAACTAATTTGGACATTGCCCAAATTGTGTTGAGCCACCCTTCACTAGATCTTTCATCGACATATCTTAACAAATTTAGCATTGCTCACCTTCTATTGTATTGGTGCTGCTCAACAAATTTGACTTATTGATTTGGTAGATCTTAGAGGGCTTGGTATGGACTGCATTACATTTCAGCACCAATAAAAGGATATGAACTTTGTGATGACTTAGTATGGTTTTATTAAAATAATCTTTGACTTCTTTGCACAACATATACTAGCTTCAATGTGGATGGAAATAAATATCAATACTTCTTACATTTGCAACTTGACTTTGATACCATGTTAATTTTAAGATCATTGTAAATGTATTAGTATTGTATGTAATTTTTGTGTGTTTCAAATGTAGCAATCTATTTTACATTTATATATATTTAATAGTTTAGTCTCATAGGATTTATCTGATAGAAGTTACAAAACATCAACACCCAAGATAAGTGGTTGTGTCTTGTGCCATTTTCTAATTTTCATATTGTTGTTTATCTTTACTTTTTTGGGCCAAAACAATAACATGGTATTAAATCTTTTTTTTTTTTTTTCAATAATTGCTTTTGATTGGAGCTTTGAATTAGTGAGGCAAAATTTTTGAGTGACCTCATTCTCGTATTTGATCAAATTTTTATAATCTATTTTTATTGTCCTATTACAATTATAATAACCTTATAGCTCCCAATAACCAACCCTTTATAACTTCAACGCGACTATCCTCCCTACAAATTGTACCATTGACTAAATTTCAAAAAAATAAAAACACAATGAATTTTTGAAATTTTTAGCATTTGATCTTCATGATCTATATATTTTGTGATAAAAAACAACAATTTTTAAAGAAAATTTTGCTATGTTTTTGTGAATATGAAAAAGAATCATGTTTGACCTTTAAAAAAAAAAAAAAAAAAAACTTTGGTGCATTTTGTCTGGAGATTAGCCAGTGCTTATAATTCCCAAGGCCCGTGACTCATGCTGACCCCTACTGCCAATACCTACTTAAAACTCCAATTTTTTAATCTCCTTATGCCTCCCCTCCTTATCTCTCCATAAACCCTTATACCTCCCACCAACCTTATCACTCCAAGAATAATCCCCTTATCACTCCAATCTTCATTAATTACCTTATAACTACCAAGCTCTTTTTAATAATCACCTCGTAACTCCCAAGCTTCAATACTCACCTTATAACTTCTTGAGCATGAGCATGTACTCGTTGTTAGCCACCCCAATACTTCCCCAACACTGATTCTCACTAAACCTGCAACCCTACCACCATGTGGCCTACCATAGAATTGCCAACATGTGAGCAGAAACACAAGCCCATCGCCAATCACACTGATTGACAAAAACCACAACACTCTCGAGGATAACATGCAACTGTCACAAACCATAACTCCCAGTGAACAGTGCTCCCGCCACATGCACATGAAGATCCATCGTGAATTATGCCATCAAACATAAAAATGATGGGAGGAGATGCGAATCGAACTTGCGACATGCTATCAACAAGGCCAATGACTTAACTATCACACCATTAGATGATCCCGATATCAGAGCCTTATTAGATAATAACATTTATGGAAGTTCTTTTTTGTCTAGCTTGTGTATTAGCTCAAATCTCTCAAGTGTTTTATGCTACCTATAAGTATTGGATCTTGATAGGTCTATGGTAGATCTTCTTCCATTGATCGTTTGATAGTTACTATTGTTCAATCTTTTGTGGATTCTCCTCCTCCATCTTTCTTGGGCCTATGCATTTATTGATGTTTGGTAGCTTTTGTCAGATAAACATATATACTAAACCTACAGCCCTACCACCATGTGACTTGCCATAGAACAACCAACATGTGAGTAGAAACACATGCCCATCGCTAATCACACTAATTGATAGAAACCACAACACTCTTGAGGATAACATGCAATCGTCACAAACCATAATTCTTTATGAACAGTGCTCCCACCAAATGCCGCACACACGTGAAGATCCATCGTGAATTATACCATCAAACATAACAACGACGAGAGGAGATAAGAATTGAACTTGTGACATCCTATCAACAAGGGTAATGATTTAACTGTCACACCATAAGGTGATCCTAGTATTAGAGCCATATTAGATAATAGCATTTATGGAAGTTCTTTTTTGTCTATCTTGTGTATTAGCTCAAATCTCTTAAGTGTTTTATGCTATCTATAAGTATTGGATCTTGATAGGTCTGTGGTAGATCTTCTTCCATTGATCGTTTGATAGTTACTATTGTTCAATCTTTTGTGAATTCTCCTCCTCCATCTTACTTGGGCCTATGTCTTTGATGATGTTTGGTAGCTTTTTTTTAATATATATATATATATATATATATATATATATATATATATATATATATATATATATATATATATATATATATATATATATATATATATGTATCTGATTAGCAAAAATAAAAATGTCTCATTAAGGGACATGTCTATTCATGACTTGTACTCAATATAAATGTAAGTGATTGTTGCATTTGAAAAATACATACCAAATTTCATAACAGTGTTGTTACATTTGTAGCGAAGCATGGTATCAAAGCAGGACTAGAAATGTAAGATAGATTTGCCCTTGCGTTAGAAAATATTTAGTATCGAGAGTCAATAATCAGAAAAGTCACCAAAAGACAATCGAGTGAGTCCTTTGCAATTGAGCCTAAGAAAATACTACGGGTGTTAATCTAGTATGTGGAAATTATTTAGTAATAGAATGCTTTTATAGATGAGGCCAATTTGGATAGTTTCGGGAACCAAGTATGGGTATTTTAAATGCTTTATGAACTATGTCAGAGGATGTCAGATGGCTGGGAGAAGTTTTGGAACTTTAGAACCAGAATTGCAGATTTCCAAAAAATATTTCCTTATGTGCGTGTGGTCTGCGCTAAGTCGAAGATGAAGATAATTGATTTCTTGCTTTATACGATGTAAATGCGTTAGTCATTTGTGAGCTAGGAAGTTGTCATGTAGAGGCTTGTGGTCCATATGTTGGCCTGTAGATACTGCTTATACTATCAACATGTGCCTTTCATGTTTTATTGGGACCAACTAACTTTTCATGCACTTTGTTTGCGTTGATGAAGACCCTGATTCATTATCTATTGAGGCTTTCTTTTTGTTATTGTTCATTTTTGCTTCGTGACATATGAGGAAAGCTTCCCGCATTTGAATTTGCTTATGGACTTGAGATGTTATGTGTTGGTGGATAACACATACATTTACATATGGGTAGCCGACTTTTTATTCATTGAAATGGTAGCAAAGTGCTCAATATGACTCTGTAATGCTACAAGGGGAAGGCACCGATTCTATTAACCAAAATAACAATAATGTTAATTATTCTACCTTCTATAGTCAATGCAACTTTGTATGTTAGACCAGGGAGATGATGAAGGGATTGCTTAAAGCTTACACCTAGTTGTGTGGGATCTGAGATATCAGGAAGGAAAAGGAATTGATCGACTATATAAAATGAGAAGGGTCTCCGAGCCATAGTTTAAATCACACCAATTACATGGCATCCACGTAACACTGAATACATGATGGAGAAGTTGGTTAAAAGAAAGAAGACATGAAAGGAAGTGATGTAATCACATTCGAAAGAGGATCTTTTTTACGACTTAGGCGGACCACACTAAAATATTTGGGGTCAAATTGTGATGACAATTTGCAATGGTGGTGTAATTTGTGCATGATTTTCATGTTTTTTCTTTTACAATTGTCCCCGACACCATCACAATATTGGCGTTGGCATCGTAATTGCGACATTGGTATGATTATAAACAAACAAAAAGAAGAAAACATGACATTAATCATTCCCCATTTGTTTTGATCGATTGTGGAGAGCTGCGCAAGAAAGAGGTGGAGAGCTCTGAATTTTGGTGGAGATCAGTGGGGATTTTGTTTCGCTGCCCTTGTGATCACTGCATTTCATTGTCGTGCCCTTGTGATCTCAACATTTCATTTTTGTGCCTTTGTGATCTCTGTGCCCTTGCTCTACGATTTCGTTGTTGTGTCATCCCCTTGTGATCTTCATGCCCTTACGCTACGATTTTCTTCAAGGGGAGAAGAGGTACCTATGTAAATGTTCTTTTCTTTTACTTCTAAACATGTATCTCTTTATATATCTTTCTAAACATGTATCTCTTTTTATATACAGAGAGATCTTTTTTAAGGTGCTTATTACATCTTAGCACAACAGAAAAATTGATCTAGTTGCATACGTATTCTAGAATCCAAATAATAAAACAATAAAATTCACTCAACCCACGCTAAGTGACTTACCTCAAGATTTTGCACAAAAATAATGCAGGCATAGAAAATAGGCACAGTTCAAAAGAAATTTTATGAAAACATATCATAGTAGATATTTTTAGAAAGAAACAAGCCATAACTCAGTTAAATTGGTCTAGTTGCTAATTAGTTGGGTTGATTACAAATTCTTGTAGAACTCTCATCAAATTAGGTACTATAAAATAAACAATCAACTGTTCCCAGCTAGCAGGATCAACCAAGGTGATAAATTGCATATGCAAATGCATCATATGCATGCCAGGCATGAAGCGCATTCCCCAGCTTATAATGAATGGTTGGATTAAAGGCTCCATATGTTGACCCAACAATGGAAGCCAAGGACGTAACCATGCATGTATTGGTGTAGTCTCCCTGAGAGGATCCCAAGTATCTAGTGCTACTGTTAATTTGGGCATCACTATATGATCCAAAATGTAATGAAGTACTGAAGCCTGTAGTAACTTCTCCCATGTCTCTAGAAAACGTAGAATAGGTTTAGGGTCCCTTGGCTCCTAGGAATTTGTAACAACTATTCTCATTGTTGGAAGAATAACTTCAGTGAAGAGTTGAGTGTAAGGAGTTGAAGAAGCAAGTTCTGCTTCTGTATAAATGCCATAATCACGAGGCTTATTCCCTTGCAGAAGCCTCTACCACAATGGCATTACCTCCAAACTATGCAAAGGATGTTGAAGTGGTTCCCAACCTTGAAACATTCTTATAAGCAATGGAAAAGAAAATGCAGATGCAATACATGACAAATTGCACAACTTGTAGTCCTCCTGATATTTGAACTGTAAATTCTCAAAAACACTTGTAAGTGATTCCAATGTCATAGTACCTACCGCAACACTTTTATGGATTCTATCTAGTGCCCCATAATATCCTCTATGTTGTCTAGATATTGTTTCTGCCATATAGTCGCTTTTTAAAGTCACTCTTCCTTCTGGTACATTGCCACAAACTCTCTCTTGTGCCTTAAATTTTGATCAAACTTCTAAATATATGCCTCTACCATATCTAAAATCAACTTTACATTGTGTTGTAACTTTGGCATAGGTGTTTGATCCTTGATAGCTTTCATTTCAGCATTCAAGTTTTTAAGATTGGTCAACACCCTCACTTGCGAACCTCTAATGTCAAGCTCTTTCTGTAGTGTTTCAAGACTATGTTCTTGCTTATGAGCTAACAATTTTGCAGGTGCATTTTTTTGTAGAACATTAATTTTGTTGAGTGATTGTAAACTCTTAGAAAGTGCATTGTTGTTTTCTATTAGCATTGACGAACTTCCCTTGAACAAAATCAAAATGAAGAGACATAAATGAAACACAAATTATGACATTTACTTCATTGCACCCATATCTTCTCTTTATGTCCCTAAGCTAGACAATAATGTCTATTGGTCCTCATCAACAACTAAGATAATTAGTTCTCTGCCACTATCAAAACTTATCAATGGAAGAGAGATAGTCCAAATAGGTAATCAATATGAGATGGGAGTTGTGTTGATGCAGTAGATGGAGATATAAATGTATGTATGTGTATATGTATGTATGTATGGATGTATGTTTGTATATATGTATGCATGTATGTATTTCTTTATATACATATGTATATGTATATATATGTGTATATATATGTATATATACATACATACACACATATGTGTGTGTCTATGTATGTATGTATATATGTATATATATAGACATATCTTTTTTAAGGTGCTTATTACATCTTAGCACAACAAAAAAATGGATCCAGTGGCATACAGATTCTAGATTCCAAATCATAAAATAATAAAACTTACCTCAAGATCCCACACAAAAAAACTTTAGACTAGGAAAAATGGGTACAGTTTGTAAGAAATTACAAAAACATGTCATAGCAGATATTTTTAGAAAGAAACAAGCCATAATCCAATAAATTTGGTCTAGTTTCTGATTAGTTGGGTTGATTACAAATTCTTATAGAACTATCATTAGATTAGGTACAATAAAACGAACAATCAACTGTTCCCAACAAGCAGGATCAAATACAATTTTCCAAGGCGATAAAATTGCATATGTAGATGCATCACTTGCATGCCAGGCATGAAGCACATTCCCCAACTTATAACAAATAGTTGGATATAAAGGCTCCATACGCTGGCCCAACAATGGAAGCCAAGGATATAACCATGCATGTATTGGCACTGTCTACCTACGATGATCCCAAGTATCTACTGCTACTGTTAACTTGGGCATCACTAGATGATCTAGAATGTTATGAAGTATTGAAGCCTATAATGAATTCTCCCATGTCTCTAGAAAATGTAGCATAGGTTCAAGGTCCCTTAACTCCAAGGAATTTGTGGCAGGCACTATTCTCACTGCTAGAAGAATAACTTCAATGAAGAGTTGAGTGTAAGGAGTTGAAGAAGCAAGTTTTTCTTTTGTGTAAATGTCATAATCATGAGGCTCATTCCCTTGCACAAGCCTCTACCACAAGGATATTATGTCTAACCCATGAAAATGATGTTGAAGTGGTTCCCAACCTTGACACACTCTTATAAGAAATGGCAAAGCAAATGCAGATGTAACACATGACAAATTGCACAACTCGTAGTCCTCCTGATATTTGGACAATAAATTCTCAAAGATGCTTGCAAGTGATTCCAATGTCATAGTACCTATCACAACACTTTTATGGATTCTATCTAGTGCTCCCATAATATCCTCTATGTTGTTTAGTTGTTTCTACCATGCAGTCTCTTTCTAAAGCCTCTCGTTTTCCTTCTAGTATATTGCCATAGACTCTCTTTTGTGCCTTAAATTTTGGTCAAACTTTTGAATATCTACCTCTACCATATCTAAAATCAACTTCACATTGTGTTGTAACTTTGGCATAGGTGTTTGATCCTTGTTAGCTTTCATTTAAGCATTCAATTTTTTAAGATTGGTCAACACCCTCACTTATGAACCTCTCATGTCAAGCACTTTCTGTATTGTTTCAACACCATGTTCTTGCTTCTGAGCTAACATTTCTTTAGGTGCATTTTTTTATAGAACATTAATTTTGTTGAACAATTGAAAACTCTTAGAAAATGTATTGTTGTTTTCTATTAGCATTGACGGGCTTCCATTGAACAAAATCAAAATGAAGAGGCATAAATGAAACACAATTTATGTCATTTCCTTCATTGCACCCATATCTTCTCGTTACATCCCTAAGCTAGACAATAATGTCTATTGATTCTCCTTAACAACTAAGATAATTAGTTCTCTACCGATATCAAAACTTATCAATGAGAGAAAGATAGTCCAAATAGGTAATCAACATGAAATGGGAGTTGTGTTGATGCAGTAGATGGAGATATAAATGGAGCATATATATAGGAGTGAGATGAGTCAATCATTGGGTGAGAAATGTGATGAATAGGGATGAAATGCAAAGGTGGGATGTTGAAAAGGAATAATGGTTAATTTGAGCAAGGTGACCAAATTTTTCTTTCAAAACCATATGTATAGATATAAGCATTAAGTAAAACATTTCCAACATTTTTGCAGATATACACATTAATTACACCAAATTTTTCTTTCAAAACCATATGTGTAGATAAAAACATTAAGTACAACATGTCCAATATTTTTGTAGATATCCACATTACTTACACCAAATTTTTCTTTCAAAACCATATGTGCAGATATAAATATTAAGTACAACATGTCCAATATTTTTGCAGATATACAAATTAATTATACCAAAATTTTCTTTCAAAACCATATGTGCAAATATAAACATTAAGTATAACATGTTCAATATTTTTGTAGATATTAACATTAATTATACCAAAATTTTCTTTCAAACTGATATGTGTAGATATAAACATTAAGTACAACCAACTTAATTAGGGTACAAGAATAAGTTGTTCCTGTGAAGAAGGATCATATCAGATAATACAAGGGAATTTGATCAAAATAGGGAGACAATCACTAGATTGTTGTCTAACTTTCAAAGAGAAGGCAATGACAAATTTTATTGTCCTTGCAAGAGTCGTAATGACTTAAAGACAAGAAGAATCAAAATCAAAACAACTAAGAGACATTGTAGGGAGAATGATCACATTGAAGGGGGTTTTTATTATCATCCATTGGTAAGTTATTTGTTATATTGTTTTCACAATTAATATACATATGAACCAAAGAACGAGGGTTTGATTATCATTATTTTTTATATAGGTCAGTTTCCATAGGGTAGTACATGATATGGACCATCACATCTTGAAGGAACATGGAGGTGTGAATATGGAGGAACATGGAGGTGCGAGTATTGAAGGAGAAGATCATGATCCCATGGAAGATGATGATCATGCACTAGAAAATACATTTGAAGATGATGGTACGAATGCATTGAATTATGACACATTTGGTACTAGTGTTGCTACTACCATTGATGATTATAATTAGGATGACATTGGGGTCATCCATGATATACCTCTACTTGAGAAGGAAAACACAACCCTTTACGAAGGATCCCAATCAACTCTTCTCTCTGCTGTATTGTTATTGGTGAATTTGAAGGCTATTAATAGTTTATCCAATATAACAATGTCACATATGCTAAGGTTTGTCATATATGTCATTATAGTCTATAAAAGGTGAAACATGTACCATTAAAATTGTATATACTAATGACTAATATTTTTTGTTGTAGATTGATAGGTGACTATTTGTTACGACCATCAAGTGTTCTCCCTCGCTCGTACCGAGAATTATGTGCCAATATGAAACATATTAGAATGGAGTATCAAGCAATAGATGCTTGTCTTGAAGATCATGTTATTTATCATAAAGAACACGAAAATGCATCAGGATGCCCTGAATGCCATACGAGCAGATATCAAGATGATCAAGTGACAAAAAAGGGGCATCGCAAGGTTCTTTGATACATCCCCATTATTCCACATCTTAAATGCTTATTTAAGTGCAGTAGCTTGGCACAATTTATGGATTACCATGCACACAATATAAGTCAAGATGACATTATTCAAATGCCTATGGATGGTTCAACATTTATGGACATAAAGGAAAAGTGGCCACACATTAAAGAAGAATCTCAAGATCTCAAGCTTTCTCTGGCAATTAACGGTGTCAATCCATTCGGAGAGATGAGATCTGTTTACTCAATGTGGCCTAATTTTGTTATCAACAATAACCTTCCTACATGGATGTCAATAAAGACAGAGCACATTATGTTGGCAATGATTGTTCCAGTTATTTTATTATTTTATTGTTATCTACATGTAATTATAAGTATTGTAGTGAAATGACCACAATAATTATTTGATGTTGTTCATTCAACTAGGTAAGTACCAAGTGAAAGATATGATTGTATATATTGTGCCTCTTATTGATGAGTTGTTGGTGTTATGGAATGGTTTCACTATGTATGATATCTCTAAACCAATTGGACAAAAAAAATTTCAATTCCATGCAATGCTTGTGTGGACAATTCATGATGCCCTAGGGTTGACACATTTATGTGGTATGTTATGTTGAAATCTAGTTGTATGTGATAATACTAATTCCAAAAATGACCATATTTAATCCAACTGTATCGGTATCTTGAAGGTCTTCAAGAAAAGAGAAAATTTACATTTCCAATGTGTGGTCCAAAGATGAAATCTCCTCATTCCAAAAGTTTAAGAAAATAGGTGTTTGATAAGAATAGACACTTCCTCCATATAAATCTTAAGTATTGAAGTGTTGAAAAACATCTTTTCAATGGGAAAGAAGAGACTACATCAAAACCACAAAGAACAACACCTCACCTATGAAAGTATAATTGGATTCGAGGTAGTATCACTCCACCTAATGGTTTATGTTTGGAAATTATATATTTTGATTGTGTTTTGTTGGCTAATTATGTAATTGATGATCATGAAGGTCATCGAGGCATCATTGACCACCTTCCAAAGGGATTAAAATGTTATCCTAGAGAATTTACTAGGCTACCCCACTATTAGTAGCTACAAATTGTGCATTTGTTTGATACTATGCATATTTGAAAGAATGTAATAGAGACACCGTGGAAAATATTGGATGGAAGGCGTGACAAAATTTTTTTTTGTCAAAATTTGTGGTGACATTCATGATTCCAATCATGCAATAATAAATATCATTGAATCAAATAGAAATGGAGATCAGATTAATGGAAGTGCCCTTCCTTGGTTATTAACGAAGTAGCAAAGTAATGTCATAAAAGAAGTCATACGAAAAATTCAATTTCCTATAAGATTTTTTGCGAATATAAGCAATCTCATATCAAAGAAAATCAAATTTGGGCAAGGGCTAAAAACACATGATTGACATACCTTCATCAAGGTAAGTCACGTATTTTGTATTCACAATATATTTGTGAAACTATATTCAATTTTCATTGTATTATGTTAGAAAAGAATGAAATGATCAGATGACAATTATTGTAGTATGTGCTACCCCTATCACCCCCAGACAACTTTGACAATAATATCAAACAAGTGATTTATGATTTTGGAAAATACATGAGGTAAGTAGTGATATTTGTTCAATATATCAAACAAGTAATCTATTGTAAAGTCTCGTATTTATATGCTTTTGTGTCTTGAATCCCTTGTAGGTGGTTATCATCTAAAGAAATTCATAAAGAAGATATAAAATATTGGAAGAAAAAAATCTTTCTACTAATGTGTGAAATGTAAAAGTGTTTAACTTCAACTTATTTCAATACACAAGAACACTACCTCATACACCAAGTTGAGAAGATTGAATTATGTGGACCTATACAACCTAGGTCAATGTGGATGGTTGAGAGACACTTAAAATTTTGAAGGGTTTGGTTTGAAAATGAGCACATTCTAAGAGTTCTATGGTTGAGGGATATATGGTATACCAAATGATGGTGTACACACGTTACTCAATATCTTCCTAATCTTGCAACAAAGACCCATATAGATTGCATTTGGGATCTCAACTCCATTATGAAATATAAGGGGAGTACTTGGTGGGGAAAGGTAGTTTTGGGAAAGTGAAAGGTAATAAATTATGAGATGTTATTGAAGTTAATTAATTCTTAATCTTCAAAATAAATATGTTGTAATTCATCTATTTACTTTTGTATAGTTGCTAAAAAGTGGGATGCAATACATTTGTTTATTGCAAAAAATAAAGTTTGGATGATGGTATGGATTGAACTACGTCAACATTCTGGTCATAGATTAAAATAAGAAATTGTGTCTTCATTGGTTATACAAGTGCATACTAATGGAGATCCCAATGTTACATAAAAGGAAATAGATTTAACATATAGTTTAAGAGATCTTTAGGTACTTATAAGTTTGTCAATCAGTCATATGTTTTTGAGCTTGTGATGCAATAATTTATACATGTTTGACATTATTGTAGGTGAAAAACCAAAAGGCTATGTTATGTAATGGTTATAAATTTTGCATCAAAGATTTTGATGAGAAGAAGAGAACTTGTGATTCTTGGATAAGTGCAGTCTTCCAGGTGACCAATATTTCATCTAGAAATGACTTACATCCTCAAGAATCTCAAAATCAATACTATGACATTTTGGTTGATATACTTGTTTGTGACTTTAATTCCTTCAAATTAGTTCTTTTCGACATCAAATGGTACATACTAAGACTCAATAAAAATGATCCATGAGAATGAGAATAAATTTCCAATGATTAATACAAGGTTGTTTGAACTAGTTGGGAATGAGCTCTATGTTCTTCCAAGCCAACGTGAGCAAGTATTTTACTTAGAGGTTTCGCATAAATTAGGTTGGTCATTTGTTGTTAGACATGATCAAAGAGGAAGGCCGATAAAGTATAATGTGATGGAAGAAGAAGATATTTAGGAAGAGGAAGAAGTGGATCACGATCGAGAGTTAGTCGATGGTGTTCCTGATGCAAATGATGTTGCTACTAATTACAATGATGATGCTTATACTGATGACGGTGATGATGATGATGATGAGACAACGATGATGATGATGGTGATGACCATGATAGTGGTGGTGATGATGTCAATGATGAAGACGATGATCGTGAAAATGAGATGGATGAAGAATAATATCAATGACGGGGGGATTTGATTAGCTAAAATTGAAGGGGGTTTGATTATCAATGACAAGAATGAAATGTATAGTTATGTGATCAATGCCTATGCTATTCAATATTGAGTTCTTTATAGATCAATGATTAATTTTATTAACTTGTCATGTACATTGTACTATTTATAATTCATATGTATATGTATCATGAATTTTTTAGCTAACATAAGATAATTGATTTACATATGCAAAAACTTGAAGCCCTTTCACAAGCATCCCACAGAGTCTCATGGATCATCTTGGAGTATAAGTAAATACACCCCATAGAGATTAATATCTTTTACCATTTGTACAATATCTCTCTCATTGACATCTTTTATTTCATGGAGTGCAGGTACTAGTGAATAGGTATTTGTTAGATTTGTCTTCCTTGAACGAGGAAAATGTAGGAATGGAAGAAGAAAGTGAGACATTTAGTATGTCTAAATCAAGGAGATTGACTTGAGGTCAAAATATCATAAGGAAATTCAATAAGCACATGAAATTTTTCCTTGCTCAAGGGGGGTCATGTTTTATGATGATGAGAGTGAAGGCGACTTTGATGTGCCCTTTAGGTACAAACAAGGTTGTTGAATTGATGGAGTATTTCAGACCTTGCTATGATTATAATAGTTGGATGTAGATTGTTAGATATAAAAAAGTATGTTATAGTAATTGGATGCAGATTGTTAGATATAAAAAAAGTATGTGTAGGTATGCACTTGTGACAAATTATATACAATAAAAAATTACTGAAAAAAGTAAAATAGTAGCTATATACAGTGATGGAAGGCCAAAAGCATCTAGGAATATTACATGTTTTATAAATAGTACATGACTTGTGACAAATAAGAAGCAACCCAATTGCATAATTGAGGTGCATGAGGGAAATCACATATTTGTATGTGCGCTAAAATCAATATGAGAAGGCGAAGAGATTCTTATTAATTATAATTTGAATTGAATAGATAGAAACAAAGTCACTATCATGGGCAAGGTGGTACGTGCTATGCACATTTAAAATTAACTCTAATAAATGAATCCAACAGACCATTAAATTTTTATATTTTTTTTGCTAACTTAGAATAATAACAAACGTGTTTTAACATGTCTCAATGATTTTTTTTTGAAATACAAGGCAACAATATGGATCAACAACCACAAGATACACATGATGGTGATGGTTCTCACATGACTTCTTCTTCCCGACAGGTAAAAATCATTGTTTTTGTACAAATTAGATACAAGAAATATGTTAATGCATATTTTTTATTATGTTTTATTCTTCACTACTATTTTTGATTGCCTTTAAATATATCACTCTAATAATATTCTTCTTGCAAATGAGTGTTGATCATGAAATGGGAAAGGAAAAAGTAGTCCACGAGGAGCCCAACGATGAGCATGATGAATTCATGATTGATTTTGCATTAGCTGCTGATCCTATAATTGTAGTGCAAAAGGTGCTTCATGATTTATCAAGAAGGTTAAAGAAATTGGCATCAATTTGACCACAGACTCCTAAAATACAACAGAAGGAGGATGAGTTGATGCACCTAGTTGAGACATATATAGTAAGTATTAATGTAGTTTTTAATTATAACAAAAGTTCAATAATAATTTTTATAGTATACTCTTTTATTTATGTCAATAAATAAAATGCATATATACATTATTTCTATAGAAGATGCTGAAGAGGTTCAAGGGCGATGCCCCAGAGGATGATACTTCAGGTGGTTCAAGTACATCACATGTTCTATCCTACACTTGTGTTTTGTTCAAACAATATTTTTTTAATAGCCCTAACGATCTTGTTTTATTGTGCTCTAACAATCTCATTTTTCAGCTCCTACCATTGATCCTATGTTCATTGTGCTACTTGATACAAGGAACATAACCAAAGAGGTAATATTGACTACAAATTCAACAACACATAACATGACCATAGATGCGATGACAATGCCTATTAGTAAGTAGATTCCTCTTTCTCTCTCTCATTTTTCATGTATTTATTTCACTTGAACTATTATTTATTCGGGGGAATTTTTAATATTGGATTCATTTTATGCAGGAGGTAATGAGGACATTCTTAGATGTACCTGTGTTGGATATATGGGAATACTAAAGAGTTGTGATCAATTGCTCGTGAGCAATGAAGATTGTCTTCCCCTAAGAGTAACCCAACTTCCAAGTACTTTAAATATTGATCCTTTCTTTTACTATACAATCTTATACTCATAATCAAATGCACTAACCTCTCGTGCAGTCTCTTGCAATAACTACTAATTCTATTATTATTTTGTAGGGAATAATCTATTTATGAAAAAAATAATGATGAATATTTTTGTATATTTGGGCTAAATATATGCACAAGGTATGATATTTTGATTTTAGTAGTAGATCATGTTTCCTTTGATCAATTTCTTCAAGTAAATTAAAAGGTAGCTTGAATTCATTTATGAATCTAAATTTTTTTCTCTTTTATTAAAAGGTGGAATTTGAAAACAAAAGAGTTAAAGGATAAACTCATTGATGCCATGACAACACTTTTTGGACCCAACGTCTTTTAAAGACTTAGGCTCCTTGAGAGAGCAGACCAAGCTTTGAAGTATATTAGGTACAACTACAAGACCCAAATGAAAAACAATCCTTTTTATGAGTGCCCCACTATATTCCTATTATTGAGTGGAAGAATCTTTAAAAGCATTGCATTGAGAAAAAAGAAATACATGGTTGAGAAATAGTAACAGCCGAGGAATGAAGGTATGTCATAACATTAAGAATTAAATTATGTACTAATAACTCTTAATACTTATGTGATCTAACATATTTCAAACTTCACATAGGTTGCTTGACACATCAAAGGCAACTAAAGTAAGAAATAGAAGCACGAGCAACACAAGCTTGGGTCCTATGAATATTCAAAACTTGCTACACGAATTGTAAGTATAAGTAAATGAAAAATTATATGCAAATATTTATAAATTGAAAACAATTTGGTCTTTGATGAAATTGATTACAAAAAAAATTCATGATGCCAAGAAAAAATGTCGGCCATGGAGTTTGAAAAAATAACTTTTGAAGAGGACAAGAAATTATCCTACAGAGAAGTCTATATAGCCATGGTTGAATGACTCTGAGCAATGAGTGCACAAGGTTCTTCTATTGGATCTATCAATGATGTAAATAATTCAATTGATTTTTATTTCAAATTGAATACTTTAGAAATTACTGCATTTGATATTAAGTTTCAAAAATATAAGTTGTTGTATTTGTTTTAAGGAAACAATGATTATATATTTGTTTAAAACTTTAAAGTGAATATATTTATATGTATTAAAATAAATGATTAACATTTCTTAGTATTTGTCTTGTATTTATATGTATATATTTTTGATAAATGCACTAATTATTTACATTGGATTATAGCCTGCCAATTATGATACACCAGTTGAGCACCATGGAGGCATTGATTCAAATGTGGATCATAGTATTGAAGGTATATATTTTCTGTTCAATTTTTTATTTCTGAATTATTAATACAAGTAAACATTTTAATTGAATTTGGTGTAGTAATACAAATTTAACTATAATATGTGTTGGGATTAAGAAAACATCTTGTATTGTAGTTGCAGGGGATGTAGAGGTTGTTCTTGATGAACGTGTTGAGGTTCAAGCCAACGGGCAAGATGATGTGGTTGGACAAGGTAAAGAGTGCTACAATGTTCTTTAAAATCTTTAAAGTCTCAAATTTTTTAAATTTAACCATTTTAGTTGTTATTGTAGAGGTCCCATCTTTGCAAAGGACAATGAGATCACATCCACTGGCGAGAAGAAATATCGATGACGACATGGATATGCCTCTACAACAATATAGGGAAGGACAAAAAAATAAAAAAAATGATTCATGGAAACTTCTATAACTTATTTGATAATGGTTGATGTTTATGTCGAGATGTTTTATTTATGCTATATTGAATGTTCATGTGAATGTTTTAATAAAACTTATGTGTTAATGAATGTTATCATGTGATAATTCATGAATGATACATTTTATTAATAGAATGAATCAATTTTAGATGTTAACATGGAATTTAGATGTTGGGGAGGGGGTGTGGTGCATGGCGGGGTTGGGCCAAATGAGCTTCTGCCTTCACATGGTTGACCCTGATTAGTAGAAAATATTAAGCTATTCTCGAAACCAAGTGAAATTCAATATTAACCTATGATTGCATGACAACTAACTGTATGAATCTCTTTGTTTTAGGCAATGCAAAAGCAGGCTATATTTCAATATCCAATCTTAATTCATATACATATGACATCAAGCGGAGCTAAAAAAATGCAACAAGGGTCTCTAATTAGGTATTTTAAGTTATAAACCATCACAAACATTGTAACTTTGACTCTTATAAGTAAGGCTAATGTCGTCAGTATGAAAAAAAATCAAGACTTTCTATGTGCTGGCTTGCTAAGGAAATTCTCTTGTCTATAGTAGCTAGAGTTCTAACGTTCACGATGGTCTATAATTTTAAAAAATTAATATACTTATTAAAAAAATGTAAACGTGGTGATTTTTTTCAGCTCCGCCTATTGTCTAGGCATATAGAATGTAGCTACACATCCATTCTCGATTCATAGTGACATTCACAAATTTATCAAATCAATGGTATGATATTCACATCTACACTTTTTCATTAGCAAGTTTAGTTAATTGCTAGGCTATTGTTGCAAACTATACATATTTTGGGTGTATGCAAATTATTTGAGTGTTATGTCAATATTGTTATGTTATTAAAAAGTATCACTACTTATTTTCTTGTATATACAATGCTAGTTTTGAAGTGCACAAAGAGTTGACAATTTGAAAATTGAGTCCAAGTTGCTGCCACTTTGACAAAGAGCTAATTAATGTAAATTGTTCAATTTAACATTGAAGAGGATAAGCTATGGAATGTCAGTTTATTTTCAGCCAACTTCAGCATTCACACTATGGTAAACCATCCATGGAAAGAATTCAATATCCAATATAACTACTATTTTTTTATTTTTCTTATTTGAATATCAGGGAGTAAGTGCAGGTATAGAAGAGTTAATTCTAAATTATACAAGCACTTAAAAATTGTATCACAATCTTTGAACTTGGAGACACTAACCAAAATATATTTTCTAATTATTAAGATCAGTTACATGCTAAACCTTCTATTGGTTGCCACAAAATGCATTTAAAAGTTGTTTTTCTTTTATAGGATAGAGACCTCACCAACTTTGACAACTACTTAGTCTGCTCCAAAATTGGCTATGCATACATCAGTTGAAGAATGATGATTTCCAGTCATTTTATGCATCTAAATTTGTTGCATATTCGACTAGGATGGAGAACTTAGACATGTAATTTCACTTTCCAAAGCTTTTTCAAGAATGCATTGAAGATGATGTATTATCAATGTAGTCATCAATGCTATGTACAACTTTAGTCTTGCAATCATCCATAGCTTTCTCTTTGTCAAAAAAAATGATAAATGTTTGTTTTCTTATAATAAACAAGCCATTTCTAAACAATGTAGGCAACATTTATGGAGACTTTTTATGCATGTTTTTATTATTATGTGCAACACCAAGAAAATACTAGTATTATTTCACTAGTAGAATTGGCCCCTACTTTCGATGAAAATTGGTCAAATTTTCTACCCAGATTGGTCAAAATTTTGACAAATGGTCTTGTTGCTATTTTTCTAGTCAAAATTTTGACACATCCTTGTTGAGGTAAAAATTTCTATGCTAATCTTGGTCAAAATTGGCATCTACTTTTGGCCATTGTATCCATCTATAATTGACTAATATTGACAAAATCTTTGGCTTATCCGACTAGGATGTCAAACCCACAATGCCAACTATGTCATTGTAGTCAAAATTTTGACAAAGAATGGTCAAAATTTTGACTGACCTTGGTGAGGGTTTCAACTAATCTGCATCAAAATTTTGACCAATATGAAATGTTAAAAAAAAAATCATAAGATAAATATCCAAAGTAATCACCAACGACATCTTGGTTAGTGATTAGTCTGAATATTTATCTCCAGGTGTTACTTTTCCTTAATATATATGGTTGTGTATTTTGTTATGTTACTTCACTATTAGCATAATGGTTTATTATGAATTTATTTGATATTGGTTAGAAGTATGTATGTATGTGTGTGTGTTTGTACAGACGAACCCAAAGCTAGAAAATGTAACAAATTGGAAAAGATTAACATAACTTATCGATAATGAAAAGATAAAAGTATTAAAGCACCCTTACAAAAAAAAGCATCTTATTTATTCAAACTAGATGATGGTTGCATGCTTCGAGACATATGTTGAGGTGCCAGTGAAGTATGCTTCACATGGGGCATGCCATCCAAGTGTGAAGTATGGATGTAATTTTGTGGATGAGAAGGATGAGATAAGTGAGATGCCTGGTATGTCTAAAGGGATTGGTGTTGGGATTGATTAGTTGTTGGTGTTGAGCCTAATTTAATATACATTGCAATGGTTAGGGTTGGTATTGCATCTGAAGTCAAGATTATTATATACAATAAATAAGTAAATAAAGATTATATCTTATGAAAATTGTGCTCGCACACCTAGTATAACGATCCAGATTATTGAGGAGTGAATCATGTATAAAAATTGTAGATGTAAATATTGTTGGAGTAATCAAATTAGGCATGAATTGTGTTCTTATTTCTCTCAATAATTCTTTTCAAATCTTTCCTATGAGTGCATCAAAATCTCAATTTTCTCCTTCACCACCTAGATATCATACCTTCATTGTTTGACTCTTATAATTGTTAAATAGGATAATTGAAGGAGCTACTACCTAAAACATTTCATTTGAGAAAGTCAAGTAAGCTGGAGATAGGGAGTGAGTTCTTGATAAAATTTCCAACCTCTTTTGGAGATTTGTCTCCCTTAAATACACTTACAATCAAATGGTACAAAAACTTGCAATGTTTACCAAATTCTCTCAAGCAACTTTCTCTCTTAAGAGATTTAACCATAGAAGATATAGAAGTGAAGTGTTTACCCAAATCATTAATCCATCTTCAAAGTCTAATAATAAAGTCCACAACAATTAGTGAATTGGGGTTTAGGTCATGGTGCATGCTTCTGAGAATAGTTCTATGGAGTACAGAAGTCTTGCTTATCTTAATTTTTGATTCCTAGTAATAAGTCCATCCAACATATACCTCAAAATTTGTTGAATTGCTTCACAATTTACAGTTTTGATTCGATGATTTTATAGAGTAGTGCTTCAAAATTTACAACAGAGTTGATAATTTCAATCTATTCCATGAGCACAATACTAAAAAGCTACATATTTCATAATTACTATCTTTATTCATCAATTCCTTCAATGTCTGACTTGAGAAAAAATTAAATAACCATACACAACTTTTCCCCAGGAAGCATGTATGAAATATTTAGGCAAGATAATAAATTTCGGCACCACAGACAATGTGACATACAAACATATAAAAATGCAAGTACAATTCATAAATTAAACCCCTAGATTTG
Organism: Cupressus sempervirens; assembly: GCA_028749045.1. Classification (NCBI taxonomy): domain Eukaryota; kingdom Viridiplantae; phylum Streptophyta; class Pinopsida; order Cupressales; family Cupressaceae; genus Cupressus; species Cupressus sempervirens. The sequence goes on along the minus strand of CM053785.1, from coordinate 10,783,020 downwards.
ACATTGCAAATGCATGAGATCAAAAATATCTTTCTTTGTAATTTATGGCTAGTAAGAAGAATGTCATGAACCTCAAACTAAAGAAACATAACAAAACCCTTATATGAAATGGGTAAGCAATAAGAAAAAATGATTGATAGTTCCAAAGAAATAATAGGCTATATTAACAATAACTATAAGGGTAGGGGGGAAACAACAAAGTGCTATCCCATAACAATTTCTATTTAAAATAGAGAAAACAACATAGTTTTTTTAGTATTTAGATTAATAAGAAAAAACCAAAGAATTATTAGCTACTTGTTGCTAAATGTGATGCATCGAGAATCTGAAGGTACACTTGCTAGAAGTAATCTAGATCCCTACAAATAATCACACAACGAAAAAATAAAACAAAGAAAGATCTGATACCAAATCACAATACTTTATTCATAGATATAACTATTTACATGCAATATGCCTCGTTGTAACACCTTTCGGGTTAGGGCCAAATATGACAATAATTACAAAATAGTTCTACAAGATCCCTCAAGATCCAAATCCACACTGATCTCAACAAGTCTAGATCTACACTCTGGAAGAAAACCCCAAGAAAATCTCAACTTTGCACGCAATCCCACCAAGAAATATCCTAGTTTTCCAAGTCACAACTACTAATCCTTCTTAAAGTTCACTCCTATGGTTTACCCTCTTCTCCAAGCTAGATGATCCACAAAATTATGACTTCAAATTTCACAAAACCCCTTTAATTATACCCAACTAAGCCACAGGTTTTCCTAGTCCATTACAAATTAAACTGAAACTCTTACATTAAATACATGTTGAGCCACAGGTTAGCTAAAAAACAAATTAAATGCCCATACAAAAAATTAAATGCCAAAAGTTAGCTCATAGAAAAATCAACACCAGAGAGACCAAGACCAAACTGAGTGTCAGAGAAACCAATTCAAGCATTAGCATCCCACCAAACATTGCTGAGCTCCTAGTGCATGCCGAGCTCCTTGTGCATATCGAGTACTATAGTGAATGTCAAGCAACGATATCTATCAATCTCCTTCAATGATTGATCCCCTTCAATGATCGAGCTCCTTGGCCAAAACTACACCCAATAATGACTGAGAACCTCTCCTTTGGTGACCAAGTCCACAACTTCAAGCCAAAATCTCTCAAACATGCAGGATTGACAACAAGCCTAGGATGCTCCTACATCAGACACCCCAGGTTTGAAAAGATGTTCTCAGTAGTTGGAAGAACATTTTTTAGGGTTTAACACATAAATCCCAAATTTTTTCTTCACATACATATCCTCCATGTCCTCAAATTGTACACTCTTTCCCTTGTTCTTCTTCTGCTTATTCACATCCATCCTCAGTGTACCATAGGTTTACTTTCCATGCTGATCTCCAACCCTTTTCAGAATCTTTCAACTCAACTCAGCTACCTCTTCATTCTGCAAAGTAATTAGGGAATGCTTCTAGTCACCTTTCACAATAGTAAACACATTCTTGACACAATCATGCACAACCTTGTAATAATAATGCCAAGATCTACCAAGCAACACATGCAAATTATTCATGTCCACAATATCACACACCACTTGATCCTTATACTGCCTAATCTGGAAATCAATAAGGCATGGTTCCATTCTAAAGAATTCTCAGATTACAACCAACCAATCCTATAAGGATAGGGATGTCCCACTCTCTTCAAACCAAGTTTTTGAACCATCTCCTCAGCAACAAGGTTATCAATATTACCACCATCCACAATTACATTGAAAATTTTTCCATTAGACTTACAATGAGTCTTGAACAAACTAGTCCTTTGACAAGAATGCAATGTCCTCTGACCAACCAGTACTTGCCGAGTGAGTAAACTCTCTCTTTTCTTAGGTTGATTATCTTTGACTTCAACATCATTCACAATATTAGTTCTCCTACCATAAGGACATTCACAAGATATATGCCCTTCTTTGCCACATCTATAGAATTTACCTCTGAACTCACCTCCACCTATCCTCCTTTTCTAATCAATAGGTTTTTCTTCATCTTCTGCACTCAATTTAGCTTTTACTAAGCTATCTTGCTTCTCCTTTCCTCTAGCATTGCCTTGACTTTTCCTCTTCAACTTATCTTGTTCCTTCAAGGCATACTAATAAGCATCCTCAATCATATCAATCTTCAATATACCAAACTCACCTTATATATCAAATCTCAAATCAATAATTTACCGAGATACCTTCTCTTTTGACAATTCTTTATGACCAAATTGAATAGTCAACTTGTAGAATTCCTTGGTATAATCTTTCATAAACATATCTTTCTATTTTAGATTTTGTAACCTCTTGAAAAATTCAAGTTCATAATCAATAGGAATGAACTTAGCCTTCAACTTAGTTATCATCAACCTCCATCTAGTGATCTTCATTTCACCTTCCTCCTCTCTACCTCTTTGTAGTACTTTCCACCAAAGAGCATCATGTCCTTTCAACTTAGTTTTTGCCAACCTTACTCTAAGTGGATCCTCAATATCCTTGAGCTCAAAGCAGTCTTTTCAATTCACCAATCCAATCAATCAGGTCTTTAGGATTCAAATTACTTGAGAAATTATAAACCTCCATCTTATGCTTCAACTTCAACTGAGATCCAAGTCTAACAAATTGACCAACCCTAGTTCTAATAGGTCTCTCACCACGATCAGTTCTACCCTCACCACTTGATCCAACATCTTCAAAATCTTCAACAACTACCTCATAACTACCTTCAGTACCCACATGTTGAGGTACACCACCTATAGCACTCACAATTTCAAAAATCATGTCACTCTTCATCAATGCCATTTGAGATCTAAAATCTTCTTTAACCTTCTCTAAGATCCTTTCTTCCACAACATCACTAAGATCATCAATCACACTATGGTCCAATCTTCTTAGAGGCATCTTCCAAGATTTTTGCAAACCCTATGCAAAAAATCCACAAATCTAGAAGATAAATCAACCCCACAAGATCAACCTTCTCTAACCCAAGATCCTGATGCAAATTGCCTCAACTTTCACAATCTATCTACACACTCAAGAACAACCTTCGCTCTAATACCACCTGATGCAACAAGATACCAAGGGTACCCCTGCTGGAGGTAATCTAAATCCTTGCAAATAATCACACAACAAAAACACAAAAACAAAGCAAGATTTGACACCAAATCACAATACTTATTCATAGATATAATTGTTTACATGCAATATGCTAGACTATAAGGCCTTCTAGGTTAGGGCCAAATACAACATCAATGACAAAATAGTTCTGCAAGTTCCCTCAAGATTCAAATCCACACTAATCTCATCCAATCTAGATCTATACTATGGAAGAAAACCCTAAGGAAATCTCAACTTGTGCTTGTCAGCCCACCAAGCAATCTCCTAGTTTTCTAGGCCACAACTACTAGCCCCTCTCAAAGTTTTCTCCTACGTTTCCTTTTTTTCTCCAAGTTGGACGCTACCCAAAATTATGACTTAAGACTCCACAAAACCCCTTTACTTACACCCAATTAAGACATAGGTTGGCCTAGTTCATATCAAATTAAATTAAAACCATTAGATTAAATACATGTTGAGCCACAAGTTGGCTACAACACAAATTAAATACCCATACAAAAAATTAAATGCCAAAATTTGGCTCATAGACAACTCAACACCATAGAGACCAAGACCAAATTGAGTATCAACATCCCACCAGACATTGTCGAGATCCCAGTGCATGCTAAGAAGTACAATGAATGTTGAGCAACAATATCTGCCTTTTAGTTTGTGGTGATTGATCAGGAAAGTACTATAAATCATAAATTCTTTAGGGCTCGGGGAAAACTAATTAGGAAAGATTTTTGTTTAGAGCAGCTTGATGTTAAAATAAACTTCCTTCATGGTGATTTGGACAAAGAGATATATATGGCTTAGCCATAGGGATTTGAGGTCAAAGGTAAGGAGAACTTAGTGTGCAAATTAAAAAAAAAGTTTATATGGCTTAAAGCAAGCACCTCGGCAATGGTGTCTTAAATTTGACAATTTTATGCATGAGCATGGATACACTAGGTTTCATTTAGATCATTGTGTTTATTCTAAGAGGTTGGATGATGACAATGACATTATTATATGTTTATATGTTGATGATTTTCTTGTGTTTGGGTCTAACATGGATCATATTAAGGGGCTGAAACACTAGTTAGCACATGCATTTGCTATGAAGGATTTGGGGGCAACAAAACAAATCATTGGTATGGAGATTTGCAAAGATAAGAAGAACAGGTAATTAACACTATCTCAAGCTGATTATGTTGAGAAAATGTTGCAACATTTCTCTATGGAGAATGCTAAAGGTGTCAGCACACCTTTACCTAGTCATTTGAAGTTGACTAAGGAGACGTGTCTGAAGACACAAGAAGAGGAGGATAAGATGTCAAAGGTACCCCATGCTTTAGCTATAGGAAGCTTGGTGTATGCTATGGTATGTACAAGGCCAGATATTGCACATGTAGTGGGAGTTGTTAGCAGGTATCTGAGTCATCCAAGAATTGAGCATTGGAATGTAGTTAAATGGATTCTCAGATATTTGAGAGGAACATCCATTAAGTGTTTACACTTTGGGGGCTCTACTACTAATTTATAGGGCTATGTTGACTCAGATTTGGTAGGAGATATTGATACCAAGTGGAGTACTATAGGTTATGTATTTACTATTGGTGGGACAATTGTGAGTTGGGTTTCTAGGTTACAGAAGGTAAATGCTTTACCCACTATAGAGGCAAAGTATGTTGCTACTATAGAGGCAGCTAAGGAGATGATATGGCTTCAGTTCTTCTTGGAATAATTGGGACATCTTTATAAGGATAATTATTTGTTTATAGATAGTTAGAGTGTCATTCATCTTGCAAAGAATTCAACTCTACATTCAAAGACAAAACACATACAGTTGCAGTACCATTTCATTCAATCTATTTTGGATGATGGATAGTTAAAGCTACACAAGATACATAGAAATGACAATCCAGTAGATATGTTTACAAAGGTCATGATAAGGCAGAAGTTGAACTCCTCTTCAGTTTTGATTGGTCTTTTAGACTGCACATGAATAAAAGAACAATAGAGTCCAAGGTGGTTTGATCTAGTGGGAGCCCCATGTGGTAGCCGTATTGCTATTGGATCAGTCTCCAAGTGGGAGATTGTTGTTTAGTGTGGAGTCTGATCAATCCCCAAGTGGGAGATTGTTACTTTGTGGTGACTGATTAGGAAAGTATTGTACATCCATTATTAATTATAACCCTAAAGTGGTAAAAATACTTGTATAAAAGGGCTTAGGGTTAGGGATTGTTTCATTGTGGTGATACAAAAATTGGTTCTTGCGGTGGTATTGAGCTATAAGGGATTACAGATTGTAATCAGGTTGTAATCACTAGATCATAATAATATCAAACTTGTTGTTTGGTGGATGTAGCCCAAGAATTGGGTGAACCACGTTAAATCTTGGTGTCTCATGTTCTTTTATATGTCATCTATTATTTTTTGATACTATTTATATTTTTATGTAATTGTTATTTCTATTTGTGGTTTAATCCTGACATTGCCGAGCTCCTTTGGCGATTGATCCCCTTCAATGATCGAGCTTCTCAGCCAAAACTACACCCAATAATGAGTGAGCACCATTCCTTTGGTGACCAAGTCCACAACTTCAATCCAAAATCCCTCTAACATGCAAGATTGCCAACAAGCCTAGGATTCTCCTGCAAAAATTTCAATATATTTTCATAATTAAATAATGAAATTATCATATACTAGTGGTTCTTTGTCAAAAGGCATGAAAAGACTACCTCGATCACATAGCCCTTGTCCATGAGGGAAAAACAATGAAATTTATAATAAACATCCACTAGGATTTGAGGATGACATTAACTTTTTGAATTGGACATAAGCCACATTTACATCTCTGATTTCTATCAATGATACCAAGAGGAATTTTTTTTCCTACTATGCAAACATAAGTTTTGCTGAAAGCATCAAATCTATGATAGAAGAACATGTTTCCTACCATAGATAAAAGATGCCTTCATTAGTTATAATTTCAACAACACACTTCTAACCTATTTTATATATTAATATTAAACATAAGGTGCCACCTAAACTTTGGCACAAGGAATCAACAATTATGCTCACCTACTAGTATGTTCAACAACCAAAGAGGTAGACAACAATGTTTGTATAAACAATGCTAATTTCTAGCAATGAGAAATTGAAAGTGTTTTCCTTATTCTTTATAACAGTTAAAATAATGACACGAAAAGAGGATAAAAATGTTGCAACCAGAGGCATAGAGCAGAAGTTAAAATAGTACATCAAAAAGAAACTTCAAAATCTTTAGAACATCAAACAACATAACTATGTTACAACTCAAATGAAGTAAAATCTAGTTGCTTTGAAGTGCTCATGGTAGATTATGTTGTACATTTTTTTTCCATCATATAATAATGTTCAATGGACAAATACATCTAAAGTAGTTACTTTTACACAAATCCCATTAAATGGTTATGCCTTTAAAAAATAAATAACAATTATATGAAGAGAAACAATACCAGAAAGCGATTAGTATGTAAGATTATTGTGGCAAGAAATCATGAGGCACATCCAAAACAAATCAAGTTTCCTAGTAATTGAACACCATATCACTTTTAGTTTATGTGCAAGGCACCTAGAATCATACTATAAAATTACACAGATAGAGATGGCTGAAAATTTCAAAACAACATTACATGATTTATTATTGTAAGCCCCATTTGACTCACACGTCTAGAAAATGAAACTGCAACCTAGTGGGTTTGATACAAACCTTATAAAAAAAAAGAAGCTAAGAAAGATCACTTGCCTACAATTGCTGAATACAGGGTCCTCCAACCACTGCCATCATGATAAAATTCAACCTAAACTCACAAAAACTAAAACTTTACAAAATCCATTTCTCTGAAGAATTTATCTATGGTACTCTATATATTTAAACATAGATATGATGACATACATAATGGTGATATCCTCCCTCTACAATACCCCCATTTACATAGATGGAATCTTCAAGAAATATTGTAGCCCCATACCCATGGGGTGAGGAAATTGAGTCAATCTATTTAAATACATCATTTTAATAAAATTTAGAACTCAAAATTTGTAATCCATTACCATGATTCAATTTTTGTTCACAATTAAGAGTTAAAACATGACAAAAGGATTCCCTTAGATAGATTTCATAAAACTCTGTTACTTAGATGCATGTTAAGATTGAAAAGTTATGAAAGACGTGGTTTGATCATGAAAAGTTATTTTACCATGACCTAGGAACCTGTGCGAGGATCAAACATCTCAACACTAGACAACTTGTGATATAAATTTAATTTACCAAATGAAGTTTAAACCATTTCTATTGAAGACATACAATTTTTCATTTAATACATTTGTAGAAAAGCTTCCTTACTTCTTATTCATTTCTTCAAGTTGGGCCCAGTGACCCTCACAAGGATCAAATATTTCAACAAACCTAAAGGAAATGAGATAAGTTAGATTTAAATAATAAACAAGTGTTCCATCCAATATCTTCACTAGTTGTAGAATGAAATTTATGAACAAATCAAAATGATCCACCTTAAAGCTTCTTTGAGTAAAAAGGAACTTATATATCATTTTGATGATTAGTCACCAATCCATTTGTTCTTGCAAGATGGGCATATGGAGATAATGGAATTCAAAAATGGATGCAAGAATATGTATTACTTACTTGAAGATTATCTATAAAGGAAGTAGGATGTTCCAAACAATACAATCACGTGGCTCTCCATTCTTGAGACGTGCACAAACTTGACAATCCTATTGCTAAAAAAGTAACTTGGCATTCACCAAAAGGTAAGAAACTAGAAGCCATTAACATACAACCCACAATAGGCACCGAGTCAAAAACATGCTCCAAAAAAGATATGACCTCTTCAACTCATATAATTTATTTACAGAAGAAAGAAGACAAAAGACAAGAAGGATTATGTTAGATGAGATTCAAACTTATTATTGGTCTATAAGATTCATTGATACTCAAAACTAGAGTGCTTGTTTCATATGTTAGCATGAATGCTAATGCTATGGGGGAGCATTGTAGAACATTGATATGATGTATTTATAACTATGTTTTTCATTGATGACAACATTGTAATAAGTTTGTAAAAGACTGACAGAGTAGTAGAGTGTGATTTTTGTATTGAGAACATTATATTACTTATCTAATGATGCACGATTACCAGCGCATACTACATTGTGTATTTGTTACAAGGGCAAGTGTACAGAACCTAATGTGACAATGTACAAAAGATATGGTTGATCTATAGAGAACCATATGGAAACACAGTATTAGGAAAGTAGGTTCCTATTGTATGATTGCTACAGTTCATTACAATTGTAGTGAAGGGTTGTGCAATGAATTGGAGATGGTATACTAACCATTGATGACTTCAGAGAGTGCGCATGTACAAAAGTCGCATGTGTGAAAGTTTGTGTATAACTATGAGCTGACAACATTAATTAAATGTGTATTTCATTTAATTAACATGTGGAAAGTTGACTCATGGATTTATTATTGAGCATGGTATAAAGGAAATATGTTTTTTGTGTTTTATAGATAGTGAGAAGAGAAGACTTGCAAATTACTGAGTAGCAAAGTGATACAAAATTAGAGTGACCTACCTATGCATGTAAGTGACCTTAAGGGTTATTGTTATTGAGTTTAGAGTTCCAGATCTGATTGCATGATCTAAAGGTGGAGTCTGACATACTAGACAGAGGAAGAAGTGAAAGCTTGTTACACATCTATTATTTTAAAAGGAATAGTACCAAGGTTAATTGGATAGTGGATTCATTGATCTAATCCTAAAGCTTTTTGGATAGTGGGTTTAGCTGCCTTCCACAACTCCTAACAGGGTTGGAATCTTTTAATAGGAATTCAAAGTCTCCTAACAAGGACTCTTTGTACTAAATGTTGTAATAGACTCTTAATAGGGTCCATCCTCTAACAAGGAATATTCATATTAGTACATCATTTTTTGGGCATCATTCCCATCGGGGTTTTCCCTTTGATCAAGAGTTTCCCTAGTCAACATATTTGGTGTAATTGTTTATGTGCATCTCTTTATGGTTGTTGCTTACTTTGGTTGAATGGTCAAGATTGTTTAAGAGGATAAATGTTTTAAACTATCATATAAATGATTCACCTCCTCCTCTCAGTTATATTGGTGGACTATTGTTTCTAACATCATATCATCAAAAAATAAAATTTATTTGAATCTTTTGTATTAGAATATTAAAATAAATTGTATCGATGTATTAGATCCAACTTTCCAAGTATAAGCCAATATAATTTCTTTCATATATACTGACTTCTCCTATTACTCCCACTTCCATACTACCATCTTTAACATAAAAACTTATGTACTTTGAGGTTTTTAGTGTTTCCTATGTCTTGATTGATTTAAGGATCTAATCATGTTGATTTGGTATCCCTAGTGGTTTAAAAAAAATGTTAACATATATTACTACTCTATGTGAGGAAATGGGAGTCTAAGGGACTGATTTAACACTTCACTTACTCAAAAAAACAAACCAATGAAATAATCTAGATTAGGCCAAGAGAGGTTGATGCATTCAAGAAGAGAATACTTACACAAATTAAAGCCGAATCATGGTAGAAATGTTGAGTATTGGCCCTTCCAATTTTTTATTTGATAGTTGCTTGACAATGACACATTCAAAATGCACTTATGAGAAAAGACCAAGAATGAATGAAATTGATTAAATAATGAAGGAAAGTTATTTTGAGCTTCACTTATTTTCGAGAATACTTTAATATTCTCTACTTAACAAGGCCAACCACATGAAGGTAGAAGCTCATCTGACCAACATCAATCTAAATTTCCCATTAACATCTAATTACGCACTTCATTCATTCATTCATCCATTTATAAACTATAATGTTCAATCAATACAATTACATAGCATTCATCAATATGATATAACATTCATTCATTAATACACAACACTAATCAATAATTCATTAACACATAAAAAATTCATTAACATGACATAAAATTCAATATTAATACGCAACATTCATAGATAATTACTTAAAACAATGTTCTTTCATTATCCAACAAAGTTAATCAAAGAACATTTTTAAGAAATCATTTCTCTTTTGGGTTTTTCTTAGAATGCTTAAGGAAAAGGTTGAGAGGAGCATCAATATCTTCCTCATTCTTTTCCTCTTGTGGCTGTGATCTCAAATTATGATGCTTCCCCATGTTTTGAGGAGCACGAGGCTGCTATGCTAAAGGGGGGTCTACTGCAATAACAAGTAAATGGGTTAAATTCACATAGTTTTTTTCACTGTTACAAGTATTTCTTTAACTAGTAGAAAATAACGTACATTTTTCTTTACCTAACAATGCCACATCATGTACAATAAAATTTTGATCTATCACCACCTCAACATGCTAAACACTTCGAACACGCTCCACTTGTTCACCATGATGTTCAACATGCTCTAAAATATTCAAAAAAAAGTTTACACGACCAATTGCAATTAAAGATGTTAAATTCTATTAATAATTCTATAATTTATTTCCAATAGAAGATTAATACCTCCACCATTGTGATGCACATCATGGCCTTCGTCATGCCTAGGTTTTGTGATAGGATTTGAAGGTTGTAGTGAAATGTCATGCACATTGTTATTGTAATTTGATATATAAAATAAACATAGTCAATTTATATTAGAAATTAACACCAAAGATGAAATTTCTAAAATATTCAATTTGATTTACTTTTCATTTGACCAATTTACCTATGTCTCATCTGGTACACTAGATTCTTTGGTATGGCTTTCAGCTTCTTGGGTTAGGCATGTAGCCATGACTTTATAGCCTTCCTTGAAAGAAATTTTTTTGTCTTCATTCGTGGGCTCTACATTGAATTCTGTGCCCTATATTTTTTTGCTTAATATTGTAAGTTTTTCATGTATGATTTGATTAAATAGAATTTTTTGCAACCTTTTATAAAAAAAAATTGATATGAAATTCCATTACTTCTACTTACAAGTCAAGTGTGAAGTTTCATATAGCCACTAGAGCCAAGTTTATGTTGGTCAACCTTTTGTACTCTTGCTTCGATAGCTTTTGATGCATTCTATAGTCTATGAAAAGTTTGAAAAATGTTAGACTATATATTTAGAAAGATCACTAATTAGTGCATGATTACATTATACTTATTACTATCATAACATACCTTCTTTTGCCCTCTTTTGGTTCAATTCCTTTACACTATAGATTTTTCTCTTTTGCATCTTCCATCATTTCATTCCACTCCATCGGTGGAATCATAGGAGGACGCTCATGCTTTGGGTTATCCTTTAGATCCCTTCTATTTTGGTCCCTCGTAGTCTTTATATGTTTGGATTCTCTTTTAAGAAATAGGGGATTGCCAAAAGTATTTTTTCCAAAGAGGTCCACTAGATGTAATGAGCTGATTTTTTAATTTAAGACTCCATTCATTCCACCTTTTTTTGAAAAAAAAAAAATTAGATATATAACTTTAATATAGTACAATAAATGGAAGAAAAGAAAAATATTGTACCAATGATACGAAGCTATGTACCTTTTACATATGGTGAGCCCAAATAGCTTCAATGTCATTTCAAAAAGAGTATCATAAAAAACATAATTTCCTACGAAAAAATCATGGGATTATTAGTCCAAAATGATTTATATATAATTAAACTACAATTACAATGTAAATAATTACAATTTTAAAGCACCTAGAAGCTTTGGAAATTTTAACAGAAACATAGTTTTCTTATTCAACAACAATGGCCCCACAAATGAACCAGGACTAGTAACATGGACTGATCCAAGAAATGGTTCAACTTCAGTAGTAGTGGTCTCTATTCTTCTATCAACTATAGGTGTATATATTAGTGCACAAAATAGGTCCATGAGTATAAGATGCATCCAACAAAAAAATATCAATATATGATTAGCACATAAAAAAAATGGCAAAATAAGGTTTTACCAGTTGTAGTTCATACAAATGAAGATGTTGAGAAGCTCCTTGTTACTGACATTGTAGTCAATAGTATCAAAGTGCTGATTAAAGGAGGCATCCACACTTCATGATGTGCTAAACAATACATTGTTAGCAAAGACATTTGTAATGGATAAAGATCAAATGGGGTACTAGAAGCATCCCAAACATAAGTTGAGTCAATAATGCATGCAAAGGTTAAATGAATGGTTAAAGGTTTAAGGATTATTTACATGAAGGTTGTGTGCTACAACCCTCACCGTGTTGACCAAATTTCATAGGTGTCACAAATTCTTGTAAGAAGAACACATCATATTTTAGATCATGATCCAAAAGATTTTATAAACTATAAACATCTATTGAACTTTTATTATTTTTAAAGATTAATTACTGCTTACCTTCATACAATTGACTCTATGTATCAATTCATCTTTGAGTGCCTTTGTGTCCTTAGTTTTGTTTTGTTCCAGGACAAGGGTAAGAATTTCTTTACTATATCTACTTATCATCTATGTAACCATGAAGCTAAGGTCAACACTTTAAGATGTCATCTAAAAATAGTGCCTCAATTTTAGATCACATTTGATCTGCTATTGTTTTTTCTTTTTCCTATCAATAAGTATCAAGTTGTGACATCAATATCAGTAAAATTCTATCAAAATAACTCCAAAGTCATAAAGAAAAGAACTTAATAATACAACATTTGTTTCTATATAATTTGTACAATTACACTAATTAAAGTTTACCTTTGTTGAAGAAGGTGTGTGAGGTACATTCCCACCTGAGCCTTGTGGTGGATCCATGTCAAAAAAAAAGAAAAAAGTAATAGACTTACCAAAAAATTTATTAATAAAACAATAAAGATTAGTAATTCTTAGCAATCAAAATCAAAATGAAAGTAAGATAGCTACCAAAAAAATTATTAATAAAACAGTAGCTTGTATATTGGAGTCAATATTAATTGGAGGTAGTTGGTTTAAAATATGTTATACTTACCAATCCCATAATAGTGATTTTTTTCTATATCTACATGATTCAAATTGTAATCTATCAGAGGTTCTTCCCCTACACTTACTGATTTTATCACACATACAAAAACACAATTTCCCTTGTGTGCCTCAAATATACAATTCAACCACTTATTTGTTGACATAGGTCAAGAACTATTTATAAAACCTTCAATATTCTCTATTGCTTTTCGGCTTCCATCAATATGCATAGCAAACCTTGTACTTTGAACATTTTCTTTGCATCATATATAATTTGTTGTTAATGATTACCTACGCCTACTTTTTCATATATTGCACAATCTGCATCCAATTATTGTAATTATAATAATCTCCTACATACTCCATCAATTCAACAACTTTATTATAACTAACCTTTATGATATCCATGGAAAATAAGCCCAAACCATGTAATGAAGATGGAGCTATATGATATATCCTTTTGTTAATAGAAAAATTAGTGTTAACTAGAGGTAGTTCCTTAGGTATCCATTCTTTCTAAAGATGTGTGTACCTTAAGGGAACCTTCCTATCACCTTTGGTCTCATTATCATAAGAACATGACCCCCCCTTAGCAAGGAAAAATTACATTCATTTATTGAATTTTCTTCTAATATTTTGACTCCCAATTGATCTCCCTATTTAGACCTACTAGATGTCTCACTTTTGTCTTATATTCTTGCATTTTTCTTACTTGAGGAAGACAAATTAGACATATACCTATTTAGTGACACCTATAATCCATCAAACCGGAGACATATTAGGATCTATATATTTTTCTGACTAAAGAGAAGGAAACCAAAGAAAAAATTTGATGTCTGACTAAAGTTGATGTGGCTAGTAAAGAGAAGACACACAAATAATAAATTATATCTATAGGGTCTATTAAATTATTTATGTTGATCCATGCTACTGTGCATGATCCTAGTCAAAGGTGTTAAATTTCTTACATATGTAAATCATTTATCTTAAGTTAGCCAAGAATTACATGATATGTAAGCTACAAATTATATAGAAGACAAAATTTATATGATGCAAAATTATGTGTATATACTCCATGACATTAGATTTCAAAACATAATAATTTAATTATAAAATCATACAAGTCAAACAAATTTCTATGAATAAATCAATATGTCATACGTGATATTGATCATACATTGACATACATTTCATTGATCATCCTCTTCATCCATATCATCATCATCATCATCATCACCATCATTGTACTTGTCACCTTGATCATCATTATTGTAATCATCATCATCATGACTAACACCACCCCCATCTTCATCACCATTGTCATCATCTTCATCACCAATATCATGACCATCATCATCATGATCATCATCACCTTTATCAACACCATCTTCATCACCATGATCATGATCATGATCATCATCACCATCATCACCAACATCACCAGAATCATTATCATTTTCTTCTTCTTCTTCTTCTTCTTCTTCTTCTTCTTCTTCTTCTTCATTTTGTAACAGTCATTCATGATTATCATTTACTTTGTCTTTTGATTTTTCATTATCTTCTTCTTCTATCACATTATATTTTATTGACCTTCCTCTTGAATCATTATCTAACAACAAATGACCAACCCAATTTATGTGGAGTGCCAAAGTAAAACACTTGCTGACATTGGCTTGGAAGAACATAGGGCCCATCTCCAACTAGCTCAAATGACCTTGTGTTAATAATTGTAAAAGCACTATCATGTTCAATAACAATCCTATTAGAATTATTTTGTTTCAGCCATAGCCTATACCATTTGACAACAAATAGAACTAAGTTGAATGAATTAAAGTCACACTCAATTATATCATTCAAAATGCTATAGTATCTATTTTCAGATTGTTTCAGATGTATGTCATTTCTAGATTAAATAGTAGTGACCTCAAAGACTACACTTATCTCAAAATTACAAGTTTTCTTCATGTTGTCTAACTTTTTATGTGAAATTTATGACCATGGTAGTACATAGCTTTGTGGTGTTTAATCTACAATTATTAAAACATGTCAATATTATTTGCATCAATCTGTGAGTTGATATTAAACTTATGGGTTATGATTAGTGAACTTATACATACCTTTCCACCCATTAAACCATATACTAGATCAAGTACCATTGGCGTATAATTGGGATCTCTATCACGATGAGCTTCTTTAACCAATGATGCGACACCATCCCATGTTAATGAGAGACCATTTTCTTTAGATTGTTGAATCCATACTGTCATCCAATCAAGATTGTTTGTAATATACAAATGTGGTGCATCCCACTCACAACCAACTATAAAGTAAAAAATAGACCACTTACAAAAAACTTATATTGAAGATTTATAAGAATTAATAAACTACAATAACATCATGTAATTACCTTTCACTTTCCTCAATCTACCTTTCCCCATCAAGTACTCCCTTCAAATTTGTTAGTAAAGTTGGGATCCCAAATATGATGTACATGGATATTTGCTACAAACTTAAGAAGATATTCACTAATGTACACCATGGTCTAGTATACCATATATCCTTTGACCATAGAATCTTCAAGACAAACTCTTTGTTGAACCAAACCATTCATAAATTTCAAGTTCCTCTTAACCATTCACATTGACCTAGTTTGTATAGGTTCACACAATTCAATCTCCTCAACTTTAGGTATGAAGTAGTGTTCTTGAGCATTGAAAAATGTTGGAGGTAGACATTTTTTAATTCACACATAAGTTGAGAAAATTTTCTCTTCCAATATTTTATATCTTTTTTTTATCAATTTTTTTAGATGATATCCACCTAAAAGAGATTCAACTCACAAGAACATATAAACAAGATTTTTAAAAAAAAATGATAAATTACATAAAAAAGTAAAGCAAGTCATAAATATAATATTTGTACAAAAAATCTAAGAAATAACACTTTTAACCTCATGTACTTTTCAAGATTATATGTAACTTATTTAATACTATTATCAAACTGGTGTGGGATGAATAGAGGTAGGACGTATTGCAATAATTAAAAAATCATATTTTCAATATATTATAAAATAATACAATAAAAAGTAAATGCAATTTTAAAAATATATTGTAAATAGAGAACATGACTTACGTCAACGAAGGTATGCCAATCATGTGTTTTCAACCCTGGCCCAAAATCATCTTTCTTTGATACAAGACTACTTATATTTGCAACAAATTCTATTGGAATATTTTTTTATGACTTATTTTAATGCATCACTGTAATGTCCCTTGACTGATTTTTTTATGATATTTCCAGCCTCAAATCAGAACTTTAAAATCAAACAACCAATATTACAAAGATCTGCCAATTTTCCAATAAAACCCAAATCGGGTATGTCCAAATTAGTGCCAAAAACTTCACAACTTCACAAATTATTAATAAATCTGAAAATGGAAATTTCTACAGAAATTTCAGCAGCATAATAGCCTACAAAATGACATTTCTAGACTTGTATAGCCTTTACACAACAGCTCACAAATGTAGGGCAAAACTATGCTCAATCGGGCTCCCGAAATTAACACAAAAAATGCCCGGAAACATCACAAAACACTCATAAACTATCTCAGAAGTTTAATCACGACCCAATACATATATTCAGCTCTATTTTAACATCATAAAGTCTGAAATACAGCAGCAAACCAAACTGATATGAAACACTCAACTGAAAACCCAAACTCAAACCAAAACAACCCCGAAAACACCCAAATCGGCACTATTCAGCACAAAGGCAAACTCTGTATGAGCATGCACATGGAATGGATTCAAACTCCCATCCTTAGCCTTCCTAGAAACCTGCAAACTCCCGTTCTTGGGTCTCCTTCTCCACAGGTTTGGCAGCCTTTGAAGAACAACAAGAAAATTAGCAAGAATCAAGATGTAGAATGAGCCCAAAATGCCTCCAAACCCCTTTTAAAGAGGGCATAACCCTAACTCACGTCCAAGAGGGATTAATAAAATATAATTTAATAATAATTTTTATTTATTAGTCCATTGGTTTCCAAAGATTAGCCCCTTTTTCCGAAATTTCACCTTTTTGGAGCCTGCCTGCCTTAACAAAGTTTATTTTTTTAAAAATTATTTGAATAGGGGACATGACAAGTCCTCCCCTCCCAAATATTGCTTGTCCTCAAGCAATGAAGGTTGGAATTCTCAAGAATATGTGCTCCTTCCCAAGTTGCATCCTCTAGTGGTAATCCTTTCCATTTGACCAAATGCTCTATGGTGCTCCTATTTCTCAACCTTTTCTCTCTTGTATCCAAAATCTCTTCTGGTATCAAAACTAATTTTCTTTCATCATCAAGAGGTGGTAATTCTGTAGATACTATGGTTTTCTAGCCTAGAACCTTCTTTAAGCAAGATACATGAAAAATATTATGTATTTTGCTGTTTGGTGGGAGGTCCAATTCATAAGCTACCTCTCCTACCTTCTTGATGATTTTATAAGGCCCATAGAACCTTGGCTTGAGTTTCTCTACCCCAGTTCTCTTCAAGGTGCTTTGCTTATATGGCTGCAACCTAACAAATACCAAATCTCCCACCTCAAAAGATCTTTCAATCCTTTTCCTGTCAGCATATATCTTTTGTTGGTTTTGTGCATGTTGTAGATTATCCTTGAGGGACCTTATTATGTCTTGGCTTTGCTTGATGAAATCACTTGCTACGGGTACTCTGCTATCGAAAAGTATTAGATCAACAAAGGAAAGGGCATCATAACCATAAAGAGCATGAAAAGGAGGCATACCAATAGACATGTGATGAGATGTATTGTAACAATACTCCCCTAGGTGTAACCATTTCACCCAAGCATGTTGTTGGTTTGAAACATAGTTCCTCAAATATCCTTCTATCCATTTATTAACTATCTCTGTTTGTCCATCTGTTTGAGGGTGATAGCTAGTACTGGGAGTGAGTTTAGTTCCTGCCAAATGAAAGAGCTCCTTCCAAAAAGAGCTGAGGAATCTACTATCTCGATCACTAACAATGTTTCTAGGAAAATCATGTAATCTAAAAATTTCCTTGAAGAACAATTCAGCCACTTGTGATGCCTTGAAATCAGATGTGATAGGAAAGAAATGTGCATACTTAGTTAGTCTATCTACCACCACATATATGCAATCCTTACCTTGAACCTTGGGCAACCCAGTGATGAAATCCATGGAAATACTTTCCCATTTTTGTTCGGGAATAGGAAGTGGCTGCAACAACCCTGCAGGAAAATTTTGCTCACTCTTGCTTTGTTGGCATACCATACATTCCTTAATGTGTTTAAGGACATCCTCCTTCATACCCTTCCATGAAAACCGCTCTCGAATTTGCCTGTATGTCTTGAAGTATCCTTGGTGACCAGCCAAAGGTGTGTCATGAAAGGCCCTCAATATCCTCTCCTTAGTTTTTGACCCTGGCACTAAGAAGATCCTGTTCTTGTAATAAATCAATTCATCAACAACCTTGTACCTGTTATCATCCACTAACTTATCCAAAATCTTGGTGGCAAATGAATCTTTAGCATACTCTAAAACTATGGAGACTTTCCAATCAGCAGAGATAGATGATAAGGAACACAAAGTGGGCTTTCTTGAGAGAGCATCAACAACCACATTATTCTTTCCTTTCATGTATTCAATATCAAAATCATAAGCTTGCAATTTGCTTACCCATTTTTGTTGACGATCATTCAAATCCCTTTGGTTCAAGAAGAAACTAAGGCTATTATGGTCTGTCTTTACAATGAATCTTCCACATACCAAATATTGTCTAAACTTATGAAGTGCATGCATGATTGCCAACATTTCCTTATCATAGATGGAGTACCCTTTCTCTGATTGATTTAATTTTCGACTCTCAAATGCTATTGGATGTCCCCTTTGAGTTAGGACAGCCCCTATACCTTCTCCAGAAGCATCACATTCAACAACAAAAGGTAAAGAGAAATCTGGAATTGCAAGCACAGGGCATGAACTCATTACCTCCTTAAGATTATCAAATGTTTTTTGTGCCTCTTCTATCCAAAAAAAAGCTCCTTTCTTTGTCAAATCAGTCAAGGGGGCACCAAGCTGAGAAAATCCCTTGGCAAATCTCCTATAGTAGCTACACAACCCGAAGTAACCTCTCAACTGTGTAAGATTAGTGGGTGGAGGCCAATCCAAAATTGCCTGAATTTTTTGTTGATCAACCTGTACTCCTTTAGAGCTTATAATATGTCCCAAATATAGGATCTCTGTCAAACCAAACTCACATTTAGATAGCTTAGCATAGAAGGATTGCTGCTCCAAGATTCCCAAAACAGTGTTTATGTGCTTTAGATGCTCTTCTCATGTTTTACTGTATATCAAGATATCATCAAAAAATACCAAAACAAATTTTCGAAGATGTTGACTGAATACCTTATTCATACAAGATTGGAATGTTGCAAGTGCATTAGTGAGTCCAAATGGCATAACAAGAAATTCAAAGTGCCCATAGTGACATCTGAAAGTAGTCTTTTCCACATCTTCACTCCTCATTCGGATTTGATGGTAGCCTGATCTTAAGTCAATTTTTGAGAAGTATACAACACCATGTAACTCATCAATGAGTTCGTCTATGCGTGGTATGGGATACCTATTTTTTATGGTCTTCTTGTTTAGAGCCCTGTAGTCTATACACATTCTCATTGTACCATCCTTTTTCTTGACAAGTACCACAGATGATGCAAATGGACTAGAGCTAGGCCTTATGAATCCCATGTCCAGGAGTTCTTTAATAGTTTTTTCAATTTCTTCCTTATAACCTCTTGGATGGCGGTATGGGGTTGTTATAACTAGTTTGGCACCCTGTTCTAACTCTATAACATGCTCAAAACCTCTATCTAGTGGTAATCCTGGAGGCAAATCATTGAAAACTATACTATGCTTATCAAGAATATTTTGAATTTCAAAATGGAAATTACCTTGATTCTTTGGAGAGCTTGTTGGTTGGATTATGACTCCTGCTGCCCATGTTACTTGTCCTCTTCAAAAAGTCCTCTCCATCCTCTTTGCAGAGACCGCCTTAGGTGCTCCATTCGATAACCCTCTCAATATGACTTCTTTCCCATTGGAATGAAATTTAAACTCCATAGTTTGATGGTTCATGTAATAGCCTCCAATAGAGTGCAACCATTGAACACCCAATACAAGATCTGTCTCCCCAATACCAACCACATAGAAGTCATCACATAAATCATAATCTCCTAAGGTCATCTTGAGTTGTTTCACCACCCGTGTGCAAGGCATAGTGAATCCATCAGCTACAGTAACATTGAATCCCTCAAAATCTTCTGCTTTAATCCCTCTTTTCATGACAAATCCCTCATCAATAAAATTGTGAGTTGCCCCACTATCAAGAAGAACAGTCAACCTTTGCCCTGCTAGTACCCCTCGAATTCAAAAGGGATGGTATCTTGGGACTCCTGATAATGCTACTAAAGTGCCATCCTTGCTGATTTCTTTTACTTTCTCTTTTTCTACCCTCTTTTTTGCCACATTTGTCACATCTTTTGGTGGTAGTGTTGGGAAAGTCTTTTTCTTAAAATTTCCCTTATGTTGCCAAAGATTTGGGGGTTTTTGATTAGTGATTGATTTCATAGGCACGCAAGTTTCAAGTTGCAAGCTTCTTTTGATAGCTTCCTGTAAGGTTGAGGGTGAGAAAGCCTTAACCAAACCCTTAACAGAATCTTCTAAACCATCAAGAAAAAGATAAACGATCCTCTTTTCACTCATATCAGGTACCATAACAGCCACTTTTTGAAATTCTTCTATATACTCATTAACTGATTTGGTTTGCTTCAACTTTGACAATTCTTTAAAGTACTCTTCATCATCCTTGAGGTCAAATCTTTCTATCACCCTTTGACTGAAATCTTCAAATGTAATTACCTGATCGTGACCTTGAGTAGTCATTCCATGATACCACCAATCATAGGCTGCATCTTCCAAGTGTAGACTTGCAAATTGAATAGCATCACTCTCTTTCATGGGGTTAAGTGTGAAGAAAGTTTATAATTTTTGTAGCCATGCTCTAGCTGAAATTTTATTTGTTCCATCAAATGTAGGTGCTGTAAACTTGCTTAATTTATTTTTGAGCTCTCTTCCACTTGTGTCATGCTCCCTCCTGTTCTCTTTCTTGGGCATCAAAGCGTTCATCATATCCACATATTCTCTAAAAGGAACTGAACTACGAAAGTCATCATCTAAGCCATTGTAAGTAGCTCTTAATGTAATCAAATTACTTGTAACCTCTTCCACTGGATTAATGGCTGGATTTGGTACTGGTGGCTCATCTGCAGGCAAGAAAATAGATTTGGTGTGGATCTCCCATTTCTTGGCTCCTCTGAAGTGCTCCCTTTCTCATTAATAGATGCAATTCCTTGTAATTTTTCTGTCAATATTCGCAAAGCCTCTCTAGTTTCCGCCAAACCATCCACTGTTTGCTTCTGAGTATTTTGGATGTCTTGGAAGAATTTCTTTGCCATCTCATCTGGATCAGCCATACTTTTTTCTTCCTTGGATTTTGTACTTTTGCTTTCAATTGGGGGTTTGATCAAAATTTCTTTATTCTTTTCTCGCTGCAAATATCTTTTTTCTCTTTCACTTAGTTGCATGCAATCATAAAATATGACATGCAAGATCTGGGTAGTTATCAAAATTTGACATGCAAGATCTGGGTAGTTGTTAAAACTGACATGCAACTTCTACAAATCCTCAGGCTAGCAAGATCATGGCTCTGATACCACTGTAATGTCCCTTGAATGATTTTTTTATGATATTTCCAGCCTCAAATCATAACTTTAAAATCAAACAACCAATATTACAAAGATCTGCCAATTTCCCAATAAAACCCAAATCGGGTATGTCCAAATTAGTGCCAAAAACTTCACAAATTATTAATAAATCTGAAAATGGATATTTTTATAGAAACTTCAGCAGCATAACAGCCTACAAAATGAAATTTACAGATTTGTATAGCCTTTACACAACAGCTCACAAATGTAGGGCAAAACTATGCTCAATCGGGCTCCCGAAATTAACACAAAAAATGCCCAGAAACACCACAAAACACTCATAAACTATCTCAGAAGTTTAATCATGACCCAATACATATATTCAGCTCTATTTTAACATCATAAAGTCTGAAATACAGCAGCAAACCAAACTGATATGAAACACTCAACTGAAAACCCAAACTCAAACCAAAACAACCCCGAAAACACCCAAATCGGTACTATTCAGCACAAAGGAAAACTCTGTATGAGCATGCACATGGAATGGCTTCAAACTCCTATCCTTATCCTTCCTAGAAACCTAAAAACTCCCATTCTTGGGTCTCCTTCTCCACAGGTTTGGCAGCCTCTGAAGAACAACAAAAAAATTAGCAAGAATCAAGATGTAGAATGAGCCCAAAATGCCTCCAAACCCATTTTAAAGAGGGCATAACCCTAACTCACGTCCAAGAGGGGTTAATAAAATATAATTTAATAATAATTTTTATTTATTAGTCCATTTGTTTCCAAAGATTAGCCCCTTTTTTCGAAATTTCACCTTTTTGGAGCCTGCCTGCCTTAACAAAGTTTATTTATTTTTAATTATTTGAATAGGGGACATGAAAAGTTTGCTACTCCATTAATAACCAAGGAAGGACACTCGTATTTATGTACTCTCCATTTCTATTTGATTCTATGAAATTTTTTAGTGCATGATTGGATTCATGAATGTCATTAAAATTTTTGATAATTTTTTCTTTGTCACGCCTTCCATCTAATATTTTTCATACTGTCTCTGTTACATTATTTTCAATATGCATAGCATAAAATAAATGCATGATTGGGAGGTCCTTGTAGTACAACAACCTACTAAATTGACTAAGATAACTTTTTATTCCTTTAGGGAGTTGGTCATTGATGCCTTGATTGACCTTCATGAGCATCAATTACATCATTAATAAATAAAAGACAATATCAAAATATAAATTTCAAACAAAAATCATCAGATGAAATGACATTACCTTGGTGATTTAGTCTATTGTATTCGAACTTCTATAGATGAGGTGTCATTCTTGGTGGCTTTGACATTCTCTCTTTTTTCCCATTAATTTGATACTTATGATTATTGTGGAGAAAGTGCCTAAACACATCGAACACTTGTTTTCCTAAACTTCTTGAATGATGAGATTTCATCTTTAGACCAAAAATTGGACATGCAAATTTATCCTTTGTGTGAAGACTTAAAAGATCATGTATAATTATCATGCACAACTTAAACATAAAGCAATAATGTGTAAGCATATAACATACCAAAAATATGTAACCTTAACAATATATAACATACTACAACAATCAGTTAGCCCAGGGGCATCATGTATTGTCTATACAAGCATTGGAAAAAATTAAAATCATCCTTATCTTATTGGTCTAGAGATGTTGTACATAGTGACCCCATTCCATAACTTCAACGACTCATCAATAAGAGGCTCAATATACACATTCATATCTTTAACTTGGTACTTACCTAGTTGAATGAATAAAAATATTACATAAATATTATGACCATTTTGATATGGTGTTTATAAATTAATATAGATAACTATTAAATGAAAAAATACCTAGTACAATCATTGACAACATTATGTTATTGTTTATAACAAAAACATATCACACTGAGTAAACATCTCATATCTCCAAATGGATTGACACCACTACTACCAATGAAAGCTTGAGATTACGAGGTTCTTTAAAGTGTGGCTATTCTTTTTTTATGTCTTTAACTCTAGAACCATCTATTGGACTAAACATCAATTTTCCCCTTTGGGATTTGTGACATGGCTTAACCACCTCTTGTGTTCTATAAGTCTAGTGGTTGTATCGGGCATTGATAGGTCAATCTTTTGGTGCAACAACAACTCTAGCTTGTAATAAGTGGTATCAGAGCTTGGTCACAGGTCTAAATCTCATTGGGTAGTGCTAAGGGAGATATTGTTGGACTAACCACCAACATTCCCCTTTGAGATTCGTAAAATGGCTTAACCGTGTCCTATGTTTTATCAGTCTAGTTGTTGTATCAAACATTGATAGGTCGATCTTTTGGTACAATGAAAACTCTAGCTTGTGACACCATCCGTAGGCATTCACATAATGTCATCTTGACTCCTATTGCATGTATGGTAAGTGCCAAGCTAGTGCACTTGAATAATAATTCAAGACGAGGAATAATGGGAATGTATCGAAGAACCTTGCGAGACACCTTTTTTGTTATTTGATCTAAATGATATCTACTAATATGATAATCAGGGGATTTTGTTTCAAATTTATGTTGTTTATTATATAGAATGTGATCATTGGGATGTATATGTATTATCTGATACTTCATTACAATTTGATTCATAATAGTAGATAATTTTTGGTATGAACGAGGTAGAATATTTGATGTTGGGAACAAAAAATCACCTATCAACCTATAACAAATATGAATTGTTAATATAATGAGTAGTAATGGTATGCTAACATTGAAGATGGTAGAAATAGCATACCTTAGCATACGCAACATTGCTACATTGGATAAACCATTCACAACCTTCATGTTCACCAACACAAATTAAAGTGGAGAGAAGAGTTGTTTGGGAATTGTTAGTGTAAATAATTATTATTTACACTTTACTTAAGTTTACTTAGGATAAATGCATTATTTTATTAATTATTAGCTTAGACACCTAGGAGTTTACATACTCATATGAGTTGTCATGTTGACAACACTAGAGTAAGCAACTCTAACTTAGCACATGATGTCTATAACATAATTTTATGTGATACACCTTTGTAGGCTTATCCTCTCATCATTGCACTAACTTCTATGCTTAATGGAGGATAATCCACTCTTGGTGGACATGTGGTTGGTTGTGAGGCTTATCATATTGCTAACTCCTAGACATTCTAGAAGCATTCTAAAGGACCATCTTCATCATCATTATCAGATGTGCTAGTGCCATCATCATGCTCATCTTGATCAACTATGCCAATACCATCTCCTTCAATCATGTCCGCTGACTTATATTAGCTACACCAATACCATCATATTCAATTTTGTTCTCTAATATAGGATCATCTTTTTCCATGGGAGTGTCATCCTTAGCTTGGACATTCAAACCTTCATGTTCCTCCAGTTGGAAATCCATATTCACCAATCGATAAAAATTGTGCCCCCCTTCAACGCGACCATGTTGGCTACAATAACTCTTGGTTGTTGTGATTAGAATTATTCAATTCTTTAAGCCCTTATAATTTTTGTAAGGAAAATTACATGTATCAACTTTTCTTTGGAATTGAGACCACAATCTTGCAATTATCTTGTTATTTTGTTTTGGGTTCATATTGCCAGGTGTGGACTTTCTTCATAAGAAAATATTCAGGCTATAAATATACAAAATGTAAATGTACAAGAATTAGTAGTATCTTGTATACAATTAAAAAATAAAAAATATTACAAGATTATACAAGATTTACAAATGCACACACAAAAAGTAACGCTATAGGCCTATTTAAGGCCAAGGTTGTGATTGTTTCCATATTGTAAGTTTCCCACATTAACTATTAAACTAGATGATTCAAAGAAAGGAAGTTTGGATCATGAGTCAAATAGTCCTCTTTGCCAATATTTTACCTTTATTTAATATATGTTGGGGTGGTTGAAGTCTTAAAACTAAATATTTCTAAACATTGCAAAAGTTGCTCATGACAACTTTGCATTCAAAGGGAAAAGCTAACAACTTAGTTGTTAGGACATTATCTCAATGGGAAAAACATATGTAAAAGAGAGAAAAATACCTCATCAATCCTAAGGATGGCTTGAGAGGAAGTATTTGTATAGACTGTAGTAAGATTTGGGTGATTTTTACCTAACTGTGATAATAAAGCTAGTTAGACATATTTTGGTTTAGGTGGATCCTATGATTTATTTGTAAATAATTTAAATAGACTCCCAAATCTCTCTAAATTTTGTTTTTCCAAGGTTTTATGTGAAGGTTTGTCAAGGTTTTTATGATGCCCTAGGTGAGTAAATGATACATGACTAGGGGACAATAAGGTCAACAAACTTTGTTTGATTTAGATCCATGTTGGATTGATTGAGCCCATTTTTCTACGTGATTAGAAGGAGGAAGTTGTGGATATTCTTGGTATGAAAGGAGACTGTTAGATGTGGGGTTTTACTAGAAAGAAATAAAGCTCTATGATTTGGATTTATGAGTTTATGCTTGGGTTTACTACCACTAAAGTCATTGCCATTGACATTCTACAATAAATAAATGATATAATAGTTTGCTACCTTATTGCCCCAACTTGCTTATACGTCAATACATAAATCTTTCAATATAAAATTCATATTCACTTTGCATATTACTCACACATAAGCATCACACCAATCATTAGAATCATCATTCCTGGAATATAACAAAAATTTCTTTAATCATCATTTTGGGAATCTATTTATTTAGAGATACTTAATGATAAAGGGTCCTTATTTTTACTCTCAATAGTCTTGAGGTTACAAAAGGAGGAGAAGAGTTTTTTGAATTTTATTGTAATAGTGGAACATACAAGGATTGCTTTATTTATTTTCTACAACTAAATTACAAGTGTAGTAACACATGTTTCACAAGCTAAAAGACCTCGGAGAACACAAAAGAAAAGTGTAGAAACTTATGGAAGAACTATAAATGGATGATGAAGAAGCTCCATTCATTTCAATCTCTTTTCTCTCGTACAACCACCTTATTATGGGTGAGCAAGAAGTCCAATGAGATTCCTTGGGGTATCATGAAGAAAAAACATGGGTACATTAGGATGAATAGGGTATGAAAGGTCTGGTAAATATAAAAGGAGACATTATACATGAATCTATCCTCATTCTAGATTTTAAAATTGTTGGTTTCAAAAGTTTAGAAGATTATCTTGCTATAAAACCTTGCCAGTTCAGATTTACACCCGCATGAGTTAGATTGTGTTATTCCTTAATTACAAAATTCTCTAATTGAAAAGAATGCATAGAAAATGGGTTGATTAAGGTACAAGGATAAAATATTTGAGGCCTATGTGGACCGTGGGAATGTTTTTAGACCTTCATACTCTCTAGCTTTCTCCATACAAGTTCTAATTAATTTTTAATGGCTTTACTAATCAAGAATGAAGTCAATAATAAAAAAATAGAACTGGATAGTAATATAAATTTTTGACCTTCATCAAGGCAGATTGGGTTCAACTTTCAATTATGTTTTTCATTCACATGGAAGATGTTTTAACCAATCCAAGCATCAAACATGGGCATTATATTACAAGTTTTAATAGAAACAATGTGTGCTTTGCGTGACTCACCTTCCAAAATATCTAACTCATCTATTTCAAAGGTGTAGGGTTAGATAACACTTCCACCCAATTAGAGATTTGGCTTCACAAAATTTAGAAGGTTACTATACCAATTTTGATCATCAAACTTTTGTGTACTATGGAGAATGTTGATAGATGGTCAAGGCCAAATCCATCCATGATGGAGACACTCAAAACCCAATGAAAAAGCTGAGAGGTTGTCTTACAACCATTTGACAAAATGCAAGAACGATCATGGAGAGAGATTCCAAAGTGAAGGGCACATGAATTATATGCACTAATTGTCAAATAGAGCATTCATATATGCCTTAAATAGGGAGATTTTTTTACATTGCACTACTATTATGGGAAAATTTTAGTGTTGAAGATGTTGAGCTACTCACCTCAAGATGCTCTCACATGTGTAGAACTCCAAACCTCTTGTGCACCCAAAATACCCAAATATGGAACAATGATCCAAATTTATTTATTTATTTTTGTTTATGAGCCCACATATGTCAAAATTTTGACTGAATCGGGCCCATCAAATTTGGTTGAAATTTTGACCAATATGGGCTCAAAAAAACATAATTAAATTTAAAAAGCCAAAAATGACTTGGTCAAAATTAAAGGTCAAAAATTGACCTCAAATGTATTAGTGTTTTTATATTAAAAAAACATCGTTGAACTCTTGTTCCTGGGTTGAACTTTTGTCCTATTAGATTGTGGTGATTGATCAAGAAAGTACTGTACATACTTCATAAATTCTTTGGGGCAAAAATTTTTTTGGACCCTGTTTTATCAAGATTTTGGGCTAGCATGTAATTATTAATTATAACCCTAAAGTGGTAAAAATACTTGTGTAAAAGAACTTAGGGTTAGGGATTGTTTTATAGTTGTGATGCAAAATTGGTTCTTGCGATGGTATTGAGTTGTAAGGGATTACGAATTGTAATCAAGTTGTAATTACTGTATCGTAATAATATCAGACTTGTTGTTTGGTGGACATAGCCCAGGGATTGGGTGACCCATGTTAAATCTTGGTGTCTTGTGTTCTTTTCTCTGTGATCTATTATTTTCTAATATTGGTTATATTTGCATGTAATTGTTATTTCTATCCTTGGTTTAATCCTAACATGTCCCTGGGTTCAATTTTTGATCAAGTATACCAGTCATGTCGCTTCATTTTATGACATGCCCATTTCTCTATTTCACTTAAACACATAATATACTCCATCTCCCCAAACTAAGAGAATTTTACTTCAGAAATTTTTGCACAAATAAGATCACTTATACAAAAGTATACATTTTTTCTTGGGTTGTTTTGTCTATCAATGATATTTAAATAATGATTACTTAGCATAGTATAAAATTCCATAAGATTCATGTGGTATTCGTTTGATAAAAATTGCAGCCTGAACTATGAAATAACATAAGAAGATTTTGTTTGTCTTTGATGTAACTTTATATATATATTATTTATTTCTTTGTTACTTGTGTGGCTCCTTCTATATTGTGACTTATTTCTCTATGTCATTTATTCATATTTGTGTTCATTGTGGCTTTCATATGTTGATATTTAGTCTCTTATTTACTTTTTCTATTACTAGATTGTGCTACCCTTAGAGAGAAAGCCAATAAAGATTATTGAAGAAGTCAAAATTTAGAGAAAATGCACTAGCTTTGATTGGCAGGAGGTGTTTCAATAGAGGAGATTGAATAAATTGTGGAAAAGGTCATGTAGTCAAAATACTGCAAAAGCTTTACAACAATGATTGGAGACTCTTGTCCGACTATAGTAGGCTCCACTGCACAATGGGTATGTTAGGATAGATGCAATTAGAGGAGTGGGGATTGAATGATACATACCCATTTTCTTTAAAATTATTGTTGTCTTTTAAAAAAATTTATATTTCTCATAATTTCTACTTTCTAATTGGGGTTCGCTTGATTGATTATAGTGGTTGGAGGTTTGTGCAAGAATGTTTGTTCATGTCCAAGCAGAGATAGAGAAGTGGTCAAGAGACATCTGAGAAGATCATGCCTTCCATTCAGATACAAATATTGTAGCTTACACATAAAGGTATGCATATTCTATTCAAATTCTCTATTCTAGAAATTGGTTTTAATATTTTCAAAATCTTTGTCCTAGAAACTATTTTAAAGTTGTTCCAACATGCTTTTATATAAAAAAAAAGAGATTAGTTTTATATTTTTTACTATTTTCCTTATAGTTTTTAAGATTCTTTTGGTGGTTATAATGACATCATTTTTGGGGATTAACTAATGGTCATCCTAAATTCCAAATATTTTCTTTTGTAGACCTAATTTATGTTTTTTTAGCACAACATTTCTTAATAATAATAGATGCCATGTTTATATTGTCGAATAGTCATCAAGTGTCAAAATTGAGTTTTGTATCAGCGATAAAATGTATTAAGATTCGTTGGTTGGGTTGGATTAATAGTGAAGAATAGTATGATAAGGCATTGCTTTATAATTTATCATAGATTTATGTATCTCCCTGCCCTATTGCAAAGCTATCAAGCCTGCAAAGGCTAGGAAACTACATGCACATGTAATAGAATCTAGTCTAATAAGAGTTTTTCACATTTTGTGAAAAAGCAACAATGAATCCTTTCTATGGCCATGCATATAACATCCTATAATCATCACATCTGCATTTAGCATACATGTAATGTGGACTTTTTCCCCCTATTCCTTTGTTGATTCAACATCACATGTTGTAATAACACTTGCAAAGGTGTAGTGGTTTGGCTTCAAACCCAATTGTTGCATTTAACCAAAAAGTTCAAGAGCATATCCACTACACTCATATCACATGCTATAAAAATAATGGCATTCAATGGAATCAAATTACACTAAGGCATTTTGTCAAACACTTGGTGTACATCTACTATGCTGCTATAATTTGCATTCATTCTAACCAACACATTGGTGAGAACATAATTCTAGTATAAACTTGCTTGGATAATGAAGGTATGGAGTTTCTAGACCATACCCAATCCATTAACCTATGGATTAGTGCATGCTCTCATGATGCTCCTAAATGAAAAGTAGGAAATATCTGCACTTGTTCTTTCCATTGCACAAAAAGGCTCAAAAGCTTCATCTCTGTGGCTTTGGTTGGACATACAAAGTCATGATCACACTCCATGAAAATGTATTTCGATGGGATTTCTGTTAAACAATTTACAAGCATTTCCTTATACTTATAAATTTATCACACATGTTAACAAGGAAATTCATTTGAAGAGGCGAGGCACAAAACTAGTGGAGTTCATATGTTAATGTATTAGCTTACCATGAATCAAGGATTTCAAATGTATGCAAAAATGAAAAAAAACTAGTGTATTTGTTACAGTCTATAACAATGTCATTCTTGATTAATTATCTTGTGAAAAAAATTGCATGGCTTTCATGAATCTCCCCTGGGAAAACTTTTTATGTATACTCAAATAATAGTTATTCTCTATTCCATCGCCTAACATGCTCACACACATAAATATCTAATTGCCAAGGTTGTATGTATTTGTAATTTCAAAAATAGCATTGAGGAAGTTGAAATTGTTTAGTTGAAAATCTAAGTTCCTAATAAAAAATGTGTGTTCCTAATTATATACAAATAATATTGCAATAATAAAAGAGATGGAAGCAAAACCTTTGAAGCATTCGCATAGAAAACCCTCACACACCATGACACTAGAGAAGAAAATGGAAAATAATTAGAAATCCTCAAGAAGGATCTAAGGTATCAATAATAGGCTTCATTATTTTAAAAAATATTTAAAACTTGTCATCCTCTCTTGGAGATCTGTCTTCCTCGACCAAACTAGAAGTTCATGGTTGTTGGAAGTTGCAATCTTTACCAGACACTTTGAGGCATCTTTAACTCATAGAGATGTTAGAGATAATTTGTATAGGACTGAAATATTTACTCGAATCAATGAATCAATTGATTAATCTTGAAACCCTAAAGATGTTTAATTTTTTATTGATCAGTGAATTGGATCTTGGAGTCAAGTCTTCCAATTCTTCATTGTTCAAGCTTAAGAAAGTAGATCTATCACATAATGATGAATTTTCAAAGATATTTATACCAAAAGACTATTGCACCAGTCTCAAGATTCTCACAATTTGGAAAAATTGCATAATATGTTGCTTGGTTTTTGACTTATCCTTGGTGAAATCTGGCTTGCAAAGCTACTACCAATTCTTACATTGGGTGTTTTTTAATCCCTCTTTCTAATTGATGAACCATATCTATTTTGAAACTCAATTAGATTTTCCTTTATAGAAGCTTGCCCTCCAAGATTTGTAGAATTGAATTTGGGGCTCACCAAAGCTTTCTTTTTTAATGGATCTGTTCATTTTTTTGTGGAGCTAGTGATAATCGTTTTAAACAAACTTCCAATTGGAGGAGTAGCTATGGGTGAATTATGTTTTGTTGAGTTTGTTAGAATATTCTTGGTATTGACAAAAAATTTCTTGGTCAATGAGCTAAATCCTTTTCAAGTTGTATTCATTGTAGTATGATAATCCATATTCTCCTCCCCAATTGGGCTTTCCTCCTCAATAGGAAAACATCCACTATACTCTTGAACTTGTTTTGAATACAAGTTGGATTTTGTGTCTAGCGAATTTGTGACAATTTTATCAAATAATATTCCACTTTCAGGGGTTAATGAATTTGAATAATCAATCTCTGATGGATATCCCTTCCCCCTATTGAAAATAGATTCATATAAGTATGAGAATGTGTTTCAATCATTGTTTTGTCACTAATGTCAAACCATCTACTTGTTGGTAAGACAACTTCTTAGATGATTTGAGTACTATCATTTGTTTGATTGATGAAGAGGATTTGATCAAATGAGGTAACAATAGCACCTAGAGGAAAGGTTGGGTTATGATATGAAAACGGAGTACAAGGATCAGTTAAGACAGTGATAATATAGTGGATTGATGATCTACTTAAGGTTGCAAAGGATGGATACATTGATTAAGTTCATAAGAACAAGTAAAATGAATTGAGTCTACCAAGCTTAATAATATACATAGTAGGTGCCAAGCAATGTTGGTGTAAGCCAAGTAGAAAATTAGTTGGAGTTGAGAAAAGTCAAATTTTAGTGTATGTCAAGTGATACAATGTAAGCCAAGTAAAGTTTAGTTGATGTCGAGCACTAGTAAACATTAGTTCATGCTAAGTGATTTGATAGTGGATGTTGAGAAATGTAATTTGTGTCGAGCATTAGAAGCAAGTTAATGTTGAGTGTTATCATTATGAGAGAGATTGTGAATTCGATGAATCTAAGCAGACAAGTTTGACTTCTTGGATTGTGTGAACCATGTGGAATATAAGCTTGATGAGCTAGTGGCACAAAATTCAAGATGAAATATTTTGAGGTGAATTCAAAGAGGATTGAATAAGTTTCTAGAAGAGAATAAAATGAAAAAATGGGTAGATTCATTGAATCCTACCTAATCCTACCTAATCCTAAAATGGACGATAGAGGATGAACAAGAAAATATCTTAATTTTCTATTTATAGAGATGGCTAGTTAGAAGCAAAGGTTGTCATGTGCAAGAACCTAAGGAAGAGAAGGAGTCTAAGGTATTGCTTCATTCAATGACCAAAGAGAAGAGACTACTATTGGAAAGCAAAGTCGAGTGATTTGATAGTGGATATCGAGTAACACAATTTGTGCAAAGCATTAGAAGCAAGTTAATGTTGAGTGTTAGCATTATGAGAAAGATCATGATTTTGATGAATCTAAGCTGACAAGTTTGATTTCTTGGATTGTGTGAACCGTGTGGAAGATAAACTTGATGAGCTAGTGGCACAAAATTCAAGATGAACCATTTTGAGGTGAATTCAAAGAGGATTTAAGGAAAAGTTTCTAGAAGGAAATAAAATGAAAAGATGGGTAAATTCATTGAATCCTACCTAACTCTAAAATAAATGATAGAGGATGAATGAAAAAATATCTTAATTTTCTCTTTATAGAAATGGTTGGTCAGAAGCAAAGGTTGTCATTTGCGAGAACCTAAAGAAGACAAGGAGTCTAGGGTATTGCTTTATTCAGTGACCAAAGAGAAGAGAATGTTATTTGAAAGCAAAGCAAGAAGGCTTAAGGGTATGGATGCTTGAAGGGCGAACAAGCTATCAAAGCTAAAGTGTGTGAAAGCCAAGTAGAATGGAGGACTAAAACAAAGATTTGTAATTTGCAAAGTGAGTTGTAAGTTTTTATCAGATCAAGCCTTATTGTTACTTTCTAATCATTGCACCAGTCTAGAGTAAATCCTTTGGCTTTAGGTTGACCTAATAGTCATTTGTAAATCCTTTAACTCGGTGACATTCCAAGTGAATGATCTAAAGTCCTCTAACAAGGCTCACTCCTAATAGGGTGATTGAAATCCTCTAACTAGGTCACATTTAATTATGTGCATTGTAACCTTTAATAGGGTTGGCCTTTCATAGGGCATCACTTCAGAAGAGTGAGAATGAGTTTTTCCCATATTGAGTTTCCACATAAAATCATTGTGTCAAATGTGTTATTGAATTTTTTATGTTTCATACTTACATTTCTGCAAAGTTGATTTGACAACAACCTACAAGTTTAAGTGAATGTATGATCTAATGGATACATGCTTGATGAATATGTTTTATGGATATGGGTTCACTAAGCTGTGAAAAGTTTTATTTATATACCCCCCCTTTCAGTTATTCTAAAGAATTCCAACACCCCTAGCATTTGATGGAGTTTTTTGAGTGATTAGAGTACCACTAGTGAAGGAATGTTGACCAACATGCGGATGATTACTGCCAGCAAAGGAACATTCATCACAATGAGCATCTTGTTAACTATTCTATTATTTGGTGGATGCCTACAAGTGGCTATGAGTTTGAAGTGGATCTTGTGACCAATGAGCTGCTCCTTCAATTTGTCGATGCATGACTCCGCTATTTTGTTATCTAGTAAGAGAAAACAACAAGTTGAGAAGTGTAGGATTTTAATCAAGTCATTGATCCCTTCAAAATAGTTTGATAAATCTCTTAATAAGAATTGCCAAAATGAACATGGATGTGCATCTAGTTCCTTGGTTATATTCATTGGGCATATTATTGCCATTGTTCAAAGAAAAAGTACTAAAAATGTTAGCACTGCCAAAAACATCATGGTGTCCTTTGTCCTCTTTTGATAGCTCAAATTATGTATTGTTCATTCTTATGTGGGACTAGATATATATACATATAGAAAAAAAACTCCAAGCAAACAAACAAACAAACATATAACATATGATAACCAAAAACATGAAGAGGCGAAGTGAGGACCCAAGAACAACTCATTAGGATGGCCTAGGTGTTAAAAGCAATATTTTTTCTAATAATTCAACTAGTCATCACAATTGCGATGACCTCTTCTAATGGCTGGCCACCACTTGCATAGCACAACTATTGCAATTATGGAAAATAGTCCTAATGGATGAACTTTGCTTCCACAACATAGCTATTGCATTGACATCACAAGTGTGATAACAAACTAGGGCTTATGGCATTGTACTTGCATTGGCATAGTATCACAATTGCGATGTCATGAACATGAACTCTTGTCTCTTCCTTCTTCTAAGTTATGATAGTGTTATCTATCACTCTTATGATGGACACCCTTGTCATCACAATTTATGATAGGAAATGTCTGACGGTCATGCAATGGGAGCCAATTTGGAGTTTTATCGCTAGTATGATGGGTAGACATCACAATTGCTATGACTTGTCATCACAATTCAGGTCCAAATGTAGTAGTTCCATGTAGTGCTCATATAGGCACAATAGAGGTGATTTGAGGTATTAATAATAAATCACACCACTAGATGTCTTGTTCTAGTGCAGAAACATCAGTACATAGAGCACAGGTTATATTATGTGTTAAGACCTAATAGTATAGGGGGTCCTTTAAAGGCATCGATCCCTTATCCCAACAAGAATGTATCCTATGTGGCATACATAGTGTGAATTATATTTGAATATCAAATGTTTCTTTATCAATTGAATGTCTAGTCATTATTGCTCCATTCGATTGTTGAGAAAGGGTGGAGGTGACTTTACAAGCCACATTATGAAGTGGTATCAAATTTTTGAATGATAAGTATGATAAGTAGGAGATATGTGGGTTTGGAAGTAGAGTGGTTTAACCATGGAGGAAACTCTGTAGTTAAATGCAGTCAAGTTGGAGTAGTACTGGGATAGGTGACCTATTGGGAAGTCTCCACGCTTCACCTTAGTTAGCATCACCTAGATCCAATGAGTGCTAAGTGTTCCATTCATTCTCATGAGAGATGGATTCATGTTGAATCACTACTCATGAAACATGGGTCAATGATTTTGACTAAAAAAACACACAGTTAAATCATGATAACAATGTCATGGTAAGTAAGATGTTTAATGTGTTATTTAAATATAATGAAATGCACAATTTAAATTCTTTTGATATTATTATCATCAAATAATTATTGCTCCTGCATGACCACACCCATCTTTGAAGGATTATGCACATCTCCATCTCTTTGTAGACTGTAGATGCCCTCTCACATGCATACCTCATTAGGAAATTTTCCATTAATTGATCAGCTAAATGCAGGTAGGCCTTTTCGACCAATGCAGGATCCCAATCTCAACCGCATTAATTCTCAACATTAGTCTTCTTAATTTGTGATAGTGATTCACTTTTATTTTAATGCTTCAAAAAATAGTTTTATTTTTTAAATAATAGGAGTATACATTTTTTTTTTTGAATAGTCCCTTATTTAAAAAAATACAATAAAGTTACATATTCACAAAAAAATGGGTTGAGGGAAACATGATCACCCCACGAGTTCATATAGCCATAGGCTGAAAATCAACTATTCATCGAAAAAAACTTTTAGAAAACATATAAATCCTCAAGTTTCCAGTGTAGCACTAGTCGAGGGAGGAGGATCCTTATCATCAGATCCCCACTTGAGGGTGGGGTAAGTAGATGGCTCAGGGGGAGCCCATCCATCATCAACAGTAGCAACATTATCTTCATCTTTCTCTCCCTTAGGCCTAGGAGGAGAAATTGCTAAGTCCAACTGAGGATACAACCCACTTGGGGTCCGAGTGCACAGAGGGCCAACTAGTAGTAGGAGTAGCAGGAGGAGCCATTGGGAACCACCCTGAACTAGACCTCCAGGGAGGCGAGGCAAAGCAGTGCTGACCACCAAATTCTCCAGAAGAGCAATGCTAACCAAAAGCACCACTACTAGGAGATTGGTGCAGCTAAGAGTGAGGTGTATGCGAGCGGTGAATAGAATTTCTTCATCCTTGATGGTGACTACGAGGAGGAGTATGGTCACCAAAGGTCAAATCTGGCAGAACATGAGCTACCATACAACGAGCATTTCCCCAATGAGACAAAAGCTCCTGTAAGTGAGACACCTCCAAAGCCACTTTATCTATTTGTACTTGAATCTGCAACATGACATTGTTATAAATACAACCTTTATCATACATAGCCACATTAATACCAAGTGTATTGTTAGCATATATAATTGCATTGCAATCTTTCCAAATGGTAAATAAGATCTCTAATTTTAAATCATGCCATATCTAGGTGTACTTGAAGGGTATCTGAGTACTATCACCCAAAACAACCATATGCCAAGAAAATAGTTTTGGGTGGAAGAGGTAAAAGAGATCATGGATCCATCGCTAGTAACACCAAGCTCGTCTACAAAACCAAAAAATGTACAAAAAAGTCTCTAGTTGACCACAAAAAAGGCAACGGGGGTCAGGAATTCCTAGGTTCCATAGTCGAAGGCCCAAAGGAAAGCCCTAGAAAAGAATACACTAGGTGAAATGTGCAATTTTGGGTTTAGTAATGGCATACCACATAGTGGAGAACCTATGACTCCAAGTAGGGTAAGAAGATTGCAAATGTCATCATTGGTTGAGAACATCAACCATGGGTAGGTGAGGAACCAACCATTGATAGCCCAGCCTAGGCTTATAGATGGTTACCAGGGTGTTTGGATACCACTTACAGTCCTTCCACCAAGGGTGAGAGGACTAAATGCCCACTTTATGTAACAAATATGGAGGCACTGCAAAAACTAGAAGATTAAAAGTCTATCGATTTGGACGAGTGAGCTAGAATCATACTTTAATGTCCTCCCACAACTATAAGATCATAGTAACTTTGGAGAAAAGATCTTTAGGGGTCCTTATGCCATGTTTAAAAAAACATATAGCACTAGCCCTATGTAGCTTAGCCAGGGGAACACCTTGGATAGCAAATAAAGGTGACCACAAAAGATTATGCGGGTTCATGGAGAGCCCATCTGTAAACCCATTACCAACCCAGCAAAGCTTGGGCTTAAGTGCTTCCTAGGGTTTCCAAATACTCTTGGCAACAAAAGTACCTTGAATCTAAATAGGTTTAGTGGTGACAAGAAGGGTTTGAAACCCAATCCCATTCTAGGCTGGCTGGTGAACTAGAAAGCCTGAAGAAATGCAATGTCTTAACAAAATATTT
Source organism: Cupressus sempervirens (assembly GCA_028749045.1). Classification (NCBI taxonomy): domain Eukaryota; kingdom Viridiplantae; phylum Streptophyta; class Pinopsida; order Cupressales; family Cupressaceae; genus Cupressus; species Cupressus sempervirens. Next base: position 10,744,899 of record CM053785.1, on the reverse strand, counting down.
TGAGCTTCATTGTCAAAAAGAGCTCGAATCACCCATTTGGCACATAAAGTAGTTCCTTTCTTCTGGGTGGATAACAAGCCTAGGCCACTAGACTCTTTGGGAAGACAACAAAAATCCCAAGAGACTCTATGAAAGCCCTAGTGAGAAGCATCTAATGCCTAGAGAAAGTCACGTAATAGGCACTCGAGTTTGAGGTAAGAGGCCTTTTAAGGAGCCAAATAGGAATAATAGTATACATGGGTGGTGGCCAACACTTTAGAGCAAATCTAGAATTTTCCTACAAGGGAGAGAGGTTTGGTGATCCAATACTCTAGCTTCTCTATTCTATTAAGAACCACATTTCAGAGCTCGACAGTAGAGACTTGGAAGGAAAAAGAGATGCCCAAAAAATGAAATACTTCCCCATGTTGAACCCATTTCCATTGATATTGCTCAAGCCAGTAGGATGGGAAAGGGAAGACTGCCATATAAAAGAGTTTTATGCCACTAAATAGTAGACCCTAAAGCAAGACAGAATGTGTTAAGACATTGCAAAGTGGAGGCAACATTCTCTTCATCCTCTATGAGAGTGAGGAAGGAGTCATCTACAAAATGACCATTTACAAGCTGATCAGAGGAATCCAGGAGGGAAATACCCTAGACCCTCCTTTGTGAGATGGAATTTGTGAGAAAATACCCAAAACCTTATACTGCCAACACATATAAAGAGGGTGCTAGTGGGCATCCTTGTCAAATTGAATGATAAAGCCCAAAAGCTTGAGACTAATGGCCATTAATGGAGATGCAAGTAAAGGCATGCCCAAAAAGCATCTGGAATGATCGTAAAAAGAAGGGCCAAACCCAAGATCCTGAAGCATTACAAGGATGAAAGACCACTCAATCCGATCATAAGCTTTGGAAAAATTAATTTTGAGAATGATGGCCTATTGCTTGGAATGTCAAGCCCATTCCATCCCTTCCCACACAAAAATTATATTTCCTAGGATATAACATGATTTTATTAAACCCATTTGTTTAGGGCAAATGATCTGAGGAAGAAGATGCTGAATTTTGAGAGAGAGAGAGAGAGAGAGAGAGAGAGAGAGAGAGAGAGAGAGAGAGAGAGAGAGAGAGAGAGAGAGCCTTGACAATGATCTTGTAGGAGACACTAAAAAAATTAATAGGCCTCCAATTACATATGTCTTCAGGGTCACCTACCTTAGGTATGAATTTGATATTCCCCTTGTTAATAATATTGTCTAGATAATGAGAATTATAGGCCTCAATGTAAACCTTATGCAGGTCTAGTCCAATCTCATCCCAAAATATTTTGTAAAATTCACAAGGGAAGCCATCACAACTAGGGGCCTTATCATCCACCATGGAAAAGATAGCTTCCTTGAGGTCCGCTAAAGTGAGCTTCTATTTACATAATGCATATTGTTCTGGAGTGAGTCTTTTATTAGTGACAACCAAACTAGGCTGCAAGGCTTGGTCCTGGGCTACCAAGGGACCCTGCACTATGAATTTTTTTTCATTGTGGTGAACAAAAGCTTGGAGAATGTTAGGAAGTCCAGGTGTGTTGACCCTCCCAAATGCGTTTGATCCCCATCATAGAGTGTCAAACCCTCAACACATTGAAAAATTCCTTGGAAGCTTGATCACCAACCTCCAGCTAGTGAAGGTAGGCTTTGAGTTGAGCTCCCTGGGTAGTATGATTGTCCACAACCTATTTCTAGTGGTGAAGTTTGGCAAGTTGAACCTAGAGATCTGTAGCAAATAGTTTCATGGAAAGAGATTCAGTGGTTGCACAAAGATATTTGGTACTGACCTCATAGGATCTCTTGCAGTAGGTAGTTACCTCCCATAAATGCAAAGAGACTTCACAGTATGGGTGATGACATCATTTCACCACTAAATCCACCTAGAGGAAGAGTGGGGCCTAGATTTAAGGTTCCAAGTTTGTAAAATATGAGTGGTAGTGGGCGAATGGGACAACACTGAAGTGTTAAGGTAAAACTGAGTTTTACAATTATGAGGAGGGGTGGAATGATAGGTAATAGAGAAGTGGATGGGAAAATAGTCTGAAAGAGTCACATGAGGGAGTGGGGAAATAGGTAGCAGACTCATGTGAGAGAAAGAGAAAAAGGATTGAGCAAAAATCATAGCACAATCCAACCTTTTAAGGACCCTGTTAGCTCCCTCTCAAAAGTTGGACCATCTATACTAGATACCATCAGTCCAATGATGATGAACATTAGGGTCAAAAAGATCCAACTTATTCCACATGTAAAAATAGGCTTCTCACTCTCTAGCTAATCATCAAAAAGGCAAAAGGCCCACTTTATCAATAGCCAACTCAACCATATTAAAATCTTCGTAGAATATCTAGGTGGTAGGCAACAAAGAATCAATAATGCCAAAAGAATGATTTTGAAAAGACAACAAAATCTAAACAACTCTCTACATGGGGTCAGAACCATGGTAAATAACAAAAGGGAAAAGTTGAGGGGAGAGGAGAGTGACTACACCACCTCAACTAGCTTCATGCTGAGAAGCAAAGCTAACACCATCAGCCATATCACACAGAAATCTAAGTTGAGAAGAAACCCAGAGACTTTGACTTCTTGTAGGCATAAAACATCAATATTTCCAAGTGTATGCTTAGTATCATGAACATAATATTTTCTAGGGAGGTCTTTTAGCCCCCACACATTCTAGGAGATAAAATTCATTATAAACTAGCTTGCATATTCTCCTTGTCCTCAAGCGAGGAAAATTTGTTACACAAGAAAGCAGAGGATTCAAATGAGGGGTCACCCATTTGTTTATCCCCAGTGATAGCAACTAGATTCTATCCTTCAGGGCTATGACAACAATAGAGAGATGGAGAAGAAATCATAGAAGCTGCTTGAGGCACATGAACCCAAGAAGCTTGGACGTCTGGCTATTCTGTCCCCTGCAATGCAGAGTTTGAAATAGGTGGAAACACAATCGTGGAAAACTCTAGTGCTATGGGCATAAGAGGAGCTACACTAGAGCTAGGATGGCTGGGTTCTTGAGAAACAGGGCTTGGCTTAGCAACACCCTTTCCTTTCTTGACAACCATTGTCCACTCATCTTTCTTAATGGCCAGAGTTGGCTTGGGTTCCTCCACCAAAGAGTGATTGTGTTGAAGAAGAGAAAAATCCTTAATCTTATGGCTAGCAGGTTGCTAGTGAAACCAAGTATTCACGAGATTCAGTTAAAGCACCTTTTGTGTAAAGTTGGTAGCACCAATTTGAATTTCCATAGATTCTTTAAGGTCCCTAGAGAGGTAGACCTCAACACATACCCTCCACTAAGGGCAGGCATTGAAAAATTTGTTTGGTTCCACACAAATCACTTTGCCCACATTTTTGGCAATTTCTAGGAGAAAAGACCAGCAAGGGATGGGCATCCCAAGGAGCTCTACCCAAATTGGAACCCTAATTTTGTGATCATTCAAGATGCAAAAGTCTTGAGACCATCTCTAAAAAACAAGTAGAAATGAGTGAACTCTCTATGGCCCATGGCTGAAAATGCTCTTAACCTAGGAGGGGTTACCAAAATGAAACAAAAAAAAAGCCCTTAGTGATGTTCTGAACCTCTTCAAGGTGAATCCCCTAGGGGAACTAGGCCTTGGAAATGCATTCATGCAGCATGCTTTCAGATGGAGTGCGACTCACAAAATAGCCAATAAGGGTTTGGGTTTCTAGCCATTGACAAGCAGATTCAAAAGAAAAAATATTCAAAACTAGGTCGGGAGAGGAATTACCTCATGAAATACCTTGGGCACAAATTTGTGCGAGAATTTTCTCGACAAGGCCATTTTTGCATGTAATAACAACTCCAACACCAGTAGCAACTAATGGGCTGGAGAGCGCCGAGGCCATTATATCCTAAAATAAGCTCTTGCACTAAATGTGGAATGATAAATAGTAAGGTAGAAAGGGCTCAAACACAAACCATACAATATACATAATATTATTGAGCTTTGGATCGTGAAAAGTAGACATGGTGTGCATGGTACTATTTGATAGTAGAGTTCATTTTTTGAGTTGGGCTTTTTCATATGTCAGGCATTGAGCACTTGGATCTTCTTGAAGAAATTATTCTCATAAGAAAACAAGGTCAATAGAAGTTTTCGTAATATGGATTTTACTAGTGTAAAACAGTAATTGAGTGTATCTTTAATATAATGAGTTTTCTTTATTAAATTTAATTGATGTGTGACTTGAGACACTAACAAGGTCAATTTATGAAACTCTTTTTAATAAACTAGATTCTTTTCTTTTTAGGTGATTTAAGTGTGAAGGATGTGCATTTTACATTTTTCTTATCGGGGACTAAAGATTGAACGAATGTTTATTAAAATGAGGGGTATCTATGGAGTATGTTTTATTTATTTCTAATTTATTTATCATATCTTCTGACTTAATATTATGTAAGAACCTATGAAATCTAACTATTTTATTAAAATGGCTCAAAGACTATAGATATGGGGATTTGTTTGTGCATTAATTTATTTTTGTGCATGCTAAGATTAGAGATAAGTATTTTATGATAATATATTTAAATATTGATCATAAATTATTTTGAATAGTTTATGCTTTCAGCATTGACTTCTATATTTCTTGTCATGATAGATTCATTTTATGATTTTATTACTATTTTCTCTTGGATGTAGGACACATAAAGAATTAATAAGATTATGAGAGAAGTCATGAACATGGGAACAATTGCTTACAACCTTGGAACTAAATTTATAAAACAAAAAAAATGATATATTTTTAGCTTAAGAAGATGGAGATGTCTAATTCTCTGCAAGATAATTAATTATAATGTGGCTATTTTTTAAGAGGGAGTCTCTTTTGAGAGAGCATATCAACCATTATTATTCATGTTGTTAATGCATTCTTCTTTGGGAGTTTAATCTGAACTTCAACCCTTTGCAAGAAGGCATGGTGGACCAAACTTTGTGAGTAGGCATGGTGGAAATACATTATTCTCTGGGAGAAGTTTGAGGTAAAATCCCTCATTCCTTCCTTTCAGAGTAGGTGTGGTGGACCATACTCTATGATTGGGCATGATGGAAGTCATGTGAGTGACTCCATGCCTTTAATTTTATGTGCTTATGAAGTAATCATAGTGAAATATGATATGATGAGATTATATGTGTTTATGAGAACATAAGTGATATTGACTTCTTTGGTTGTAGCTATGTAAGCATGTCATACTAAAGATCTCTCTATTCCTAAAAGAGAGTGTTAAATATTGTAGCTATGATATAAATCTTTATCTCTTATTTTATGAAATAACATTATGACTATTATGGTCATCTTTAGCTGAAGAAGACATTTGCAAGATTATTTGAAATAATAGTATATAAAGAGACAAGGGTCAAGTGTCATGTGAAGGGTTTTCTAGGATAAGTTATTGTGTCTTCTTGTGCCATTTTCTATTTTTCATATTGTTGTTTATCATTATTTTTCTGGACCAACACATTAACTATTGGAAACTACAATTAGAATAATTTGTTATGTTGTCATTGATGTCAAACCTATTGATGATGCAATTTTCTATATGATCTAAGTGTAATCTATATTTGATCGATGAATTGGATTTGATAAATTTCTCATAACAAAAGTATCAAGAGGGAAGCTTGAGTTATGAAAAAGAAACTACAAATGGACACTTGATTAGTTAGACTTTGACAAGATAAAGTGATTGTTTAAATCATATTGCAAGTGGAGAAGATAGTAATGCTACAACCTTTAAGACGTGATCAAAGATATATCAAATGCATAGGCTTGACCAAGAAAAAAAGAAAAAAAATTAAGGAGCTTGAAGTATATATCAAGTGATGCTAGTGTTGACCAAGCGCCAAAACAAGCCAAGTAGAATTAGTATTGAATGAGCATTAGTATTGACCGAGTGCCAATTTATTTTTGAAGAAAGAAATTTAGTAGTGACCAAGTAACCCAATGATGAACAAGTGTCAAAACGTAGCTAGTATTGCCCGAGGAACAACATTTTAATAGTTTATGAAAAATCATAATTTCTAGCTAACTAAGTTAATTTCTTGGAGTATGGAAAGTGTGTTCAAGATAAGGATCGATGAGTTGGATCATTTAATACCAGGAGAGAATTAGGTAAATAGCCCAAGGAATGGATTCTAAGAGAATTTTCTAGAAAATAAGATGATAAAATAAATAGAGATCACATTCATTATATGTGGTGGATCTAATCATAAACCCTAAGACTTATGGTGATGTTTAAGCAGAAAAATACCAAAATTACCTATTTAAGGAGATACAAGGGCCTAACCTAGGGCGTGTAAGGGTGTGGAGTAGAGGTTAAAGGTTGGAGCAATTGTTGATGCTATTGACTGACGAATCTAGGCAGAAAGCTTAGAAGAATTGAGAAGAAGGAGAGTGATTGCTTGAAGGGTTGCCAAAAGAATTTGCTACTGAGATGACAATGAGGGCTAGTGAGTCAATTAGTTCTTATGAGCCAAAATGAGATCTGTACATGAAATGTGAGTTGTACTTAGCAAATCAAAACCTCTTGTTACTATCTAACCATTGTAAAAAGTATTTGAAATCCTTTAATCAAGGTTTACCTAGAAATCATATGTAAATATGTTAATAGATTGATATTCTAATGGAATATTCCAAATTCCTATAACAAGGTTATATTTAATAGTGTGTTTTCTAACCTTTTATAGGGTTGGATCCTAATAGAGCTCACTTCATAAGAGTGAAAATTTGGTGACATGTTGCTTGCAAATTTTTCCAAATTATGGTGTTTTAATAATTAATGTTTACATTCGGCAAGCTTGTTATACTTAGGATAGTGGACAACTAGTTGATGTTACAAAATTTGACTATAGACACCAAGCTATGGAATGATGAGATTTGATGTTATTTAGTGATTTTTTGTTCACTTTATACATCTAGAACTTGGATAATCAACTCATCCCCCCCCTAGTTATTCTAAATATTCTAACAATTGGTATCAGAGTGTAGGTACTTGAAGGTTCTTAAAGCTAAAGATCATGATGTACACAAAGGCGATAACAAAGTTGAATAGAGAAAATTTTCCTACATGGAAAAGATTGATGAGTCTACATATAGCTGGTATTGATGATGTCGCACTAGAGTTTGTGGAAAATCCCTATATGAATATTATAATAGCCCCTTTGACTACTTAACAACTTAAAGAAAATCAAGAGCACAATCATGCAATGTTGGAGATTGCTTCATCGCTAACCTATGCTAAGTTTGATGACATCAAAGATTGCAAGAATGCAAAGGAAATGTGGGATACACTGAAGACCGTTTATGGAGGAGATGATAATATCATGAGAGCCAAATTATAAATATTGAGAGGAAATTTTGATGAAATGAGAATGACAAAAGGTGAGTATATAGTTCAGTATTGTGCAAGAATCAAAGAGATTGTCATTTCTATAAGAGGAGAAAATGGAAAGATTGAGGATGAAATATTAATAAGAAAGGTATTGAGAACTCTACTTCCTATCTATGATATTAGGGTTTTTGCAATATAATAACTTAGATGTACTCAAGGTACTACCCTAACTTTGGAAGGTGTGATTGGTAGGCTTATTAATTTTCAGATGTCTAATTTTGATAATTACACTCCTACTGTTGAATCTTCTTTTAAGTCACAACTAGTTCTTACCAAGAAAGGAAAAGGAAAACTTGTGAAAAGTGACAATGATACTTTTGATGATGAACTTGATGAACTTGAGGCAGTGATGGCTCGAAGACTTGGAAGAGGCAGAGGAAAATACAAAGAAAAACTTCCTATAATTTATTTTTGAATTAACAAAGTTGGTCATATTATTGCAAGATGTCCTGACAAAGAAGACAAGGATGGGAGAAAGGAAAGCAAGTACAAAGGAAGAAGAGATGACTGAGACAGAAAGAAAAATAAGGACTACAAAGATAAAGGTAAGAAATCTTGTTATATTGTTGAAGAAGCATATGATACTAAATTTGAAAGTAATGATGAAGAAGTAGTCTATGTTTTTATGAAATAATACTTTACTGAAGATGAGAAAACTCCATTAATCTCATATGTGAATAAAAGTGATAGATGGATAATTGATAATAGTTGTTCTAATCATGTGACTAGTGATAGAAGTAGATTTGAGAACATTTGAAGATATAAGGGTAGTTGTGTTAAATTTGATAATGATGTTCCATGCGTTGTGAAAGGTAAAGGATCAATACAATTAACTAATAAGATCAAGTTTGACAATGTTTATTAGGTTAAAGGACTTAAATATAATTTGATAAGTATTTAACAGTTAAACAGATCAGGTTAGAGAGTTTAATTCCATCACAAAAAGGCCAAAATATTTGATGTTGATGGTAAACTTATTGGAAGTGGTGATCAAACAAAAGGTAACTTGTTCTATCTAGATTTATCTGACGAGACATGGTTTTTTGCACAACACGAAGATATTTGGTAATGGCACAAGAGGTTATGTCATGTAAATTTTGACAATTTGGTTAGCATTATTAAAATGAAAAGAGTAAAAGGTTTTCCAAAACTAAGGAAACCTGATAATGCTATGTGTAAACAATCTCAATTGGAAAAAAATAGCAAAGTCTAGTTTCAAGAGAAAGACATACTCATCAAAATATATTTTGGAATTTGTTCATATTGACCTATGTGGACCAATTGATGTTCAAAGCTATTGTGGAGACAAATATTTCATTCTATTTGTTGATGACTATTCTAGAATGATGATGATGATGTTTCTCAAAGAAAAATTTGATACTTTTCAGTTATTTAAGTGGTATTTGGCCAGAGTTGAAAAGGAGAAATGGAAGAGTCTGAAATGCTTGAGATATGACAAAGGCAATGAACCATTTCCAATGAATTTAACATATTCTACGATGATAGAGGAATCAAAAGATAGATCTCAGCACCAAAGACCCCTCCTCAGAATGGACTAGCTGAAATAAGAAATAGATCAATCATGGATTGTGCTAGAACATTGATGATGTAGAAAAATGTGTCACATAAATACTAGAGAGAAGCTGTAAGTGCAGCTATTTGTACCTTGAATAAAGTGCAAGTCAAGAAAGGTACATATGTTACACCTTTTGAATTATGGTATGGGTATGCACCTAATGTTAAGTATTCCAAAGTTTTTAAAAGAAAATGTTACATATTTAAAGATAACAAAAATGGAAAATTTGATGCTAAAATTCATGAAGGCATATTCCTAGGATATTCCACTAAGAGAAAAGCTTATAAGTGTTTGAATTCTAACCCTAGAAAAGTTGTGGAAAGTGAAAATGTAAAAGTTGACGAGTATATAGAAAGGAATGAAGTTGAATGCAAGATAGAACCTAAAGACTAAAATTCATTCACATATGTGAATGATAGTGCTCCTAACACCTCACCTAAATAATAAAACAAAGATGTAAACCTACAATAAACTAGGAATGTCAAGTTGTAATAGCCAGTTCCCAAGCAACAAACTGTATGTACTGAGCAATAGGAAAATAGTGTTGATTCACATATAGAGGAAGCCAAACATTAGGCATACAATTTCGAGCATGTAGAACATGATCCATAACAAAAACTAGAGAGAGAAAATGAGCTTGAAATTATTTTTCAAGATGAACCTTGATGAGGGCACACCTCAAAAAAAAATAAACACAATAGGAAAAGGAGAATTCTATTATCATAAATGATATGCTATTACATTTAATTCAGTAAAAATAGACACAACTACATGCCCTATGGGCTTATAATGCTACCAACTTCTAGAGAAAAGTCCTTCTCAGAGTACCTTCTCCCAAAGTCCAAAAAAGCTACCTTTACAATGCAAGAATGACCTTAAGTAACCCAAATTAGGTTTAGGGTTAGGAAAAAATTTAGAATATTCCATTTGGAATCCACCACCAAAGAAAAAGGTTCTAGAAGACACATCAAAAATTAGTACAAAATTAGAAGAATCCAAATGGTAGTCCAACTTCTAGGAGGCATAATTTTTGATTTGGGCTCTAATTGATGAACCATTTACATTTTTAGAAAGATTTCCAAGAACTCTATATCCCTCATCCACCATTTTTGGGCCTGTTTGAGGTTGTTTAGTGCCTCAATTCTAACTTTGAAGCTTTCATAGGGGTTTCTAGGCAACTTAAAACTACAATACCTTTCAAATCATAAAGCCCTTTGATCTAATTCTTTTTCTAGAGTGTTTGAAATTACAAGTAAAAAAATCCGTCCAATTTACATCCTCTAACTCATCATAATTATAGATCAATTACAAAATAACCCATTTTCTACATTGGCACATATCCCAAGGTGGTAAAAAATACTAACCCAAAAAACCATTAGTGGAACTATGAGCCTTGAAATCTCTATTTGGCCCAAATAGGTATCCAAAAATATAAACACATTAACAAATACTATTACTAAGCATTTTTGGGTGATACATGATTTCCCTTACAACATTGGATACTCATGCATCAAACCTATTGAAGAACATAGAAGAAAAGAGCTTATCCTAGAAAAATATGTGAGGAGACACCATGCGCTTGGAAAAATCATTGGAGATAACGAATATGGTTTTATGACAAGGAAAAGACTCAAAAGTGATACATGCTTACTTTGCAAGTTGTAGCCCAAATATGTAAAAGAAGCTTTGGATAATGTGGATTTGATAGAAGAAATGAATGAAGATATTGATCAAATAGAAAAGAACAAAACATGGAGACTAGTACCTAGACCCAAAGACAAAAATGTTATTGGAACAAAGTGGGTATCTAGGAATATGCTGAATGAAAATGGTGAGGTCACAAGGAAGAAGGCTAGATTGGTATGCAAAGGATATGCACAAGAAGAAGGTGTTGTTTATGGGGATAATTTTTCCCCTATAGCAAGATTATTAGGAGTAAGAACACTGCTTGCATATTCTTCCTACAAAAAAATTAAGGTATATTAGATGGATGTCAAATCTACATTTCTAAATGGGATAGTTTAAGAAGAAGTATACATAGAGTAACCTGAAGGATTTGTGGATCTTAGCAAGAAAAACATGGTGTGTAAGTTATGCAAGGATTTATATGGATTGAAATTACAAGCCCCTAGAGCATGGTATGAAAGACTATATAACTGTTTGGTGAAGATTGGATTTGTACAAACTAATGATAATAACAATATGTATTTGAAGACTGTCAAGAATAATGAGGTATTGCTATCTGAATTTTTTTTGTTATGATATAATATTTGGAGGAAATGAAGCATTATGCAAATCATTTGCTAATGAAATGAAAAAGGAAATTGAAATGCCAATGTTTTGAGAGATCAAATTCTTTGTTGGCTTACAAGTATATCAAATGAAGCAAGGTATCTTCATTACTCAATCCAAATATATCAAGGAGATATTAAAAACTTTTAGAGTGGAAGATTCAAGACCAGTTAGTATACCTATAGTTATAAGACACAAATTATCTAAGAATGATGATTCTACTGATGTGAACCAGACATTATACATATTAATGATTGGAAAGCTACAATATGTTGTTCATAGCATACTTGATATTGCATTAACAATTGGGATAGTTACAAGATTTTTTGCAAGGGAAATCACATGATGGGTGTGAAAATGATACATAAATATTTGAAAGGAATAGAATACTATGAATTTTATTACAAGAAGAATGATAAGTTTAAACTAAAGGTATTTATTGATTCTGATTAGGTAGGAAATGTTGTTACAAAAAAAGCACAAATGGGCGTGCATTCTTTCTAGGAAAGGGATTAATTTCATTGACAAGAAAGAAGCATAACTGCATTTCTCAATCAACAGCTAAAGCTAAGTATGTGGTAGTAATATTGAATTATTCAAATATCATATGTATCAAGCAATTATTTAAAGGTATCAAGGAAGAGATCAAAAATCTAGTGGTTATCTATTGTGATAACACTAGTGCTACTAACATATCAAAGAATCATGTAATGCACACAAAAACCAAGCATATTGCTATCAATTATCATTACTATGGAGAACTAGTTCAAGACAAAAAAAAAAGGTGAAATTTGAATATATGAATACTAAAGAGCAAATAGTTGATATATTCACTAAATCTTTTCCTAAATATGCTTGTGAATATCTTAGAGGTAAACTAGTGATGATTCCCCTAGATAAAGCTACTTAAACTTAAGTGAAGCTTTGCATGAAATGTGTTGATCAAACTATCTTACAAATTGATGCAGATAGTTCTACTTTAGGATTTTCCTAAGGTAGTAGTGAAGAAGAATCATAAAATGATGGATCAATTATACGAAGATGACAAAAGAAGTAATCATAACTAACATAAAGGTATCCACATGGAAAAGATGCATAAGTTGGAAATGTCTTTAGCATTATTGTCAAAGAGGGAGAGATTATCTAGTTACCATAAGAAAGAGGAAATACCATAAGAAATAGGAAGAGATATCCTGAGGGAGATAATGAATGTAAGATATCCTTGCAAGAGTGAGAGATCACTAAGAGAGATTTCATAAGACTTACTAGAGGTGTTGCCAGATTTGATATGATAGAAAGAGCTTATGTGTTGTATATCAGAGTTCCATGGATTAGAATTAGAATGAAACTAAGGATATTAATGAAGATCTGATCTTATATATAGAGGGAGTTTCTTGAGATAGAATTTTTTTTGGATTGCATGGTAACTAGAAGTATTCTAGAGGTGTTTCCATCAATGCCAAAGGGGGAGATTGTTGGAAACTACAATTAGAATAATTATTATATTTCCATTGATGTCAAACCTATTGGTGATATAGTTTTCTATCTAATCTAAGTGTCATCTCTTTGATTGATGAAGAGGATTTGAGAAGTTTCTCATAACAAAAGCATCTAGAGGAAAGGTGGAGTTATGAAAAGGAAACTGCAAATGGGCACTTGATTAGTTGGACTTTCACAAGATAAAGTGATTTTTTAAATCATATTTCAAGTGGAGAAGATAGTAATGATAAAGCCTTGAAGATGTGATCAAAAGATAGATAAAATACATAGGCTTGACCAAGAAATGGTGTAGACAAATTAAGGAACTTGACGTGTATATCGAGTGATGCTAGTGTCGATCGAGTGCTAGAACAAGCCAAGAAAAATTATTGTTAACCAAGTATCAGTATTGGCTGGGTAATAGTTTATTTTTTGAGCAATAAATTTAGTGGTGATTGAGCAACCTATTGATGACCAAGTGTTGACCGAGGAACAACATTTTAAGGATTTATGAGAAATCATAATTTCTAGCTGACTAAGTTGATTTGTTGGAATATGGAAAGTGTATTGAAGATAAGGAATGATGATTTGGATTATCTAATACCATGAGAGGATTAGGTAAATGACCTAAGGAATGGATTCCAAGAGAAGTTTCTAGAAAATAAGAGGAAAAAGAAGATGGTGATTAGATTCACTGTATGTGGTGGATCTAATCGTAAAGCCTAAGATCTATGATGATGTTGAAGTAGAAAAAGATCAAAAATACTTATTTAAGGAGGTACAAGGACCTAACCTAGGGTGTTTGAGGGTGTGGAGTAGAGGTTAAAGGTTGGATCAATTGCTAATCTTATTGACTGGTGAATCTGAGAAGAAGGCTAAGATGAGTTGAGAAGATGAAAAGTGATTTCTTGAAGGGATGCCAAGTGAATCTAAGACTGAAAGGACAATGAGGGCTAGTCAGTGAATCAGTGCTTATGAGTTGAACTGATATTTGTACATGAAAAGTGAGTGGTACTTGATATATCAAAACCTAATGTTGCTTTCTAACGATTGTAAATAATATTTGAAATCCTTTAATCAAGGTTGGCCTAACAATCATATATAAATCCTTTCATAATGTGACATTCTAATGAAATATTCTAAATTTCTCTAACAAGACCACTACTAACAGGGTGATTAAATCCTTTAGCAAGGTCACATTTAATAGTGTGTTTTGTAACCTTTAATCGGGTTGGCTACTAATAGATCTCACTTTAGAAAAGTGAAAAATTGGTGACATGTAAATGGTGGTTTTTCTTAAATATGGTTTCCACTTTAAATCCTACTGTCAAACTTGTGTGGATGTTATTTATGGGTGTTTACTAATTAATGTTTACATTTTTCAAGTCTATTGTACTTAGGACAATGGACAACTAGTTGATGTTACAAAATTTGACTGTATAGATTGAGCTATGGAATGATGATATCTGAAGTTGTTTAAGTGATTATTTGTTTAGTTGGTACATTTGAACCTTAAATAAATGATTCACTCCCCCTCTTAGTTATTCTAAAAATTATAAAAATTGGTATAAGAGCATTGGTGCTTGTAGAGAAATTTTTGAAGGTACTTAAAGCTAAAGATCATGATGTACAAAAAGGAGGTACCAAAGTTGAACAAAGATAGTTTTCTTGCATGGAAAATATTGATGAGTCTACATATAGATAGTATTGATGATGTTGCACTAGAGTTTTTGGAAAATCCATATGTGAATATTACAATAGGCCCTCTGACCTCTCAACAAATGAAAGAAAAGAAATAATACAATCAGACAATTTTGGATATTGCTTCAGCCCTAAGCTATGTTGAGTTTGATGACATCAAAGATTGCAAGAATGCAAAGGAAATGTGGGATAAACTTAAGACTTGAGAAGAAAATTTTATGGAATGGAAATGAAAAAAGGTGAGAATATAGCTCAATACAATGCAAGAATCAAAGAGTTGGCACTGTTATTAGCGCAGAAAATGTAAAGATCAAGGATTAAATAGTAGAAAGGTATTGAGAACTCTACTTCCTATTTATGCTATTAGAGTTTCTATGATACAATAACTTAGATGTAATCTAGTTAATACCCTAACTTTGGAAGGTGTGATTGGTAGGATTGCTCCTTTTGAGATGTCTAATTTTGATAATTACACTACTACTACTGTTGAATCTTCTTTTAAGTCACAACTCATTCTTAGCAAGAAAGGAAAAATGAAAACGTGTAAAAAGTGATAGTGATACTTTGGATGACAAACTTGATGAACTTGAGGCATTGATGGCTTGAAGACTTGGAAGAGGAAAAGTAAAATATGAAGGTAAACTTCCTATGATCTATTTTTGTGCAACAAAGTTGGTCATATTGCTACAAGATGTCTTGACAAAGAAGACAAGGATGAGAGAAAGGAAAGAAAGTACAAAGGAAGAAGAGATGACCGAGACAACAAGAAAAATAAGGACTACAAAGATAAAGGTAAGAAATGTTTTTATATAGCTAAAGAAGAAACTGATACTAAATTTGAAAGTAATGATGAAGAAGCAGTCTTTGTTTCTATGAAATAAGACTATGATGAAGATGAGAAAATTGCATTAATCTCTTATGTGAATATAAGTGATATATGGATAATTGATAGTGGCTATTCTAGTGACATGACTGGTGATAGAAGTAAATTTGAGAACATTGGACCATACAAGGGTAGCTATGTTAAATTTGGTGATGATGTTCCATGCCTTGTGAAAGATTAAGGATCAATACAATTGATTGATAAGATCAAGTGTGACAATATTTGTTCAGTTGAAGGACTTAACTATAATCTATTGAGTGTTTCACAATTTAAAAAATTAGGTTATAGAGTTGAATTCCATCACAAAAAGGCCAAAATATTTAATGTTGATGGTAAACTAATTTGAAGTAGTGATCAAATAAGAGGTAACTTGTTCTATCTAGATTTATCTGATGACACATGTTTGTTTGCACAACATGAAGATATTTGGTTATGGAACAAGAGGTTGTCATGTAAATTTTGACAATTTGGTTTTCATTAGTAAATGAAAAGATGAAGAAGTTTTCCAAAACTGAAGAAACCTAATAATGCTGTGTAAACAATGTCAATTGGGAAAAATGACAAAGTCTAGTTTCAAGAGTAAGACATACTCATCAAATTATATTTTGGAATTGGTTCATACTAACCTATGTGGACCTATTGACGCTCAAAGCTATTGTGGAGACAAATATTTCATTCTATTTATTGATGATTATTCTAGAATGATATTTGTGATGTTTCTCAAAGAAATTTTTGATAATTTTTAGTTATTTAAGTGGTATTTGGTCAAATTTGAAAAGGAGACATGGAAGATTCTAAAATATATGAGATCTAATAGAGGTGGTTAATTTATTTCCAATGAATTTAACATATTCTGTAATGATAGAGGAATCAAAAGATAGATGTCAGCACCCAGGACTCCTCCTC
The DNA here is from genome assembly GCA_028749045.1 of Cupressus sempervirens. Classification (NCBI taxonomy): domain Eukaryota; kingdom Viridiplantae; phylum Streptophyta; class Pinopsida; order Cupressales; family Cupressaceae; genus Cupressus; species Cupressus sempervirens. The sequence continues at coordinate 10,728,631 of CM053785.1, read as the reverse complement.
AAAATGAAATAGTTGAAAGAAGAAATAGATCAATCATGGATTGTGCTAGAACATTGGCGATGGAGAAAAATGTGTTATATAAATATTGGAGAGAAGTTGTTAGTATAGTTATTTGTATCTTGAACAGAGTGCAAGTCAAGAAAGGTACACATGTTACACCTTTTGAATTAAGGTATGTGTATGCACCTAATGTTAATTATTTCATAGTTTTTGGAAGAAAATGTTACATATTTAAAGATAATAGAAATGGAAAACTTGGTGCTAAATTTGATGAAGGCATATTCCTAGGATATTCCACTAAGAGAAAATCTTATAAGTGTTTGAATTCTGACACTAACAAATTCTAGAAAGTGCAAATGTAAAATTTGACAAGTTTACAGAAAGAAATGAAGTTGAATGCAAGAAAGAACTTGAAGATTACCATTCATTCATATATGGGAATGATAGTGCTCCTAACACTCCACCTAAACAATAAATTGAGAACACAATGCTTCATAGAGTTGGATGTCTTAATTTAACCTTTTGGGGCTCTTTATGAAATTTTTTTTAACTTTTGATTACTTAAGTGAAAATTATTAAATATTATTCTCTTCTAGAAGTCATTGAAATTGAGAACACTTTACTCTAATTAAGACAAGGATGAATTGAAATTGGGACCATGTGCCTAAATTAACACTTGTTGAAACTACCATATATCATAAAAATAGAAAAATGATCTTTATGTAAAATCACAAGCTCAAGATTTCCACAAAACACCAAGCCCTCTTACCAACCCTAATTATCTCACAAGAGCCCTAGGAATAGGCTAACCAAAATCCAAACTAACTAGGTATGTGAAAGGGACATTATAGTCCACCCTCTCCAAGGTTGATTATTCTCAAAGAATTACAATTTGTTCTACCATTTTGCATCTTCCATGTAAGTTTTTGTACACCAAGTATTTTTTGTTGGCTATCTTACAAAGAGTATACTTGTTAAAATGAATTGCTGCCTCTAGAATCAATATCTATTTGCCTTCCTTATCCAAAGGAGACAACTTTATGGGAGGAATTAGACTTTCCCAAGTGCCATTTTGAGATGCAAAATGCAAAAAATGTGATGCACCTTGCTATCATAAGTCATCTCTCTAGTTCTCATGTTGACTTGAGAGCTAGGGTTTAAGAAAATGTTAGCAAAGCAACTATTAAGATAATGCAAAAATAAGAAAGACAAAAATACAAAAACATAGATTTAACATGTTTCACCAATTATGGGCTATAATAACTAGAGAACTAAGCATCTAACACAAGGAAGATCAAATCCCAATATGATGATTTTACATCATATAGCCACTTATTCATTAGCCTTTTTGAGGTAGTTCAAATGATGAATGCAAAATTGGTTTCCACACCAAGATGATCCAAATAAATCTTGATTTGACTTCTTTGACCCACTATCCTTGAGTGTAAAATGTTTGTAAGGTCAATATCTCAAGTAGATCATGTCTCATACCTCATGCACACACTCAACATGATATTTTTAGTGTACACCACTTATTGATTTTAAGCATACAAGATTTTATTTCTTTAAGATTTCATGGTATCTAGACTCTCTTATAATGGATATTTGACCTTACATGCTCAATAATCTCCAAATTATACATCAATGAAGTTGAGAGCATCATAAATGTACAATACCATGAAAGGAGAAATCATGATACTCATATGGTAGGTGAAGTTATAAAACTAACCCTCCTCCCCCACAAATTGAATCACTGTTGACTTCCTTGAAACAAAATTGTGCAAGATCCTTTGATTTGGTTTTTGACAATCTCAATTTGTTCATCTATGATTCAACTTTTTTTTTGCATAAATTAAAAAATATACAAAAATAAGATCATAAACTTGTCGGTTGTCAGTGATGATATTCTTGGATATCCCATGAAGTCTAAAAAAATCTCTTATGAACTAGTCTACCATATCTACTACTGTAAGTCTTGTTGAAATGACATAAAAATGCTTAATCAATTTGTGTAATACCACATAATCAAATTCTTCCTTTGTACCTTGGGAAGTCTTATAATAAATGCTTTAAGAAGCTTTCCATTTCTAACTAGGAATGAGTGAGGGTTGCAATAAACCAATAGGGTAATCATGTTTAGTTTTTGTTTGTTTTTTTGCATATCAAGCTCTCACAATCATACTTGGGGATTCCATCTTTTATTAATTTATAAGAGAAACTCTTATCAATTTTCTTGTATGACTTATAAATCCAAGTTTTCTAGGATAGGAGTCTCATGAAATAATTCTAGAATCTTTAGCTTAAGAGCTTGGAGATGAGCTACCAACATCCTCTTCTAAAGTATGAGGTCATACCTTATCTTGTACCTTTCAACTTGCAAGGATCCATTGAAAATGCTATTGGTAAGCATGCACTTGGAATATTCATTATGAGTTTTCTCTTTCAATCTATTGTCACATCTCTAAGTAAGAACATGTGGCCTTATTGAAAACACATCCATCAATACATTTCTTTCCCTTTTGACATATGTAAAGTTTGTAATTAATATTAGAATTTGGGTAGAGAAGATTTTACACACACAATAACGAGATTCTCTTCTTTATATTGTCCAATTATATACATTACCTTTTTAGAGTAGTTGCATCTCCTACTTTATAGGGTAATATCCTAATCTAGTGATAAATGATTCCTAACAAATCATAAAAAATGCTTATAAGTACTATCAAACCATAAAAATAACTAGAAAATAGTTATTTACATACCCTAAAGAAACTACTTCAACCATCCTGAATAGCTTATCATCTAGATTTAGATACTTCTTTTAGTCTTATTTTAGTATGTGTGGGTTTCCATGTTGATTTGATGGTCTCCTAATACTCATTGGACTTTTAAATTATTATTATAAGTCTTATGTTGATTTAATTTCCTCAAAATTTGGAGTAGATTCTTATTTCTATGTATGCTTCTCCATTTTTCTCCCAATCCCATATTTCATTTCATCATTTAAGACCTACATTACAATTTTTGACAATTATTTTTTAATGGAGAAAAATATTAATAGAGTATTAGGAAGGTTAGCAAAGGAAGAACACAATTCAGTAAAGGCAGAGTGATTTGTAAAAGATCGAGTAAAGATTGGCATAGCACAAAGATCTAGATTATTCCAGAAGTTTCTAAGGATAATGATGAAGTTTGTTAGAAAGATCAATGGTTGGAATAATTAAGAGAAGATATGATGATGGATATTTGAAGAGCGTTAGGTAATCCAAGAAGAATTTGAAAGTTCAAGATAAAAGCATGTCTAGATTCAATGTATCTGTGCTGGAAAAAATTAATCGATGATTATGATTAAGTGACAAAAACCTATATATATATATATATATATATATATATATATATATATATATATATATATATATATAAGAGATAAGAGAGAAGGAATATGTTGTTGGTCCAGTTGATAGACAAGTTGATGTGAAGTGATGAAGGAGATTCTACCAAGTAGATTAGTGTGCAAATTTGAGGTGAAGGAAAGTTTTGATGGGATGGTCAATTAGTGAGAAGCAATATTGAGCATAATGGAGATTTGGTCAAGCAAAGTAAGTTTATATTTCTAACAAATCATTTGACGGTTATATTCTAACCATTGTAGCAAAAATTCTCTTAACTGAGTGGACGTAAAAATCTTAATTTGCAAATCTATTTGTATGGTGACATTCCACTGAATGTTTGTAATTCTTATAGAGAGGACACTTGTTAAAGGGTGATAAGGTCTAGACGATATTTGGTGAAAATTTACTAACACTGTCACACATTGAAGTGCACATATAACCTTTAATAGGTTTGGCTCTTAACCAAGCTCACTTTAGAAGAGTGAAATCATTTTGGGTGACTAGTCCCTAGTAGTTTTTACCCTTATCGAGTTTCCATGTTAAAAATCTCAGTGTCAATGTCTTCATGGATGTTTTGCATGTAATTTTATTTTACAACTTAAAATTTTTGCATTTTTGTAATTCAGTTACTGAACCTGGTACTTGGTAGGAATTGAAAGTTTTATTAATAGTTTAAATAATTGATGAAGTTAATATGTTTACCTAGTTGATTTATTGATAGGTTAAAGTATTTAAAAATGTGGTGAAATTGTTGGAAAGAGCTAGAGGATAATTGATTCACCCCCCTCTTAGTTATCTAACATTTGGTATCAGAGATTCAGTGCTTGGAGGAACAAGTTTGGAAGACTTAAGCTAGATATATGAAGGTGTAGAAGAGAGAGATACCAAAGTTTCACAAGGAGAAACTTTCACCATGGAAATTTATAACAAGCCTTTAGTTATTTGGAATTGGAGATTATGCATTGTATTTCCTGGACAATAAATACACACTACCACCTTCTGGTACTATGAAAATTATGTAGATGAGAGAAAAATAAGAACACAACTCTCTAATGAATCAAAGATTGTGCTACTGCAAATGAAATGTGGGAAAAACTCACACTTGAGCATGGGGAGATAAGAATGTTTTGAGGGAAAAGGCTCAAAGTTTGAGAGGTAATTTTGATGGTATGGAAATGAATGAAAGTAAAAACATTATGCAATACAATAACCGAATCAAGGAAGTTTTTAATGCTATTAGAGGAGCTCGAGGAATCATTAGGGATGAAGTTGTGGTAACCAAATTTCTTAGAACTCTTTTATCTATGTACGTTATTAGAGTTTTTCTATTCAAGAGATGATATCTATACATGGAAATAATATTACTCTAGATGTTATGGTCAGTAAATTGATTTCTTTGAGATAAATGAAATGATAACTATGTAGTACCTAAGATTGAATCTGCATTTAAGTCATCTCTAACTATTTGATGTTCAAGGAAAGAGAATAGCACTCATCACAGTAAGAATGAAAATGATTATGAATCAGATCATAATGAACTAGAAGAGCTCAAAGCACTACTTTCTAAGAGGCTACCAAGAGGCAAAGGAAGGTATAGAGATAAAATACCTTCAATTTTATTCAAATATAAAAAGGCCAGTCACATTGTATCTAGATGTCTTAATAGGAATAGAGATTACATGAATGGAAAAAGGAGAACAAATACCAAGGAAACAAAAACTAAAGACAAAGGAAATAATGCTTGTTACTTAGCTATGAAGGAAGATATTGAATATGAAACTTCTTATCAAGATGATGGTGAGGAAGTTGTATATGTTGTTGTGAAGGAAGACTCTGAAAGAGGAAGAAGGTATGAGGTAGAAAAGGAACTCATTTTTCAAGTAAATAAAAATGGCACATGGATTATTGATTGTAGTTGTACACATCATATGACTGGTGATATTGTGAATTATAAAATTGAGAATCTAGATTATTATGATGGTGGACTGTTAAACTTGGAAATGATGCCCCATGTCCTCTAAAAGGAAAATTTTCTATTATGTTGAATGTGAAGGTAAAATGTGATAATGAATATTGGGTACAAGGACTACAATATAGTATCTTGAGTTTGACTCAATTTAACAACATATGTCATCAACTGGAGTTTCAAAATTGAAAGGTGAAAATATATGACGATGTTGGAAATCTGATTGCTACTAGATAACAAACAAGAGGTAACCTATTCTAATTGGATTCTATTGAGACTAAATGTTTAATTACAAGAATGAAAGATGATTCACTATGGCACAAAAGGCTATTTCATGTTAATTTTTCCAAGATAATCAAGGTTATTACAAAGAAAAGAATATTAGGTTTATAAAGCTTGAGAAAACATGATAAAGATGAGTAAACAATGTCAAATTGGGAAAATGACTAAGTCAATTTTCAAAAGTAAGTCTTACTCATCCAATGATTATTGGAATTGGTTCAAACTAATTTAAGTAGTCCTATGAAAGTGCAAAGCTACTATGGTGATAGATACTTTATCCTATTTTTTGATGATTTCTCAAGAATGATGTTTATTATGCTTATGAAAGAAAAGTGTGATGCATTTCAAGTGTTCAAATGATATAAGGCAATATTTAAGAAATAAATGTTGAAAATAGATTGATATAAGTATGATAAATATGTTTCAATCATTGTTTTCTCACTAATGTCAAACCTGCTACTTGTCGGTAGGACAATTGCTTATATGATTTAAGTACTATCATTTGTTTGATTGATGAAGAGGATTTGATCAAATTAGGTAACAATAGTACCTAGAGGAAAGGTTGACTTATGATATGTAAAAGAGTACAAGAATCAATTAAGATAGCGATATTATAGTGCATTGATAATCTACTTAAGGTTACAAAGGTTGGTTGCATTGAGTAAGTTTATAAGAACAAGTTAAATGAAGTTTTTCTACCAAGTTTGATCAAGTGGATAGTAGGTGCAAAGAAAAGTTCATGCAAGTCAAGCAAAAAATTAGTTGGAGCTGAGAAAAGTCAATTTTAGTGTACGCCAAGTGAAACAATGTAAGCTAGGTAAAGTTTAGTTGATGTCGAGCACTAGTAAACTTTAGTTTGTGCTGAGTGTTTTGACAGTGGATGCCAAGCAACATAGTATGTGCCAAGCATCAGAAGCCAGTTAATGCCAAGTGTTAGCATTATGACAAAGATTGAGAATTTAATAAATCTAAACTAACAAGTTTATTTTTGTGGATTGTGTGAACCGTATGGAAGATAAGATTGATGAGTTGGTGGCACAAAATTCAAGATAAACCATTTTGAGGTGAATTCAAAGAGGATTGAAGGAGAATTTTCTAGAAGAGAATGAAATGAAATGAGGGGTAGATTCATTGAATCCTACCTAATTTAATCCAACCCTAAAATGCATGATGGAGGATGAACAATGAAATATCTTAATTCTCTATTTATAGAGATGGATAGTTAGAAGCAAAAGTTGATGTGCGAGAACCCAAGGAAGACAAGGAGTCTAGGGTATTTGCTTCCTTTAGTGACCTAAGAGAAGAGTCTGCATTGGAAAATAATGCAAGAAGGATTAAGGGTATGGATGCTTGAAGGGTGAACAAGCTATCAGAGCTGAAAAGTGTGAAAGCTAAGTAGAATGGAGGGTTGAAATAGAGATTTATAATTAGAAAATGAAGTTGTAATTTGTTATTAGATCAAGCCTTACTATTACTCTCTAATCATTGTATCAGTCTAGGGAAAATCTATTGGATTAAGGTTTTCCTAACAGTCATTTATAAATCCTTTAACTGGGTGACATTCCAAGTGAGTGATCTAAAGTCCTCTAACAAGACTTTCTCCTAATAGGGTGATTGAAATCCTTTAATCGAGTCACATTTAATAGTGTGCATTGTAACCTTTAACAGGGTTGGCCTTTCATAGGGCATCACTTCAGAAGAGTGAGAATGAGTAGCATGTTACTGGTGGTTTTTTCCAAATTGGATTTTCACATTAAATCATTGTGTCAAATGTGTTATTGAATCCATTATGTTTCATGTTTACATTGCTACAAATTGATTTGACAGTAACTACAAGTTTAAATGATTGCATAATCTAATGAATGCATGCATGATGAAAATGTTTTATGGATATGGGTTCATTAAGTTGTGAAAATTTTTATTTAGACATCTGGACCTTGGATAACTGATTCACCCCCCATCCCACCCCTCTTAGTTATTCTAAAGAATTCCAACAATTGGTATCAAAGTCCTCTTCTTAAGAGGATTAGTTTGAAGGTACTAGAAGCACAAAGATCAAGACGTCAAAAAGAGAAGTATCTAAGCTTAATAGAGATAACTTTCCTACATGGAAAATTCTGATGAAGCTACACCTAGGAGGTTTTGGAGATCGTGCACAATCTACCATCATTGTTGAGCATGATGATCTTGTTGGAGCCCTAACTATTGAAGATCTAAAAAAGAAGAAAGAACACAACTAGAAAATGTTGGAGATTGCCTTTGCTCTAAGCTTTGCTAAGTTTGATGATATCAAGGATTGAGATAGTGGAAAGAAAATATGGGATGCTCTACACACTATATATGCAGGTGACAAGAATGTTCTAAGAGCCAAAGCTGAAATTCTTAGAGGTAAGTTTGATGATATGAGAATGCAAGAAGGTGAGAATATTGATCAATATTTCTCTACGAGAAAAGATGTTGTTAATGCAATAAGAGGAGCTACTAGTAAAATAGATGATGATACTATACTAAACAAAGTTTTGAGACCACTGTTGCCCATCTATACTATTAGAGTTTCTGCAATACAAGGATTAAGATGTATACTAGGGTATGATCTAACTCTTGAACGTCTGGAAGGTAGGCTCATTGCTTTTGAGCTACCTAATTTTGATAATTACAAATCTGAAAATATTGAATATGCTTTCAAAGCTAAGTTGTCATTGAAGGAAACTAATGAGAAGAAGAAGAAGAAAAAGGCCAAAATATGTGTCTAGTGACAGTGATACAAATGAGGAAGATGTTGATCAACTTGAAACACTAATAGCAAGGAGATTTCATAGAGGTAAAGCCAAGTTTAAAGGTAAGTTACCTTTCACATGTTTCAATTGTAATGAGGTTGGTCATATTGCTGGTAGATGCCTAGAGAAGAAGAATTATGGAGGTGGTGACAAGTACAAAAGTAGAAGGGATGAAGACATCAAAGAATAAAAAGACAAAGGCAAGAAGTCTTGCTACATTGATGAAGAGGAAATAAAAGATGGATCTGAAGATCATGATGATGAAGTGGTGTATGTTGCATTGAAGGATGAATCTAATGAAGATGAGGCAACTACAGTAGTGTCTTGTGTGAACAAGAATGACAAATGGATCATTGAAAGTTGATGTTTAGATCACATGATTGGAGATAAAAGTAAGTTCATTACCTTGAATTATTATGATGGAAATAATGTAAGGTTTGGTAGTGATGCACCATGTCTGATATAAGGAAATTTTTCTAGCAAGCGCACAGAAAAGATTTTATGTGACAATGGTTATTATGTTGAAGGAATTGACTATAACTTGTTGAGTGTGTCACAACTAAATAATTTGGGTTGTAAGGTTTAGTTTGAGAATAAAATTGCTAAGATATATGATATATGAATCAAACTAGAGGTAATCTATTCTACCTTGATATAGAGGATGCTACTTGTTTAGTTGTAGAATTTGATGATGTGTGGCTATGGAACAAGAGGTTATGTCATGTTAATTTTGATAATTTGGTTAGTATCAGAGGTTATGCTACTTGATAACATGAGAAGAGTCAGAGGTTTGCCTAAGTTAAAAAAACCTAACAATATAATTTGCAAACAATGAAAAATAGTCAAAATGACAAAGTCAAGTTTTAAGAGTAAGACTTGTACCTCTAAAGGAATATTAGAGATTGTTCATACTGACATGTGTGGACCAATTGAAGTGCAAAGCTACAAAGGATATAAGTACATTATGCTACTTGTTGATGATTATTTTAGAATGATGATAGTTATGTTTCTAAAATAGAAATCTGATGCTTTCCAAATGTTTAAGTGACACTTAGCAAGAGTTGAGAAATAAATAGGTAAAAGTTTGAAATGTTTGAGATCAGACCGAGGAGGAGAATTTACATCAAATGAGTTTGAGATGTTTCATAATGTCAGAGGAATCAAAAGACAAACCTTTGCTCCTAGAACCCCTCCACAAAATGGAATTGCTAAAAGGAGGAAAAAGTTTGTAATGAACTGTGCTAGGACACTCATGATGGAGAAAAATGTTTCTTTGAAATACTAGAGAGAAGCTGTAAGTATAGTTGTCTATACCTTGAATCGTGTACAAGTCAAGAAAGGTACTCATTCAAAACTTTTTAAAATATGATATGGATACTCACCTAATGTAAAATACTTTAAGGTATTTGGAATCAAGTGTTATATTCTTAAAGATTTTAGGAATGGTAAACTAGATTCAAAAATTAAAGAAGGTATATTTCTTGGTCATTCCACAAGAAGTAAAGCTTATAAGTGTTTAAATACTAACACTAACAAAGTTGTAAAAAGTGCAAATGTGAAATTTGAGGAATATACAAAAGTATATAAGGCTGAACCTATAAAGGAACTAGAAGAATAAAAATCATTTATATATTTTTATGAAGGTATGTCAAATGAAGAAGATCTTGTAAATCAAGTTCCAAATCAACAACAAGTTTCAATGACTCCAAAATCACATACTATGAATGTTGAGTTTCATTTAGGAACCAAGCTACATTTAGGTGTTGAGTTACAAAATGAAGTTGAGGCACATTCTGATTCTAAGATTGATATACATGAAAGAGATGTTGAACTATCTAATAGAGAGGTACATAGTGATTTAGAAGTTGAGAGACCAAGTGAAGAAAACAAAACAAAACCAAGATTTTCTAAATATGTCAAAAGACATCACACTAGTGCAAAAATCATTGGTGATAAAGATGTTACACCAATGACAAGGAACAAATTGAGAAATGATACATGTTTTTTGAGCATGCAAGAACCCAAAATAGTGAAAGATTCCTTAGAAGATGTTGACTGGAGTAAAACCATGGAAGAAGAGATCGAACAAATTGAGAAAAATAAGACATAGACTCTAGTTCCTAGACTAGAAGACAAAAATGTGATTGGTACCAAGTGGGTATACAAAAATAAATTAAATGAAAATGGTGAAGTCACAAGGAACAAGGCAAGATTAGTTTGTAAAGGATATGCACAAGAAGAAGGGATAGACTATGGAGAAATATTCGCTCTTGTTGCAAGATTGGAAGGAGTAAGAACCATACTTACTTACCCTGCATATAAAGGTTTCAAAGTTTTTCAAATGGATGTTAAGTCTACACTTCTAGATCATATATTAGAGGAAGAGGTTTGCATAGAACATCCAGAAGGATTTGTTGATGCTAACAAAAAAAGCATGGTATGTAGACCACACAAAGCTTTATATGGTTTGAAGCAAGCACCAAGAACATGGTATGAGAGACTACATAATTATCTTGTGAAGATTGGATTTGAGAGGATGTATGATAACAAAAATCTATACTTGAAGATAGAGAAAGGAAAAAGTATTTTTTTATTTGAAATTTTTGTTGATGATATCATATTTGGAGGTCAAGATACTTTATGTAATGCTTTTGCAAAAGAAATGAAACAAGAATTTGAGATGTCTATGTTTGGAGAGATCAAGTTCTTTGTGGGTTTGCAAGTACATCAAATGAAATATGGTATATACATCACTCAATCAAAATATGTTAAGGAGATACTAAAAACTTTTGGATTGGAAGATTTTAAGCCAGTAAGCACACCTATGGTGACAAGACATAAATTGTCAAAGAATGATGATTCACATGAGGTGAATCAAACATTATACAAGTCTATGATTGGTAAATTACAATATGTAGTATGTAACAGACCTAACATTGCATTATCTATAGGGATAGTTGCAAGATTCTCTACTAATCCTAGAGAGAATCACTTGATGGAAGTAAAGAGAATAATGAGATATCTAAAAGGAACAGAGGAGTATGGTCTATACTACACGAAAAATCAAAAATTTGAATTGAGAGCCTATACTGATGCTGATTAGGCTGGAAATATTGATGACAGAAAGATAACTTGTGGAGAAAGATTTTTCTTAGGGAAAAGGCTGGTTACATGGACTAGCAAGAAACAAAATTGTATTCTCAATCTACTGCTAAAGTTGAATATGTTGTTGCTGTGGTGAATTGTACTAACATTGTATGGATCAAACAACTACTCAAAGGTATGAAGGGGGAAATCACTAAACTTGTGATACTTTATTGTGATAATACAAGTGCTATACATATATCAAAGAATCCTTTGATACATACAAAGACTAAGAACATTGCAATCAATTATCATTACTTGAGATAATTAGTTCAAGATAAAGAGGTAAAGATGGAATATATCAACACCAAAGAACAAATTGCTGATATCTTTACAAAAGCATTACCTAAGGATGCTTATGAGTATCTAAGAGGTAAACTAGGGGTAATACCCCTATCAAAGGCTATCTACGAAGCATGAGGAGTGCCCTACATCAAATAAGTTAATTGACATATGTTACACATTGATGCAATGGATTTTAATTTAGGAGTTGCCTAAAGTAATCAAAGATTTGGAACTACAAATTAGTCACAAGCAAGGTGACAGAGGGAGAACTTGAAAATATTCATATTTGTATATGAAGATGACACATCTTTGGCATTATTGTCAAAGAGGGAGAGATAGAGTGGTTGTCAAGAAAAGTGCACTAAGATTAGGAAATCACAGAGGGAGAAATTTGGAGATAAAAGATACAGAACTACAGAATATCTACTCAGAGGGAGAAATTTTACAAGTTTACCTATTGATTACATCTACCTAGCAAGATGGAGATAATATTGAGCAAGATATAAGAAGTGATCAAGAGGGAGTTATAAGGATGAGTTGACTGTTTGTTGATTAGAACATAATTTTTGTACACTTTCTCCCTCTTAGTTGATATTCCATAGTTTTATATCTTTTATCCCTTGATTTCTCCCTATGCGATTTCCTGATCTTCAGAATAGAATTTTTGTAACCTATTCATAAGATAAAAGTTGCTAATTGTAATAATGCAAAATTGGTCACATCCTTAAATGCAAAATTACATCTTGAAATGGAATAGGTTCAAGCAAATCAAACAAGCCAAATCAATTTGAACCCATTCAATTGTGGCACATGAATATTAATTTTAGAATAAGCGTTAATAAGTCATTATTCTAAAAATCAATTTAATATTGATAGGGAGCCCCCTAGCCATAAATGAATATTTTATTCTTTATTGGGACAAGGATATTGATTGTTCATTCTAAGTGGAACTTACACCTAGAATTGTTTATTCTAAGTGGAACTTACACCTAGAATTGGTTATTCTAAGTGGAACTTACACTTGGAATTGTTTATTCTAAGTGGAACTTACACCTAGAATTATTTATTCTAGTGGAACTCACACCTAGAATTGTTTATTCTAAGTGGAACTTACATTTGAAATTGTTTATTCAACTCCCAACCTCACCATGGTTGGATCAAACTCTACCACAGGGCCTTGCCAAAATCTATAAATGCAAGACTCATTTGGGAAGAAAGAGGAGGAAGAAGTAGTGAAATGGTGTTGAGATATCATTAGATTTCATTCTTAGCTTGCATTTACATGCTTTCAATTCTAGAATACTTGCATACATACCTAATTGCATATCTTTATGTGGAATTGACATGCATATTCATCTAGGGTAAATGCATTGCAATTCATCCTCCATCCAAATCCTTCATTCTAAGAATGGTCTATGGTTATTGGGCTCTCGAGTCTAAGAGTATCAAGTCACCTCGTCTAGTTAGAAGGCAATGCATTACCTTGTGTATGCATGTCGAATGAACAACCCCATGTGCACTTCAGTGTGATAGCGCACAAACAAAGATCATATTGAAGTGTATGTTGATCAAGAGGTCATATTTCATGCTCACATTTCTAGCACCCGCCATGGGTCTTGAGAAAATCAATTTTTATAGCTTCTCTCATCAAAATTTTCATGTTTTTCTAGCTTGCTATCATACACAGTAGCAAATCCTAGCACATGGAACTAGTTTCTCGTGTAAAGAAACTCACTAGCCCACACGAAGAAACATGGAAACCCATGCAAAGAAGCAAGTTCTCCCACCCTTTAGTGCATTTTCTCATGTGGATCCCTATACTTTCTCTCATGAAATCTTGTATGCTCATGTGTGAATAGCACTTCCTTATGCAACACAAAAAAAATCTTTGTGTGTAGTGTAGAGAATCCTCATGCGAGTTTTGTTGTCAATTTTTTGAGAATCTTCATTTGTTGTTCTAACTTCATGATTTTTATGATCTAATCCCAGTTTTGTAGCATTTATTTTATGATTCCTAACTTGTGATGTAGCATAACAGTAGTTTGTCGGACATTTTTGATGAGGAACTTGAAACAATGACTCTAACACTTTGAATGTAGGATGCTTGACAAAGACATTGATGCGTTAAATGCTAATGATTTGATTGTAGGATGTGTACCAAAGAAAATTTAGGCAAACATTGTGTCTTTTAATGCTTTCAAAACATAGTCTATATAGGGCTTGTGAACTTTGTAGGGTGCAAGACAAGGGAATAGGGGAGTATGCTCTTTACTACTTGGAAGTGATGCCCAAGAGTAAATTAGAAATCTAGAAGCCTCTAAAATATGGTACTCGAGGGAGGCAAGAAAGGTAGTGGTTCTCCTAAACAAGTCTTAACAGACAAGTTCAGATTGATAAGCTAGCTTAGTGATGAGCATGTTATATGTGCTTTGAGTGAAGAGATGAGGTAGAGGAGTATGCTCTTTTCCCTTTTGGGAAAATCAAAAACTTTGACCCTTGAATCCAACCTCTAGTTTGAGTCATCCTTTAGAGGGCCTACTGAAGCAATCCAACCTCTAGGAATGACCCAAGTGAGCACACACCTTTCACTAGTGACTCCACCTCACTATATAAAGAAGCTTTGTTGAGAAAAAGACTCCAAATCCATGTTAAGTCAAGTGTGTGCACATACAAATTTTGGTGTGGGCTACTAGCCTCAACTTTATTCGTAGAGCCACTGAGGATTAATGTGAATGAAAGAATATTAAACACTTTGTAGATAGTTGCTACCTAATTCACCTCTAAAAGTATCATAATCCTTGTGTAGGTATTGATCGAAGTGGATTACCAAGATCGCTTGAAGAAATTACACTCACCATTTGTACTCCACAACTATGCAAACATGAATGGGGTTTCTTTGAACTCGGTTCACTCATCCCCCAACATGTCAATTTTGTGAGATACTTAGTGTGGGCAAGGGTTTTGGTCACTAAGCCATTTTCAGTTATAGGGATAGAGAGTGTTTGTTATCGATACTTAAACTTGTCAAAAACATCCAGACTAAAAGGTCAAGACTCCCCTCATCCTTCTGAGTTGCTTTGTCCTTGATTAGACTATTTATGACTACTCTATGTGTCCCTTGTGTGAAGACCAACTATTTTCTTACAATGTTACATGCTATACAAAAATTTGAAAACAATGTTCAAGTGTGGTTGAAAACTGTCAAACATTGTCATAAATATGTCTACAAAGCTATCTGAATCATCAAAATGTCTTCAAGAAGTAAAAGTCTATCATCTAAATCAAAAACTTTCTTGTTGTTCTACAAAATTTCATGTGAGAAAAAACTTTCTCGTGTCATTTTCAACACTTCCTCGCATGGTTATGAGAGAATCCTCATGTGAGAAAGTGCCCTCTATGGTCAAAATGTCATAAAACTCACTCTATTTTCCTACTCTACACTTCTTCATGTGGCTCTACCTAAATCCTTGCATGAGCAAACTGCATGAAAAATGTTGTTTTGAGTCCTTGTGTAGTGTTCTACACTTTCTCATGCGAGTCTACCTAAATTCTTGCATGAACTTCTATATTCAACTGTCAAATTGGTCTGTTAGAGGTGTCTCCCCTCGTGGCTTTCTACATGTTCTAACTTCTATGTCCTTTTCTCACATGAAATTGTTGGATTTTGCCAAAAATAGTGAACTGCTCTGAGTTTCCTTGTTTGAATTCAACTTAAGTATGATCTTTTGCTAATGCATTATGCCATTCCTTTGAGTCACAACAATATCAAAACTTAGACTTCTTTCTTAGCTTGTCATTTATGATCTGCACACAGATTAGTCTTGTCACTCATCATTCTATCTTGCTTTCTAGTGTTTGTTGAACCTTGGGTCATGATAGTCAAAAACTATTGTCTATTCTAGTTTTTTCTCTGACTACTCATACATGGGCTCACAATGTGATAACTATACTTCACTTACTTTGAGATAGCATCCTAGTGTGATCATTGATCGAACTTTCTCATTAGTCCTTGTCTATGACTGTTGCAACCAAAAGTGGAAGCGCGTCTCCTCCTCATAGATTGAGACGAGGTAGAGGTAGAGGTCAAACCTATGGTAGAAGTTACATTCAGACTGAGTATAGGGAAAGATCCTCATGATCTAGTTCTCTTGAAAATTCACCTAGTGCTCAAAGAACATTTTACGTAAACCTACAATAGATTAGGAATCCATTATTCCAAGAAGATCTAAATGATAAGGAGATACCTACAGACATACCATCTAAATGATTGTTTAAAACATTTACACAACCTACACATATTGAACATATCCCCATCCCTATAATGACAGATCAAGATAGAGAAACATGCAAAAATAGTGTCAAAACAAACCAAGAGGATTCTCAATGAAATGAATAAACTTTTTTTCCTTACACATACACAAATGATGATGGGGATAATGAAGAGATATCCCTGGAAGTGATAGAATGATGCCGTAAAGACAAGAATTTCCAAAAAAATGATGGATATATTTCTCCAAGAAGAGAAAGAGAAGTACTTTCTCAAACTCGCTCAAGAAGGAACAAAACTCCCTCGACATTTCAATGTCAAAATGATTGTCACTCAAGAGGAAGAAACTAAGACCTCGATATTGCCAAAAAAAACTCCTAATCATGCAAGAACAATTACCTCAAGTGTTGCAAGATAAAAAAAAATTGGGTAAACAATTCACACTCAATAGTATTTATCCTTTTCCTTTTAACAAGGATTTACATATGCCTCCTTTTCCTAGAGGAGTTGACCTGCCTAAATATGATAAATACTTAGGGACATCTTATCCTCAAGATCATTTGAGAGAGTCTGGGACTCTATCAATGGAGTTCATGCATGACCAAACATACCTTATGTGTTTATTCCCACAAAGTCTAGGTGGTCAAGCCATGGAATGGTTTTTGAGATTGCCTACGAGTATCAAAACTTTTGATGAGACTGCAAACATGTTCATTCAGCAATACTCACATAACATACAACATCCCGTTAACATAAGAGACTTGTGCAACCTCAAACAAAGAAATGAAGAATATTTTCTATCATTCCTTAAAATATGGCAGCAACTATATACTAAATATTCACGCAAAACCCCTGAGACTGAAAAGTGAGACATCTTCATGGATAATCTCTTGTTGGATTTTGGGTATAAGATACAGCTTCAAGGTCCATGCACCTTCGAAGACATGATCACACAAGTCATACACATTGAGGAATTCATGATTAAAAAGGGATAACTTACTCTCCAAAAATATGCTAAACAAGGATATTCCTATAACAAAGACAAGTCTAAATTTGTGCACAAAAATTGAGAGGTAGTACATGATGGAGTGGTGGAAAATATCACTCCCAAACCATCTAAAATTGCATTTAACCTCATAGATAACTCAAAAGCCTCTAGAGATGCCAAACAAGAAACTACAAGTAATAAGACCATTAGAAAAATAGTGAAAAACAACTCTTGGCTCTCTCAAGCCCTACGAGAATTCACACCTCTAGGTGAACCACTTGACATGGTTTATAAAATGTTACTCAAACACAAAATTCTTACTCCTTTGGAGTTTCCACATCCTTATCATCCACAACCTTGGCCTACATGATGGAAAGAGGATGCCTATTGTGATTACCATAAGAATAAAGGACATAAAACTAGTAACTGTATTAACCTACATCGTAAGATTCAAGATCTCAATGATGATGGTGACCTAGTTGTGGATGGGCACAAGAAGAATTCTGATCACAAAGCTTTTGAAGAACCTTTTCCACCTTATGATAAAGTAGAAAGCTCTAAATAGAAAGGTGATAACAAGGTTAATTACACATATGTTGATGAAGATGTTGTCCACATGGTCAAACCTGTGGCATTCAAATATTATGACATTATCAAAATTAAAGGAAAACAAGATAGTGTCAAACCTAAGACTCCATTTTTTCTAAAAGGCGCAACATTTGCTCAAAGAACCATTTTAACCATGTGTCAATACAGGCACATGCTTGTGAGCTAAGTTGGTTCTCAAAGGCCTTGTACCTTCCACTTTTGAAGCAAAATGAAGTGAAGACAATGTTACTGCTGGTTCGTCTAGTAGAAACACAAAAACTATGACACCCTCTACAACTGTCAGTTATAGCATACTCAAACAGTTGCAACAAAAAAATGCACAAATATCGATCTTCAAACTGCTTAAAATCTTGCCTGCTCATAGGAAGATTCTTGACAAAGCCCTCAATGAGGCAAGTGTACCTCAAGATCTTGATCTTGATAGGTTTCAATCCATGGTGGGTCATTTGACTTCACCTCTCTACATATCTTTTTTAGAAGAAGACAATAACTCTTTGAGTCATCCTCATAATCAACCACTACACATTGAAGTAATGATATATCAAAAGTGTGTCCAAAGGGTGCTAATATATAACAAAGCTGGTATTAAAATTTGTTCTACTTCCTTGCTCAAACAACTAGGTTATGCAGAAGAATCCATTGACCCTCATCAAAAAATAATGATTAAAGCTTATGATGAGGCAGAACACAAATCCATAGGTCTTGTGGTGTTGCCTTTGTGGATAGGTCCTATAGAAAGAAATGTCACATGTCAAGTCCTTGACATCCCTTTAGCGTATAACATCTTGTTAGGATGACCATGAATTCATGAAAAGTAAGAAGTACCCTTGACATACCATCAGTGCATAAATTTCCCATTCCAAGGGTCTGAGGTTACTATAGCAACTACTCCTAGTTACACTTGCAACATGTTAAAATCCACAAACAGTCTTGTGCCTACCAATAGAGAGTCTACAGATAACCTGATCATTAAATTACAAGAAATAGAGGAAACTCTCAAACTAATTGAAGTAGGGATGGGAGAGTAGAATTTGGATCTGGTGCTATCCTTAACTTCTCTTCCAAAATCTCCTCATCATTATGGGAGACCATCCAAGACAAGGAAAACCTTCATATTTTCACCTAAAACTAAGTTCAATGGATCTTTTGTCAAAGCTTCAATACCTATAGAAGATGAAGATGAGGATAGAGCTATTGTCATGTGGTTATACAAGGATAAAACCCCACCTAATCTCACAGATCAGGCTCATGAGATAATGCTAGAAAAATATGGATGGGGTCTTAAGATGATCAAGCACCTTGGTTACAAAGGAAAAGGTCCTATTGGCTGAAATAATAATGGTCTTATTGATCCTATTAAAGCAAAGTTTAGGAGACCTACTGACACAAAAATTTTGGGATTCAAGAAAATCCCCTTTCATCTAGGGGTCAACAAGTTTGTTCCAATGACTGACCTGTCATCCAAACATAAGTCTTTACCTGAGTCAAATAAGGAAATTGAGAGCTTTGATGATGAGGATACTTTCCCTCATCCTATTCCACTAAACCTTGTTGCACTATTCACAAAACTAGATGATGTTGGTTGTTGTGTCAATACTGCTAAGGTCAACGATGATAGCTCCACTAATACTAATGATACTTACCAAAGTAGCATAGACTCCCATGAGTATGAGTTTGATTCTCTCTTGGAAGAAACTTCTGACAAAGATATAGATTAGGTACACACATATGAAGACCAACTTGAAGCAAGTGAGCAATCTAGGGTTGAGTCCAATGAGTCACATCCTTCTAGTATTGTTGATTCTTTAATTAATGAGGTTAGAACCTAAAGGATTTCAAACACACCTTTGGACGAAGTCACTTTAGGCCTCAAATTACTTATCCACCCATTTGATGACTATATTGTGAAAGCCATCGAACCTATATCCTAAGCTAATAGACTGGAACTCCCAATCTACACCTATTGAAGTCCCTGTATTCCAAAATGACTATGCTCTTGCCTACTATCTAAATGTTGTCAAACAGGTAACGTCTTCCACTAGTGAAAAAAGTGTCAACATGACTGAAGCTGATATCAAATATCTTAGTCAAACAATTAAAAGAAAAAATAAAAGGCATTCTAATGGTGAAAACCACATTGTGGCAGTATCAGAACCAAAAAAAGTAAAGAAAACAAATGTATCCAAGGGTGAAAACCTCTTTGAGGCACCTAAGGATGAGATATTTGATGTGCTTCCAAGTCACTTTTAGGAAAGATCACTAGTATTGATAGAACCAAAACAACCTATCAATCTTGGAACGGAAGAACATCCTTAGATTATTCATCTTGCATAGTCCTTGTCTATAGAAGAAAAAAGAAGAATTTTTCACTTTTTTCCAAGAAAAAAAGATAAACTTTGCATGATCTTACTTTGATATGCTAGGTTTAGATCCTAATCTAGTGATGCATCATTTTTCCATTACATCAGGGGTAAAACCAATCCAAAAAAAAGCTCAAGAAAATGCATCTACATGTGGCATTGTTAGTTAAAGTTGAATTAGAAAAGCTTCTAAAAGCTGGTTTCATCTGTTCCATTAACTATGCTAAATGGATCCCAAACATAGTGCCAGTTTCCAAGCATGATAAGTCCATCCAAGTTTGTATGGATTTCAGAGATCTCAACTTGGCATGCCTAAAAGATGATTTTCCACTCCCCAACATTGACATGATAGTGCATATTATAGCAAGATATCAAATGTACTCACTCATGGATGGTTTCTCTAGCTATAATCAGATAAAAATAGCACTAGAAGATCAAGAGAAAACTACTTTCACCTGTGCTTGGTGTACATTTTGTTGGAATGTGATGCCATTTGGTCTTTAAAATGAAGGCACCACATATTAATGAGCAGTAACTACAATCTTCCACAACATGATGCATAAGACAATGGAGAACTATGTTGATGACACCTTAGTCAAAAGTGCATAAAGAACCACTCACCTCAAAGATTTGGGGCATATCCTAGATTGTATGGAGAAATTCAGTCTTAGATTGAATCCAAAAAAATGTGCTTTTGGTGTCAATTAGGGAAGTTGCTTGGCTACATTATATTTGCAAATGGGATTGAGGTGGATCTAGAGAAAGTTCAAGCAATCATAGATATGCCTCCACCTCGTAACATTAGTCAGATGAGAGGCTTATAGGGAATACTTTAGTCTATCTACCACTTCATCTCACAACTAGCTATGAAAACACAACCCTTTAATAAAACTCTAGATAAAGGTGTGAAATACGACTGGAATGCCAATTGTGATAGGAGCTTTACACAAATAAAACAATATCATGCTAATCCATTGGTGTTGATGCCTCCTATTTATGGGAAGCTTTTGATCCTATATATTTTAGTAACAAACTCCTCTTTGGGTATTCTGTTGGCTCAAGAAGACAAAAATAATAAGGAACAAGCTATTTACTACCTCAGTAAAACATTGATCTCGTATGAAATAAATTGCAGCACAATTGAGAAAGCTTGCCTAGTAGTAGTGTTTGCTTTCCAGAAGTTGTGACACTATATGCTTGCCCATACTACATGCCTAATAGAAAAACTTGATTCGTTGAAGTATTTACTCAGTAAGGGTACTCTTACAGGAAGGTTAGCTAAATGGGTCATGATGCTAAGTGAATTTGACATTCAATATGTTGAATGGAAAGCTATTAAAGGGCAAGCAATTGCTGATCAGCTAGAAGAAGCCCCAATACAGAGTCTTCTTCCACTAAGCATTTACTTTCTTGATAAGTCAATCTTATCATTAACACATCACACTTGGGTGATGTTCTTTGATGGTTCTTTCAAACAACAAGGATCTGGTGCAGGAATCTTGTTTCTAACACCACAAAGATACTCTCTACCCAAGGCATACATGATTTTATTCCCTTGTACAAATAATATTGCTGAATATGAAGCCTTAATCAATGGAATGAAAATTGTTATTGAATGGAGAGTAGATCAACTCAAAATCATTGGCGACTCATAGTTTGTAATCAACCAAGTTAATGATGTTTATCAAACCAAAGATGAAAAACTAGTACCGTATAAAAGGATGGTGGATTATTTGAAGATATATTTTGCACATGTCACTTTTGAGAAAGTTTCTTGGGTAGGTAATAAGGCTGTTGATTCAATGGCTACCCTCACTTCAATTCTCTAGATGCTTGAAAATTATTTTTGACACGAGTACCTGGTGGAAACATTATCCTACCTAGCCTATGATTCACCCGACTTTCAGATGATTTGTTCTATCATAGGACATGATTCATCTTGCTACTCTCATAGCTTTTCCTACCTTTGTGATTAGATAGTTTTGAATAATCTAACCCAGAATGAAAAACATCACCTAATCCGTAAAGCTTCACAGTATGTCATCATTGCAACAACATGTTTAGGAGAGGTCTAGACAGAACACTCCTTAGGTGTCTAGAACTCGATGAGTCAAAAAGCACATTAATAGATGTACACAAAGGTATTTATGGGAATCACTCAAGTGGCCTAACACTAGCATGTAAACTTGTTAGAGCTCATTACTATTGGCCAGAAATGGAGAAAGATGCAATCTAATATGCCAACTCTTGTAAACAATGCCAACTCCATGGGAATTAGATTCATTCTCTAGCTAGAGAACTCATTCCATCTATCACACTATGGCCATTTCAACAATGGGCTTTTGATCTTGTGGGTCAGATTCATCTATCATCTTCCAACGGACATAAATTTATCATTACAGCTACAGACTACTTCACTAAGTGCATGGAGGCAATCCCTATTTCTATAGAAAATGGAAAAATTGTAGCTCTCTTCATTATTAATTACATTATATGCAGGTATGGTGTACCTTCCTCCATCATCACTAACAATGGAGGACAGTTAAAAAATAATGATCTTAAGGCATTATGTAAAAAATTTAAAATCACGCAACATTGGTCTTCTATTTATTACCCCTAGGGTAATGGCCAAGTTGAGGCATCCAACAAGGCAATCCTTAAAATCTTGCACCACATAGTTAGCAAATCTAGAAGGGACTGGCACCTTTAGATTAATCTATCTTAATGGGCCTATAGAACAAGTGTCAAAACTCCAATGGGTACAACACCCTTTTCTTTGGTATATGGAGTGGATGTTGTGCTTCCCATTGATGTTAAGATACCCACTCTAAGAATCTCCATGAAGGGCCTCATATTTGATGATGACTATCAAATACCTCAACTTCAAGAGATAGAATTGCTAGATGAATGTTAGCAAGTGGTGTGTAATCATCTTTGAGCTTATTAGTAGCATATGTCTAGAAGCTACAATAAGAAATTTAAGCCACATGACTTCCAAATGGGTGATCTCATTTTGAGAGAAAATCCTAAGAATCAGCAACAACATGTACAAAAGGGGAAGTTCAAACCTAACTGGCTTGGTCCATACATAATTACTGCAATGTTTGGGTCCAGTGCTTGTCAACTATCTATAGCCAAAGGAGAGACACTCAAGGAGCCCATCAACACTCTCCACCTGAAACAGTTCTACAGCTGATTTGATTCCCAAAGCTCTCTATACATACTTACAAGTCTTTAAAAAGGCCTAAAAATTGTAAAATGTCCTAAAAAATTGGCTACCTCAGTAAAAGCTTGGCCCTAGATACCTTAGTAGCACCAAAAATATTTCCTTTGTTGCTTTTCCTACTTTTAGTGCTTTGCATTCTGCACCTTTCCAGCTTTGGTGTGTTGTTCTTTCCTGTACATAGGCTAGTCTTCTAAAAACTCCAAAAATATTCGTAAAACTTTAAAAATATCAAAAACATCCCTATTCTTGATAAAACAAAAAACATTTGTAAAACTCTAAAATTTCTAAATAGTCATGATCTTCTCAACTGATGTCCCCTCAGTGGATGACCACAC